>VMDO01001150.1:200372-227993 GCA_007922755.1 Pedetes capensis
AAGATATGGAATCAACCAAAGTGCCCTTCAACAGAAGAATGGATAAAAAAACTATGGTATATATACACAATGGAATACTATTCAGCAATCAAGAAAAATGAAATAGGGTCATTCGCAGCAAAATGGATGGAATTAGAGAAAATTATTTTAAGTGAACGAACACAAGATCAGAAAGAGAAACAACACATGTTCTCATTCATATGAGGGAGCTGACTCAAAATTACAAGAAGGAAAAATCCTACTCAAAGGTCAGATCATAATAAAAGGGGAGGAGGGAAGATAAGAATGAGGTCAATATAAATGGACTAGAAATAGCATGTAATTGTTCTAACAAGATAGAAACAAAGACCACTACAGGAAAAGTTTCTATCTTAAACAGAAATGGAACCCAAGGACATATAGAAAAATACTACATAGTAAAAGATAGAGAAGACTTGGATGGGAAACTTGGATGGGAAGGGGGGGGAGGGTGGAAACTTGGATGGGAAGGGGGGAGGGAGGAAACATAGAGGAGGGTAAAGGGTAACCTATATGAATAATGTTTATCAAATTGCATATATGAAAATTGTCACAATGTAAAGCCTGTCAAAATGAATCACATTATGATGTACATTAAAAATTTCTAATAAAAAAAATATATAAGTAAGATTGTGTGCCTGGCACAGAATCGAGAAGTGTTTTGATCTGCTGTACATAGGGTCGAATATGAGTCGGACTCGACGGCACCTAACAACAACAACAAGGTACCTCCATATTGATTTCCAAAGTGGTTGGACCAATTTACAGCTCCACCAGCAGTGTAAGAAGGTTCTCTTTTCTCCAAGGCTGTATTCCTTTTGACCGTTATTAGTAAATGTTTCAAGTCCTCTTGAGTTTCAGCAAGTAGAGTTGTGCCATCTGCATAATGCAGGTTGTTAATGAATCTTCCTCAAATATTGATGACACATTGTTCTTTCTAAAGTCCAAGTTCTCTAATTATTTGCTCAGCATAGAGACCGAAGAGGTATGGTGAAAGGATACAGCTCTGATGCACACCTTTCTTGACTTTAAACTAGGCAGTCTCTCCTTATTCTGTTTGAATGACTGCCTCCTGGTCCATGTACAGATTCTTCATAAGTACAATGCTCTAGTATTCCCATTCTTGGCAATTTTATCCAAATTTTTTTATGATCCGCACAGTCAAATGCCTTTGCATAGTCAATAAAACACAGACAGACATCTTTCTGGTATTCTCTGCTCCCGGCTAATATCCTTTTGATATTAGTAATGACGTCCCTGGTTCCATATCCTCTTCTGAATTGGGCTTTAATTTCCAGCTGTTTCCTGTCAATGCACTGCTGCAGTCACTTTTGAATGATCGTTAGCAAATTTTTACTTGTGTGTGGTATTACTTCTTTAGTCTTAAGTGGATTTACTTGAAAACAGAAAGACTGAAATATAGGATCTAAATTAGGAAATAAGTTTGAGAAAGAACAAGAGCTAATCTCCAAGAATGTAGAAAGGAATAATACAAATGAAGGTGAAAATCAAAGAAATAGAACACTCAGAAATGGAAGAAAAGTGGGCTCTGGCAAAACTAATAAAATGGACTGGTATGTCTGGTCAAAATAAGAAAGTACAAAAAGTATTAGAAATGAAAAGGGAGACAACCACACAGGCAAACAAGCTTATAAAAACTTGTGTCATTATATTTGATAACAACTGAAATGTTTAGGAAAAAGTTACTAAAACAAAGCAAACAAACAAACAAAAAAAAACCCCAGAAAACCTAAACTCACAATTAATAAAAAAAACCTTTTCAGTAGCCAAAAATCAACCAATCTGTATAAGGAACAAAACCAATATACTTTTATAGTCTTTTTGCCAACATTCTCTTGTAATACTTCAAATGTATATACATTAAAAGAAACAGATTGTTTTGTGAACACCAATATACCCACTACTATAATTCTGCAAATTAACATTTTACTTCATTTCCTTTCAGAAAACTTATTATTGATTATACATTCACCCTTTTTCTACAAATCAATCCTTTTTTTATGTTTTATCCTGGCGGGTGAGGCAAAATCATGGGAAAATAGATATACAATAAGATATTAAGCATTGGGTTAGTAATGTTTATATTTCCCTATGAACTCAGTATTTTGAGTGCTTTTTCTAAAAGTAGAATTGGGAGCTCAGGTACACTGAAAACAAGAATTTATACATAAGATGGTATTTATGATAAAGAATCTATGTCCCTCTTCTTTTTTCTATTTTTGGACATTGTCTGGTGAAGATGGAGACCCTGAACCCTTTCCAAAACATTTCTTAAGGGTATTAGCCAGGTCCCACTCTCCCTGCTAATAAAAGAGAATTGAACTAGATTTTTTTAAAGCAGCAGTTACAAAATGCATATGTATTTATAAATGCATGCATTCAGTCAGGAATCATTTACTATGTATTTATCTGAAAGAAAATAACATTTACTGATCACAGGAGCAATTTATCTTGTAAAGAGTAGTTCCATTACTGCAAAAAATTGTAATTGATCAGATCCTAGAGAAAAATAATTATATTTTTCTCTGTATACAGTGTGACATGAGCAAAGCTGATAGATCAACATTTTAAAATGAAGACTACTATCAAAGAATGACAATAAATAGAAACTAAGGTTTAAGTTGTAAAAAACAAGGTACTGTAGTATTCATTTTTAAATCAATTGTCAAATGCTACATTCCCCTTTGTGATCCTTTTTTATTCTTGGCATTGACACATGACCATGTTGTTTTCCCAAATGACTGAGTAAATTAAAAATTCACTTGAATAGAAGATAAAACTCTTCAACCATTCTTTTCAAAGGCAATGTGTGTGGCAGGGAATGATGTTCTGCGTTACACTGGTGCATCACCTCCCTTTCTCTCCATGGTTTAGGCACCAATTTCACCAACTTATCCATAAGAACACAACATTCTCTAACTTTGTTAAGGGTGTTGTTTCCAGAAATTTTCCTTTAAAGCATTCTTCTAATAACACTGGAACATTCATTTCTGAACGTGTCCAAAAATACTTTGGATTCTAAAATGTAGTACTCACCCATTGCATTAAAGACGCCTTACCTTGCTGGAGTTCTCTAATAGAAATTGGAATGTGTTCTGCACAGCTTGGCATGTTTCTAGCTCAGTACGGCTGAAGGCTATTAAATAATCCTTGAGGTGATCATACACATTTCCATCAAGAGCCTAGAATAGAGGAATAAATAAAAGTAAAAAAACTTACGATAAAGCTTTGACATAATGTTTCTATCTCAAAGTAGGAATGTTCAGCTTAAAATCTATTAATAATATAAGTGGACAAAAGGTAAAGATTTTTTTTGTAAGAATAAATCTGAACAGTTAACAGTCACTTGCAAAACGCTGAATCTAATAAATAGCAACTAACTAATCTAATATTGCTAAAGCTGAAGGGGAAAAAGGAAACATGTTGGAGGCAAAAAACACCTAGGTTCTAATCGTTGCTCATTTGCCTATTGGCTTCTATAGATACTTCATGATAGATGAGGTGCAGGAGGTAAATGAAATAACAAAAAGAAGGGATCCAGGCATAGAGCCTAGAACAGACTATAAACATTATTCTCCTACATTACTGGTAGAATTATAAATTAGTATATATTTACTAAAGATCAGTCAGAAAGAAACACGATAGAAATATTAAGAAAAGTGTCTGAGATCCTGTTTTGGAGAAGAAACACTAATATAATATCAATTGAGAGTTTTGTTTTGTTTTGTTTGCAGTACTAGGGGGTTCAACCCAGGGCCTCACCCATGCTAGGCAAGTGTTCTACCACTGAGCTGCATCTCAATCCCTTTATATTTCATTTTTTATTTTAAGACAGGGTCTCACTAAATTGTGCAGGCTGCCTTTGGCCTCAAACTCACAATCCTCCAGCTTCACCCTCCTGGATTGCTGGACTTAGAGGTATGTGCCATGGTACCTGGCTCAATTGAGGGTTTTATCATTCTTATTTGTTTGGGTATTTATAGCAAGACTCTTTGAAACTGGAAAAAAAAAAAGAAAACCACTAAACATCTGAGGAATGAATAAACCATAATGTATATAGGGCTTGAGTGTAACTCAGTTGGTAGTGCCACACTGCACTAAGAGCCCAGGTTCGATCTCCAGCACTACAAAAATGGGAGAAGAATGTGGCAATCTACTCCCAAAGCAATCCCAAAGCAGTCAGCCATTGAAAACCCTATGAGGGTCGCTATGAGTTGGACAACAACTCTATAGCACCTAATAACAACATATACAGCATTGTTGTTGTTAGGTGCTGTTGAGTTGACGTCCAATTCATAGTGACCCTATGTACAAGAGGTGAAACACTATTGTTTGTGCCTCTCTGCTATTCATAGGGTTTTCAATGGCTGATTGTTTTTTAGGAGTGGGATACTACGTCCTTCTCCCAAGACTACAGGTGTCTGTCATCCAAGTACTAATCAGGCCCGACCCTGCTTAGCTTCTGAGATCTAATGGGATTGGATGCCATGGTGGTACAGCTATAGGCTGCCTCAAGATTGAAAAGTAAAAAATGGGCTGGGGGCATGGCTCAGTGGTAGAGTATCTGCAAAGCATGCATGAGGACCTGGGTTCAACTTCCCAGTACCAAAAAACAAAACAAAACCACCACCACCACCACAACAACAAACAAAGAAAAAAGAAAAAAATTATATCTGTAACAGTAATAAATAAGGTTTCTTAAAAATTGAGACAAGCCAGGCATGGTGGCACGTGCCTGTAATACCAGCACTAGGTAGGTAGGGGCAGGAGGATCACAGACTGAAGGCTAGAGACAGTCTGTGCAACTTAGCAGTGAGACTGTGTCTCAAAATAAATTAAAAAAAAAAAGGGTTTTGGGGTGTGGCCCAGTGGTGAAATGTGGCTAGCTATATGTGAGGCCCTGTACTAGGGGAAAAAAGAAAAGGAGACTGTGTCTCAAAAAAAAATTTTTTTTGAGGCAAATTTCACCCAATTTAAAAGTGACCCTTTTAATAATTTTAAATTGTACAATTCAATGTCTATTAGTAACATTCACAATGTTGCACAACCATCTCATTCTACAACATGTATCAACACCCTATACCTATCAGGTAGTTATTCCCCATTCCTCCTTCTAACCCCTAGCAACCATGAATCTGCTTTTTATCTCTATAGATTTGCATACTCTGGATATTTCATATAAATGGAATCATGTAAAGTGGCCTTTTGTGCCTTGCTTCTGTTACTTAGCACAATATTTTCATAGGTTCATTAAAACAATCATACTTCGTTCCTTTTTATGTCTGAATAATATTCCACTGTATGGATATACTGTGTTTCATCTATCCATTCATCAGTTGATGGGAATTTGTTATTTTTCCACTTTTCGGCTATTATGAAAAATGCTATGAACATCCATGTACAAGTTTTGCTTGAACACCTGTGTGGATATTGAGTGTACAAATATTCTTGTATTACACATTTAAAATAGAGCTCAGAGGTCATGGGAAAGCAACACTCAGGCCTCAAAAACTATTCCAGGAACTTCCCTGCTAATCCAGTGAAACAGACTGCCTTCTCTTTAAAATTTGTATTTTCTTCTTCTTAGCATCTGATAGAAGTGGCACCTGGCTAGCTTTACATGGCAACTGCAGCTGCTTACCAATGAGTGCTTGCCCGTTCCCTCAAGCACCAAAATGCCAATAAACGTTCTTTCATGATGACTTGCTTAGATTTCTCTGTCCTAACAAGATCACCAGGCTCCTCTTTGTTTCCCAGATATTCTGGAGGCCATCCCAGCCTGTGTTCATGTGTCCTGGACTGCAATCCTGATTTTTTTTTAATATCACTCTCAAATAAACCTTTTTTGTTTCAGAAATTCATCTCTACCTTTAGCTTAGCTTTGACATCTGATTCTGATTCTCTTGGGAATATACCCTGGAGTGGAACTGCTGAATCATTTTTTTTTTTATTGGTTGTTTAACTATTTGAAAAATGCATCAAATGGCTCTCTTTTTTGCTTTTCTTCTTTTCATTGTGTATATGGAGGACAGTATTAGGGGGTTGAATCCAAGGCCCCACACATGCAAAGCAAGTGATCTACCACTGAACCACACCCCTTACCCCTTTCTAAATTTTTTGAGATAGTCTTGCCAGGTTGCACAGGTGGCCTCTATCCCTGAACTTGTGGTCCTCTCACCTCAGCCTCCCAAGTAGCTGGGATTACAGGCATGCACCATGGCATCTGGCTCATCAAGTTGTTTTCCACAGTGGCTACATCTAACCACTAGCAGTGCATGAGGGTCCCAATTTCTCCACATCCTTGCCAACACTTGTCACTTTCAGTTTCTTTTTAACATGTGTGTGTTTTGCTTTGTTTTTTAAATTATGAAAGTCATTCTAGGAGATGGGAGATGGTATTTCCCTGTGGCTCTAATGTGTCTTTCTTAATTACAAATGGTGCTGAGCATCTTTTTATGTGTTTACTGGACATTTATGTTTTCTTTGGAGAAACGTCTACCCAAGTTCTTGACTCATTTTCATTAGGCTGTCCTGTTGATGTCAAGTTGTAAAAGGTTTTTTTTTGTGTGTGTGGTACTTGGGGGTTGAAACCAGGTACTTATGTATGCTTTGCAAGTGCTATACCACTGAGATGCACCCCTAACCCACTTTTTAATTTTCTATCTTCAGACAGGGTCTCATTAACTTACATAGGCTGCCTCTGGCCTTGAACCTGTGATCCTCCCGTCTCTGCCTCCAGAGTTGCTGGGATTACAAGAGTACACCACTGTGCCCAGCTATGACAGTTCTTTATCTACTCTGGATAGTAGTCTTACAGGATATATAACTTGCAAATATTTTCTCCCATTTTGTGAGCTGTCTTCTCACTTTCTTGACAGGGTCTTTTGATAAGCAAAAGTTTTAAATTTTGATGTAGTTTAGCTTTTCTATTTTTTCTTTTATTGCTTGTGTGTTGTTATATATAAGAATTCTCAATATAAGTTTTACAATAAATTCCTTTTGTATCATATGTTTTACTATTGCATTAAGTTTTTAAAT
Source organism: Pedetes capensis (assembly GCA_007922755.1). NCBI lineage: Eukaryota > Metazoa > Chordata > Mammalia > Rodentia > Pedetidae > Pedetes > Pedetes capensis. The sequence continues at coordinate 207,450 of VMDO01001150.1, forward strand.
TTTCTTATTTTAATTAGCATATAGTATAATCAATTTCATTATGGCATTTTCATACAAGTATAATGTGTCCCACATTAAACTTTTAATATAAAACTGATTAAAAAAATTATATCCCTAGAGCACTGAGAAATAAAGCTGCATGTTTTGTGGTCCTTACACCACTAGATGGCACAATTAAGCACTTTAAATACAGGCAGTGCAAATACCTGTCCTATCATTTTCAGGTAGTTAGGTAACATCACCAGGCATTGTTGGTATTAAATCAGAATAAAAATTTCTTCCTTAGGGCATGATTTTCATGAATTTATTTTAAAAAAGAAATGCATAACTTCTTTGTATACAATGTTTTTGGCTTAGAAATGCTCTTAGTAGGTGGTTATACCCTTGTGTTTTGCAGGATACCTATATACAGTAAATGGTAATATAGGCATCATGAAGTAAAATAAATAAATAAATAAATAAGCATGCATTTTAAGGTGAAGCAAATGTCCATGGTTTTTATAACCTCATTACTGAGTACTGACTGTAAAAGGCACAGGAAGTGGAAAGAGAAAGAAAGAAAGCAAAAGAAAGAAAGAAAGAGAAAGAAAAGTCAAAATCATTTTTTGGTATTTATTTATTATTTGTTTTTTGGCGGTGCTGGGGATCAAACTCCAGTGATTCACATATGCAAACACATACTCTACACACACTACCACTGATCTACAACCCCAGACCTCAAAGATTTTTGTTACTTCTCATTGGATTATTGCAGCACTGTCCTGTGGCCCTGCACCCAGTTGTCCCTCTTATCAACCCACTTGCACACCAAAGCTAGGAGGATGTTTTGAAATTGCATATTTGACTGTTTGGTACTGTTCGTTAGTTGTTGTTAGGGGTCTTCGAGTCCTGTCCAACTCATAGCGACCCTCATAGGGTTTCCAATGGCTGTTTTGGGATTGCTGTGGGAGTGGATTGCCATGTCCTTTTCCTGTGTTCATTAGTTATCCATCACATTTGGGGTAAAGGTTTGTGGGTTTTGTTTTTTTTTTTAATCCTCATCATGGACTGCATGATTTAGACCTAGCTGACCTCTGACCTTCTTTACTTATATATTCCCCATTTACCTTTCCTATTACACTTTCCCAATAGTATGCATCTTTTGACTCTGAACTTTCACACAGGCTTTTCCTTTTCCTTGACTACTCTCTGTCCTCTCTCCCTCAACATTGCTCACCCTTCTTCATCTTGAAGAGCTCCAGTTGATAATTATCTACTCTGGTCATCTCTTGTATTTTAACTTCATGGCTATTACCTTGCACTTGTGAATCTTGTCTGTCTTTCCTTTGGTTCTTAAACTCCACAAGGGAGAGACAATGTCTGTTTAGCGTTGTATCTTGTGTCAAGTACGGGATCTGACATAGTGGCTGCTGTTGTTACGTGCCGTTGAGTCAGTGTCCAACTCATAGTGACCCTCTGTACAACAGGTGAAACACTATTGTCAGTGCTTCTCTACTATTCATATGGTTTTCAATGACTGATTGTTTTTTGGGCATGGGTTGCCGCATCCTCCTGACATATTGGCAGTGTTCAATAAATATCTGTTTAACAACTAAAACACTGGATCAAAATATGAATGAGCCCACATTAAACCCCATGACTGAAAAGTAGCCTAATGATATTACATAACATTAGCAAAAAAGAAGTACATGATTTCACAAAACTATGTCGAATGCAGTAGTTTTCAAATTTTTGGTAGCGGTCTTTTCTTCGTTACTTGAGGATTGAACCTAGAGTGTTCCATCACTTAGCTGCACTCCAGCACCTTTTTAAATTTTGAGACAAAGACTCACTAAATTTCACAGGCTGATTCTGGCCTCAAACTCGTCTTCTGCTTTAGCCTCCAGAATCATGGAGATTGAAAGCTTGCACCACCACACCTGGCAATAGTTGTTGTTGTTGTTAGGTGCCGTTGAGTCCTGTCTGAGTCATAGTGACCCTCATAGGGTTTCCAATGGTTGTTTCGGGATTGCCTCAGGAGTGTGTTGTCACATCCTTCTCCCATTTTTGCAGTGCTGGGAATCGAACTCAGGACCTCAGAGATTCCAGAGCAGTGCTTTACCACCTGAGCTAAATCCCAGCCCCCTGGCAATAGCAGTGGAATCTTTTTATGTGGAAGCCCAAGACATAATGCCATCGAATACATATTTCTTTCTCCTAGCAACAAATACTGCTCCCCTTACTACAGGGATGAGCTCTTCAGGCCAAGATGGTATGCAAGGCAGAACCTCAGATCCTTGTAATCAGCCCCCAGAGATTGGGCAGTGGTAGGTTCTTGACCTAAATTAGGCCATCTCTGGGACAAAATTAGCAACATGAGTCCAAAATGGCCAATTTTCCAACAAATGGTTAGTCTTACCAAGTAGATGAAGCCTCTTTTCAGCAGAAGAGAGTTAAACCAACTCACAAGGGAAAGCTGTGAGGAGAAATTTGTAGAGCAAAGATGGGAAGAGGGAACAGGGAGTGCCAAGCAATGTCTTTGGACTGGGTAGCTCCTGAGCAAGTTGCATCTTATCCTTTCTGTGATTTGGATACCTGAGTCAACAAATTCCCATTGTTTCAGCTACTATTAGTTGAGCTGTTGTTATCTGTAATCAAAAGACTTCTACTGAAGGCTAATGAATGATAACTGCAGTTTATATTGGCTATATCCAAATTATCTTTTGATTCATATAGATAATTATTTATAAATAATAATTCAATAGTGTGCCTTTCTATATTCCTGATTCTCTTCAACTAATCAGATTGAAAATCTTATAGTAGACAATTTTTATTTCAAAATTGAATCAAATACAATTCAAATGCTACATATATTTCTTATAAATCTAAAGTAAGAACTATTTAATGCTTACAATAAATGATAAAAGAATTACAACTACAAAAGTTTGATAAGATCATGCACAGAAAAGATGCATCCAAGTCTTATTTAGCATTTAGACATTTAATTGAGCAAACCACAAGAATGTTCTCAAAGCATACTTGTTCGTTGCATTTCAAATAAGCAAACGTGCACAAACTTTAGTTAAGAGACCTGTTTGAAGAGTCATAGATTCCTTAACTACACACAAGAATTCACATAAATGCTCAGCAATGGCAGGAGAAGCATTCTTTCAAGGTTTATACAAATATGAGTTAATCTCAAAGTAAGAGCTCCTTGACCATCTCTAATGTGCAAAAATTTGGTAGGTTATTCATCCAAATGTATATATAAGAAACAGTCAAACTTCTAACTATTTGATGCAAATTTCTACAAAAATTCTGTAACAGCTAAACAGAAATCATGGGGTCTTTAACCAGCAAAATATTTTAATGATCCGGTAATGTTTTTGAAAAAATTAAATTTGAATGCCTTTAAGCAGCCATGTTCTTCCCAGTTAGCCACAAATTAAACCTGAGTATTCTCTTACATATTACCTCTACCCTCTTTATTCATCCTAACAGCTTAATCCTTAAAATCAGTTGTGTATGGAACCAAAGCTCATAACAATAAACACTTAAAATAGTGAAAAAAAATTGGATATACTAAAAGCAAATTTGGGTTGGGATTTAACTCAGTTGGGACAGTGCTGCTCTGTGATGTCTGTGGCCCTGTTTGAGCCTCAGAACAGTGAAAATGTAAGAAGGACATGGTAGCCCATTCCCAAAGCAATCCTGAAATAATCAGGCATTGAAAACCCTATGAATAAGTACATAGGGTCACTATGAGTGGGACCCAAATCGATGGCACCTAACAACAAGAAAGCAAGTCTTGAAACTTAGAATGTAGGATGTTCTACTATTTTACAGGAAAAGTATAAATTCCCTTGGAACTTGCTTGAAGGGGAAATATTATGATAAGTTAAGAATCAGAAGAGAAAATATGGCATTTTTCTAAGTATTTGATGCAACTTCCCCTCAAGTGAGAACTTTAAACAGTAACTCCTTATTTAGATTCAGGAAGGTCATAGATTCTGTAGTAACAGCATTATGCTGAAATCTGAGCTTCCTTAATGCAGTCTAGAAAAACAAACTCTTCTTTTCTGAGAGCAATGGGCATTTCTAAAATACTCTTTGGTAAAAGTCCAAGAAATAAATATCAAGACGGTAACTACGAGCCATCTTAAAATTAAATCATGAAATTCTACCGTTCTTCTATGCTGATGTTGAAAGAAAACACTGATTGCCTGCTTGCTTTTATCTTTCTCAGAAGCCCTAAGCTATACCTGCAAAGAGAAAGTAGCTTTTTATAAATTTACAGAAATCAAAGCAAGTCCTGGGGTGCATTTGCATTACTGTAAATATCTTAGCAGGTGGCTGAATTGGTCAATTGGTATAAAGTAAAATTAGAAACACATCACCTCATTTTATACTTGCTTGTTTTTATAAAAAAAAACTCTGAGTTACTTCAGGTTTTGTGAAAGAGGAAGCAAATAAGAAAGTTTCTGTTTGTGAATTACAAAGTCAAGAAAAGAAAAATTCAATACTGCTTTTCTAAAGTCTGTGTTGTCCATGTGAGTATTTACTATCAAGTTTTAGCTCAGGGGGCTGGGGTTTAGCTCAGTTGGTAGAGTGCTGCTTTGCACTCTCGGAGGAACTGGGCTCAATCCCCAGCTTTGCACTCTCTGAGGACCTGAGTTCAATTCCCATCACTGCAAAAATGGGAGAAGGATGAGGCAATCCACTCCTGAAAAAAAATCCTGAAACAATCAGCCACTGAAAACCCTATGAAGACTGCTATGAGTTGGACTCTACTTGACAGCCCCTAACAACAACAACAAAGCATGCAAGAGAAGTCAGGTGCTGCAGAAAAGTTTGCCGTACTACTAATGGTCATCTGGTTGTGTGTGTGATACAACCCCATAATACTTAGGGTGCCATCCCACTACACTGGAGGCCAAAAGAAAGCCTCGAACCACATACACTTGCATTTAAATCACAGTTCCACCACGTAGCAGCAATACCACTTTGAAAAGACACTGAACCTTCTTGAACTTTAATTTCCTGATCTAAAGGAGTCAAAAGAGTATGTTACTTGTAAATGATGGTTATTACAATAATAAAACTTAACTATTTCTACCAAAAATATCACCTACTTCCCTTATAAGACTGTAGTAAAAGATTTCAATGATTGACTTGGGTTTTGAATCTGGCTCCATTATGTACTTGAGTCATATAACCTCTCTAAGCCTATTTCCTCACCTACAGAATAAAGGGTTAGTCTTTCTTCATGAAGTCAGTTAAACAAGTATCTTCTCTGTACCATTTTAGAACTTCCTTGTTTCTTTTATCACATTTTTAGGAGTTATATTTGTAGTCTAGGGATTATAATTAACATCTTAATTTAAAACAATCTAGTTTGGGTTAATATAAACTTAATTCTGACAGTGTACAATTTTGCTCCTGTACTGCTCCATTCTCCCCCATCTCTGTGCTATTATTGTCATGTAAATATATACCTGTATAAGCTTATCAAAAATGTCTTGTAATTACTGTTTTGTGCATTGTCTTTTAAAGTAGATATATTATGCATTCACTTTTGGACTGGATAATCTCAATACACTCACTTTTAAGTTTACAGACCCTTTCCTCTTCTAGCTCAATTCTGTATATTTTTATTTGGGATATTGTACTTTTTTTTGGATGGTGATGGGGTTTGAACCAAGAGCTTTGTAGATGCTAGGCAGGTGCTCTATTACTCAGCTACACATTAAGTGCAGTTATTTTATTTTATTTTATTTATTTATTTATTTATTTATTTTTTGCGGTACTGGGGTTTGAACCCAGGGCCTTGCGCTTGCATGCTCTGCAAATGCTGGACCACTGAGTTGCACGCCCACCCCATATTTTTACTTTTTTGAGACAGTGTCTCACCAAATTATGCAGCCTGCCTCTGGTCTCGAACTTGAGATCCTCCTGTCTCTGCCTACCAAGTCGCTGGGATTACAGGTGTGCACCACCACGCCCGGCAGTTACTATACCTTTTAACTTCAGAATTTCTATTTGATTCTCTCTTATAATTCTTCTTTATTGATATTTTCTAATTGGTGATGTTCATTTTCATATTTTTTAGTTATTTAGACACGGCTCCTTTAAGCTCTTTGGAGCTTAAATAGGCAAACTTAAATCTTTGTCTAGTAAGCCCCTTCTTCAGGAACAGTTTTTCCTATCCTTTTTTCCTATGTATGGACTATACATTTGTTTCTTTACATGTCTCATAATTTTTGTGTTAAAAGCTAAACATTTAAACAGCAGATTTCTGCTCACTAACTGTACTACCCAAGAAGCAAAGAGTTCTTTAACAATGGTTCAGATAACTCACAAGGTAGTGAAGATGTGGGTACAGTTGTACAACTGGAAGCATACAGAGGTCAATGTACAAAGGCCTGGTAAGATGTTTCTAAGAGAACTTATGATAGAAGTTTGAATCTTTAGGTGTCTAAATCACAGAAACATACAGATAAGACAGTAAATAGGACTGCTGCAAACAGAAGAGTTCTCAGCATTCCAATTTAGTCCTAGAGTTTTCTCATATTTTGGTTGTGTTACTTTAATGGTATGTTTTGTACATATTGATATTAAAGTACTGAAATGCCAGAAAGTGTTTTTTGTGTGTGTTTTTTTGGCAGCACCTGGGTGTTGAACTCATAGCCCCACACATACTTTTTTAAGTGCCTTACCACTGGGCTGCACTCGTAGTCCATTTTTAAATGTTTTTCTTTTGAGACAGGGTCTCACTAGGTTGAACAGGCTGCCTCTGGCCTCAAACTTGTGATCCTTCTGCCTCAGCCTCCTGAGTCGCTGGGATTATAGGCATGCGCCATCATCCCTGGCTGCCAGGAAGTATTTAGCATGAAGAATATAAAGCCTTGTTTGGAAAGCGGTGTCCTTGTTGCTAGAAATCTGAATGTTCTTTAAATTGAATTTTTAGGAAAGAGTTACTGAACATTTCTTAGACATATGGGACCTTTAATGGAAAAGAAATAGCCTGTTCTCCTTACATGCTTCCATTGCTCTCTTCTGAAACAATTGGTGGCTGTTCTGAACATAGTCTGACCCTTTATAGCCCTTTATTACCCTCCAATAGGAACAAACTTAGGCAAGTGGTATACTCACATGCGCCAGCTAAATTTCTTTGTATGTGCCTGTGCAATTTGGCATACAATGACAAAAAAGAACCTGTGATAAGCACAATAATGAAGTAATTATATTCAACACTTCAATAAAGGGTCTCGCACTTATATGCTCTGTAAGTGCTGGACCACTGAGCTGCACCCTCAGCCCATGTTTTTACTTTTTTGAGACAGGGTCTCGCTAAATTACACAGACTACCTCTGGTCTTGAACTTGCGATCCTCCTGCCTTTGCCTCCCGAGTTGCTGGGATTACAGGTATGCGCCACCGTGCCTGGCTACTTTTTTTTCTCTTTTTTGTGGTGCTGGAGATCAAACCCAGGGCCTTGCATCTGCAAGACAAGCAGTCTACCCCTGAGCTACGTGACCAGTCCTATATGTGTGTTTTTAATACATAACCATGAGAATCTGGCCAAGCACTGGCAACGAAAACGAAATAGGACAACTTTAACTACACTGAGCAGTGGAAGACAGGCATCTGGACAAACATGGAGGTTTTAGGAAGATCTTCTAATGCACTTAGTAAAAATTGAGCATCCCTAATCCAAAAATCCGAAATATAAATGTTATGGTTTGAAAATGAAATGTCCCCCATAAGCTCACCTGTTGAACACTTGGTCTCTAGCAGGTGGAACTGTTTTGGGAGGTGGTGGAAACTTTAGGAGGTGGAGCCTAGTTGAAGGAAGTAAGTCAGTAGAATGTCCCACTGAAGGTTTTACCTAGTCCCCAGTTCTTTCCCTATTCTCTGCTTCCTGGCCACCATAATGTGAGTTACTCTGCTCCACCACACTCTCCCCACCATGATGGACTGACACCTCTGAAACAGTGAGCAAAATAAATTTTTGCCCCCCTTAAGTTGTTTATGTCAGGTAGTTTGTCACAGTAGCTAACACACCAAAATATACTAAAATATGAAACTTTTTGAGTGCTGTGGTGCTCAAAAAGTTTTGGATTTTGGAACATGCTTGGATATTCAACTGTGAAATTCTGTGCAAATATTTCAAAATCCAGAACAGTTCTGATCCCAGGCAATTCAGATAAGGGATTCTCAATCTGTACTATGCTATGTACCATGGGAAATAGAGAACATATGCTAAAAATATGTGAAACAAATAACAATGAAGGTGTTAATAAAATCAAAATATGGAACAAAATAAGGATGAGTAAATAGTAAAGGAAACAACAGATTAATTTTGGCTGGAGTTTTCTGTAACTATTATTGTCCCCAAGCATGCATCAACTGAGACAGGAAGAAGGCATTCCAGGTAGAGAAATACATCATCAGCACCCTCAAAGGCAGAATTTGGTTGTGTGAAGTAAAAAAATGAAGAGTGCTGAAGGTAAGGCCGAGGCAGTAAGGTGGATGCAGATTGTGGAGGACTTTGAATCCCAAGATTTGTACTGGAATTTAGATGTTAGCACAGCAGAGACTATTAGATGAGACTTATCAGAAGTCCTAGAAACCTGATATAGCTTGAAGAACTGAGAAAGCCTCAAAGATCAAGACAAGAAGAGTTACTTACAGGGGGTTAACAGCAGTAGAAGGCTTGGGAAGAGCCAAACATGGTGACATGTGTCCTCTACTCTCTTCTCTACAGGTGTTTAGGTGTGCCCACAGCCAGCAAAACAAGCTGGGGACTTGCAGGGTGTTCTCTTTCAAAGTGGAAGAGAGGCAAGCAGAACGCAGCATCTTATCAGATGGAGACACTCAGGTATCTTTCAGCAGGTGGTGGGGGAGTCTCTATTAGATTATCAAGAGAGGGTCAACTTTCATCATTCTTTCTCCTATATTCTACAGCAGGAGGGGAAGGGACTTGTGTCTTGAAAGACCTTCAGAATTATATTACCCATAAATTTTACCTACAGAATGGTTCAGTTCTTAACTACTAACATCAGTAGTTATTAAAACTATCATAAGACTAATTTACCATTTTGGTTATTTTTGTTTTCCTAATAAATCAATTTAGTAGGTTTTTAAATGGCTTTTGGGTTATCCTCTAAAGCATATTTAAGACTATAGATATTTTGTTTAAAAATATAGTAAGGTTAAAGTCTAAAAGTTTTAATCTTTATACTTAACAAAAATTACCTATGAGATACTAAATATGTAACGTAGGATATTTTCAAAACTCACACAGTAGCTAAATTGTACTTTCTGATGTTTAGTTACACAAATATCAAATCTTTCAAGTGCAGAGTTCATGCAAAAAGAACTTGGCTTTTCTTATTATAAACATTCACATGTCTATATTGAAGTCAATTCCAACAAAAACTTGTGCTGTGCTAAGCAGTATTTGAATTGCAGAGAAAACATTAGCTAAGGACATTTAAGAAGGAAGGAAGGTTAAGAAACACAGGATGCATTTCCTAGTAGCAATGATAGTGATTCTTCTCCAAAAAATTACAACCAAACTGTTTTTTTCCAATTACTAAGATTGGGGCTGCAACAAATTATTTGAAGTATCATTCTAAGGAATGCACTTAAAATTATAAAACAAAAATTAAGTTTCAACTTTCTTACTCCAAAGTTTAAACTATATACAATTATAACTTAATTTTTTAAAAAGAGTTATAGAGGTTTATTCAGATATTAAAAGTTGACCATCGAACTAGTAAAAACATATCTGTTTCTCCATTAGATTTTGATCTCTTAGAGAAAATTCCTTGGCTTTTAGGAAATCTACAGAGATGGCTGGTGGCTCTTTCCATAACCAAGTGGTAAAGTTCCAGAGAGCTCCTCTGAGAACATCTGTGGACTGAGAACATCTGTGAACTGCTTACACAGCCCCCTCTGGCAAGAGTCTCTAGTGTCTAGTGGGACAGTGTAATAGCCTCCATGTAAAAAGTACAAGCAAATCCAAATTGAAAAGACATTTATGCCTTAACACAGATGATTTTTGCTTCTAATTTCATAGAAGCAGGGTAAGTAAGTTTTAGCTCTAAGTAAGAAACAGCTTTGCCATCAGCCTTAGCCTTTTAAAGTCCTTACTAGTAAGATGCTGAAGACTGAAGTCTCACAACAATATTTAAATGGGGCTTTGAGTGTCTGTTTATGTCTATCACAAAATGTACCACATTTTTGATACTGAAGACTTTTGTAATGCATGTTATTATTTTAGTTGATGTTACTGTTTTGATCACAAACATGCTTCCTGGCCAAGCACCATGGAGACTGAGGCAGGAGGACTGTGAATTCAAGGTCAGAGATAGCCTGTGCAACTTAGCAACACCATGTCTCAAAATTTTTTAAAAAGTTCGAGAGAGGGGCTGGATTTCAGCTCAGTGCTAGAGCATGTGCCTAGCATGTGGGAGGTCCTGGGTTCAACCGCTAGTACTGCAAAAAGAAACATACTTGTCTATTAAGATGCAGTTATCAAATATCATTTTAATATTAAAGAAAATAACACATGCAATGGTTTTACCACAACATATGACAAGAAATAAGTAAATAAAACTATTTTAATATTTTTCTTCCTCTTCAAGAGACCCAAGGTCAGATGAACCTTGTTCATTATTGTATCCTCAACAAATGGCACAAGAAGGTACTGGGTAGATATTTGTTAAATTGTGACTTAATGAGTAGCTTGAAATAAAAACATTTGCTAACAGTCATTGTACCATCCATGTCTAAAATACTATCTAGCAAGTGTGGTGGCTCACGCCTGTAATCCCAAAAACGCAGGAGGCAGAGGGAGGAGGATCGCAAGTTTGAGGCTAGAGGCAGCCTTTGTAACTTAGCAAGACCCTATCTCAAGATAAAAAATAAAAAATGGGCTAGGGTGTAGCCCAGTGGTAAAGCACTTGCAAAGCATGGGTGAGGCCCTGTGTTCAACCCCCAGTGCCACTACAATAAATAAAATAAAATAAAATAAGTAAATAAATAAAATACTATCTAAGAGAATGTAGGGGTTGGGGTTTAGCTCAGTTGGTAGAGTGCTGCTCTGCACGCTCTGAGGCTCTGGGTTTGATCCCCAGTACCGCAAAAAATGGGAGAAGGAAATGGCAGCCCACTCGTGAAAACAATCCTGAAACAACCAGCCACTGAAAACTCTATGAATAGCAGAGAAGCACTGACATAGTGCTGGGCATGGTACAGTATTGGGAAGTGTTTCATTCTGTTGTAGATAGGGTCACTATCAGTCAGACCTGGCTCGGCGTCACCTAACTACAACAACAACAACAACAAAGAGGATATAAGTACTTAATAAGATTATTTTGACATCAATAAGATGTCAGCTTACTTAGTATAAAATATAGACTCTAATTCTACTAATGTATCATTACCACCTTTAGAATTAACTGTCTTATTTTTCAATTATCCATCTTTTCATTTAACCCATAACTGGTCAGAAGAGTTGCTTAAATAACACAAAATGAAAATGTTAACTTATTAGTAAGTAAAACATTAAAAATTAAATTAAAAATATTAAGAATAGTCCTCATTCATCTAAATTGTTGCTCATATATGTACATTTATTTAATTATAAAACCCAGTTTTGACAAGGGTACAATGACAGGTACATTCATATACTGCTTTTAGAAGTACAAATTGATAGAATCTTTCTGGAAGGTCTCTCTGGTCATTCTATAGAAAAAGTATTAACAATTTTTTTTTTTAAATCAGGGAATACATTTTTTAAAGGAATCCTGGAAGTTAACTGGTCAATCTATAGGTAGAGTACTAACAATGTTCATTTTTGGTTTTAAATCATGGAATATATTTTCAAAGGAAGTCACCAAAGAAGTGTACAAAGATTTATATAACAGAATCCTCACTGCAGATTTATAAAGGTAGAAAAAAAGGATAAGAAAAATTATAGCATATTAACATGATCAAATACTATTCAGTCATTAAAATCACATTTTCAAGTAATGTTTAAAAGCAGGAATAGTTCACAATATCTTTTATGAGATAAAGGAAAGTACTATGTGAAGAAGATGGTACTGATTTTGAAACATGTATATGAAATATATGTATGGAAATGATTAAAAAGATATGCCAAGATGACAGAGTGGTTTACTGTTTCATAGTGGGATTATTTTATCTTTGGGTTTTTCTGTACTTTGCAAATTTTCTTTTGGTACTTTGATAATCAAATAAAAAATATGTCTTTTTTAAAATTAAAGAAAAACAAGATAGTAACCTATTTTTATTATTATATAATATTATAGCATTCATTTTACTTTTATTATAGCTATCCTACTGGGTGAGAAAGCCATTGAAAACCCTATGAATAGCAGAGAAGCACTAACAATAGTGTTTCACCTGTTGTATGCAGGGTTCCCATGAGTCAGACACCAACTCAATGCCACCTAACAACTAACAAAGTGGGTGAAAAAGTAGCCAGAAACAGAAGAAACTAGTGAGGTAAAGTTTTATAAAACTCAAGAAAAGAGAGGGTTTGAGAAAAAGGAGTGGTATCAAATGCTGCTGAGAGGTAAAGAATAATAAAGATAAAAAACAAAAAAGTGGTTACTACTGACATTGGTGAGAACAGTTTTATAGTAGGAGTGTAAGCCAAACTGTAATAGGTTGAGTACTGAGTGGGAACAGAGAATCATAGCCAAATTCAAAAAGTCTATCTAAAAAGAAAATAGATCAGTAAGGCTGGTATATCAAGTAACAATATAGATGTAGTCACACTTCCCCGAAACACCACGTTCAGACACTTTTACAGGGATGTATAAACAAATATCCAAGAAACAAGCAGATCATCCTTACTTTATAAAGAAATAATCCCAGGAAACAGATACAGACAGATTCCAAACTCATTTTGGTGATTAACATAACTATGGAACAACTCAAACTACAAAAAGAGAAATTAAAAATCAACTTTACTTGTGAAGCTTGATATAAAAATCCAAAAAGATGTACACAAATCTGGTAGTTTTTTAAAAAAATACATTATGGTACTCCTGGGTATACACCCCAAAGAATCTAAGTCAATATACCATAAAGACACAGGCACTTCCATGTTCACTATAGTACTGTTCACAGTAGCCAAGACATGGAATCAGCCTACAGATACATGAATAAAAAATATGGCACATATACACAATAGAATATTATTCAGCCATAAAAAAGAATGAAATTATGTCATTTGCGGGAAGATAGATGGAACTGGAAATCATCATTTAAGCAAAATAATCCAGATTCAGGAAGCAAATACTGCATATTCTCTCTCATACTCAGAAGCTAGATTTATTTAAATAAAATATGTATGTAAGATTAGAAAGTATAAGAAGATATATTTGGAGCTGGGAGAGAAATAGAAGGTGGGAGAAGTATAGGGGGTAATGAGGGAGTGAACAAGAACAAAGTCAGGATATAACTATATAAAAATGCCATAATCAAACTCATCATATTTTATGCTAATTAAAAACTTTTCAAGTATATCATGGCCAGCCATTGTGGGATAGTCTGTAATATCCGTGACTCAGAAAACCAAAGCAAGAAGATTGCAAGTTCAAAGCCAGATAAGGTAGTAGAACTTATTAAGACCCTGTCTCAAAATAAAGAATAAGAAAAGGGGCTGAAGGTGCAGTTCAGTGATAAAGCACCTGGCTAGCATGCATGAGATCCTAGGTTCAACACACCAGTACTGCAAAACCCCCAAAGAAGCAAAAAACAAAACAAAACAAATCCCCAAAACAATTCATCATGACTAAGTAGGATTCATCCAAGAATAAGAGGTTTAACAAAACAAAACAATTCAACAAACCCAAGAAACACAAGATAATTCAATTGTAATTCATGATGATAAATTTTTCTTGGAAATTAAAGGTAAATGGTAACTTCCTCACCCTGACAAAAAGTTATCCCCTAAAGCAAATAAACTTTTAAAAAGTTTTGAGTTTCTTCATTACATCAGGTGTCCTTATGTTGGAGGCCTGAATAAATGTAGTATGTAGGAGAAAAAGGAAACGAGATGTAAAAATTAACAATAAATTATTATTATCAGCTGATGTGGTACCTTGGCACTCAACCACAATCAGTTTTAGAAGGCTGGTCGAGTACCAATCAGTTGGAATACCAAGCACTTTTTTCCCGTAAGGAATAATGTAATATATTTACTTGTTCTTGTACCATACTGAATGGTAATTCAGATACATGTATGCCATTCACATGTTTAGCAAAAAGTTCTTTTTTAAATTTAATAGTTATTCTTACTGCTTTCCTCTTTACTTCACTTTTAGTACTAGAAAATTTCTTGAGTGTCATGATGATCATATGGTGTATGTACATACACATTAAAAAATGTACACACAAAAAAATGAATAAACCATGAGATTGTGAACACAGCACCAGTCAGGTTTTCACCACTTGAAATCAATGTACAAAGTGATGCTTTCCCATTTGTTTCTCCTGGAAACATCACAGATTAAGTGTGGTGTCTCATATAGGTTTTAGCACAGTGGTTGAATGTCAAGCAAGTGGTCAGCCACCAAACTAGAATTCTCTCAAAAATATTGGTCAGGGACCTAATGTTTAAGCACAGAGCAGCTCAAGTGCAGAGGTACCACTGTACATACAACAGCTGAAGAGAATCTACAAACTATTAGAACTAGAAAAATTCAATGAAGCCTAGATTTTTAAAAAGAATTTACTGAGGTGGGACTTCTGGTATGGCAGAATGAACAGGTTGTCAACAACAGCCCCCCCCAAATAAATCCTATAAAACTGGATAAAATTGACAAAATTAGTCATTACAGGCTCTGAAAAGCAACCAAAAGCAAATTACAAATTGAAAAACTGCTAAATGTCATGTAAGAACAGTGGCAATCTGTAGTATTCCTGCCAGGGCTGTTGTTATCTCTGTTCAGTTTGGAAATAACCCTACCAGAATAAAGGTAGTAGTGAAAAAAACCTGGCTCATAGTGAGTGAGACTAACTGGGTTTGGAGCAGAGGGTAAAAAACTAATACCCAGTGATCTTGGTGGGAAGTGTACCACAAGAGCCAGGGGCCCTGCTGCACTGGGGCTGTGGCACCAGTTGGAATGGGCATATGACCAGCAGATTAGCCAGGTTTAACATAAAGATCCTGGAAATGAAAGAGTCATAACTTCTCCACACATCTTTAGCTGACATGGAGGCTATGTACACCTGCAGAGAAGAAATGAGAGGGTACAGCAGAAGGTAAAAGCAAGTTATGACTACCTGAATGTAAAATGCAGGCCCTAGCTGGTAAACAGATCCATCAGCAAAAGTCTTACTGGCTTCAGGTGTCTGAGCACAACTTGTAAGCAATAGTTGGCTGGCAAGCAACGCAGACGCGGGTGAATCATGGAATGAATATAAACTTAAAAATAAAAACAATAAAGAAATTGAGCAGAGATGCTAGTGGCTGCATTCTGATCCTGCAGAATTAGTCTAGATAAGCAATGAAACAATCAACAACCAGCAACCCAACAAAAACCACCCTCAAGAGGGAGAAAAAAAATCCAGATATTCTAAAAAATATTTTCTCAAAAGTCCAGCTTTTAATACAAAGTATGAGACACACAAAGATAACTAGAGCCAATAAAAATTGCCTGTATGGCCCCAAATATTGGATTTAGCAGGTACAGATTTTCTTTCTTTTTTTTTTTTTTTCCTTTTTGAGACAAGGTCTCACGATGTAGGTCAATGTGGCCTGAAACTCACTATGTAGCCCTGGCTGGCGTGGAACTTAATGATCCCTCTGCTTCCTAAGTGTTGTGATTACTGGCATGTGCTACCAGCCCCGGCTCAGCAGAGGAAGTTTTACAAATATGATCAAAGGAAATTACATCCAAGGAATTAAAGGAAAACATAATGATAAACAACTAAGAAATCTCAATAGCGTGAAAGAATGAAGAAAGAACTACTATAATAAAGGTTTGCAGCGGTACCACCCTGGCTTCCCACCTGGTCAGATCTTGGAAGCTAAGCAGGGTCAGGCCAGGTTAGTAGTTGGATAGGAGACCACCTGGGAACAAGAAGTGCTATAGGTTTGGGAGAAGGACCTGGCAACCTACTCCCAAAAAACAATCAGCCACTGAAAACCCTATGAATAGCAGAGAAGCACTGACATAGTGCTGAGCATAGCACAGCGTGGGGGAGTGTTTCATCTGTGGTACATAGGGTCACTATGAGTCAGACCCATCTCAATGGCACCTAACCACACTGTAATAAAGAATGGAAAAGAAATAAAGCAATGAAAAGAAATAAAGCCATATAGTTTGGAAAGCTAGAAGTAAAACTGTCCTTATTATCAGATGAGTCGTGCTACATATAAGAAAACTGTAGGGATGTAAAAAATACACTAAAACAAATATTATCAATAACAAAAACCCTCCTAGAACTAATAAATGAGCTTACCAAGGCTGGAGAATACAAGATTAATATTTAAAAATTTGTTTTATTTTTCTTGTTTTTGAGACCAGGTCTCATTAGGTAGCACAGCCTGCCCTGGACTTGTTCTGTAGGCCCAGCTGGCCTTGAACTCCAAATCCTCTTGCCACAGCCTCCCAAGTGCTTGAATCACAGGCATGTTCCACAACACATGGCCAATTGGCTGTATTTATACATCCCAGGCAAACTACCAAATGACAATGAAATCAAGACAATATTCCATTCACAACCAGTATATACATTGTAGTACTTAGTGAAGTTAGGAAAGGTACATAATTCTTACTCAGCAATCTCAGTTTTAGGTATACACTCATACATATATGAAAATGTGTACAAAAATATTCATAGCAGCACTGTTTTAAAAGTAAAATATTAGAAACAACTCAAATGTCTTTCAATAGCATAATACATAAATCAATTGCCATTTACAAAATGATATATAATATACAAGTTACAAACGAATGAATTAAGAGTTATATGTTCAATGCTGGGCTAGGATTTAGCTCAGTTGGTGCAGTGCTGCTCCTCACTCTTGGAGGACCTGGGTTCAATGCTCAACGGGAGAAGGACATGGCAAACCACTCCTGATGCAATCACGAAATAATCAGCCACTGAAAATCCTATGAGGGTCACTATGAATCGGACCTGACTCAAGAGCACCTAACAACAACATGTTCAATGCATCTTCATAATAATGGCTGTCTCAGAAGAGAGTGAGAAGGAAAGAAGGAAAAGGAACAGGTGAAGGGTACATGGGTTTTAAATTGTACCCTTATTTCTTTAAAAACTATTTTCAAAATGGTTATTTCCTAATTCTAAGTGATAGATACGTGAATATTGATTATATTATTCTCTGTATTTTTCTGTATGTTTGAAATATTTTCTATATATTTTCCAAGGTTGAGGAAATAAGGGACTTGCTTACTGAATATTACTCTAATATTTGCTTACTGAATATTACTCTAAGATGCCTAACAGAAGGTATAAAAGGGACAGGATTAGTGAGAGACTGAGTTTGGCGACAGGCAGCACAGAGCCATAAGGGACGAAGGGATGAGAGCACATAAATGTCTTGGGTGGAGACTTGTAGTTCTGTAGGAAATGAATCTAGTTCATGTCTAATTTTTAAAATGCCTTTAAAATATTCCCCCTGCTTCTTAGTTTTCTCTGATTAAGGTTTTGATTATAGTAAGACAGTAGTGGTGAAATTCATATTACTTTGAGTTAGTTTTTAATAGTTTTAATGAAAAGGTAGAAAATGAAAAGGATGATAAATGAGATGAGGGGATGGGTGAGAAGGAGGTGAAGGGGTTATAAACTGAAGTGAGAATGCCCTGAGTTAGGACATTTGATTTTTAAACACATATGTTTTAAATGTCTTCCATATTGAAAAAATAAAATTATATTTTGAAAGAATGAGGCTGGGATTTAGCTCAGTTGGTAGAGCATCACTCTGCAGTCTCTGAGGTCCTGGGTTCAATTCCCAGCACTGAAAAAATGGGAGAAGGACAAGGCAATCCATACCGAAGGCAATCCCAAAACAATCAGCCATTGAAAACCCTATGAGGGTTGCCATGAGTTGGACACAACTTGACAGCACCTAACAACCAGTGTCAATATCTGATAATAGAGAATGGAAGTGGAAATGAAAAAATATAGCATTCTTCACATTTAAAAAAGATGAAAAAATATGATGGCATGAACAGAGTAATAGCTATCACTTATAGAATATCTATTCTATGCCAGGAGCTTTGTACAGTGTCCCTAGTTTTCAAAAAGACCTGTAAAGTAGGTAATATTTTCATTTTACTGATTAGGGAACAGAACCTCATGATGTTAAGCATAATGCCAGGGGGAATTTCTCAGGCTTAACTGGACATTCACACTCACAAGATTCCTAAAAGGACATACTTGGCACCAGTCTACGGAGAAAAATATAGAACAAAAATGATAGCCTGTCAGCAAGCCTGCCAGGACTCCTCTTTGTGGGAACAGTCTCTATAGCAGTCCATGCAACAGCTCACATGGCCACCCAGAGCCACTCTCCTTGTATCACAGCCCCCTTCCCCATGTCCTGGTGAGAGTCAGGTCCAAGAAAATAAGCCTCAAATCAGTGCATTTGAAAGCCATTCTGGTGTAACAGACTCAAAGGAGCCACTATCTCATAAAAATGCTATAGGTCCCTTCAAGGGACAGGCAGTTACCAGAGTCACTGTCCTCATTTTAAATTTTTATTCATTTAAAAAAATTTTATGCCAGGCAATGTTGCCTAGTAACATATTTGAAATAGCACATACATCAAGTTCCCCAGGAGATGCATCATCAACACAGGTGACAAGGTCCTCAACAGGTGAAAAATGGGTTGGGACCAGGGAAGAAGAATCTTAGGTATTAAAATGATGTGCTTTGGTCCAAAGTGCTATAGTACATAAACAGATACAAAGTCTATCTGCAGTACTAACATTTCATATGGGGTGAAGGCGATTAGGAAACAGTCTTAAACTTTTTAGGAAGGCAATAATGTTCTAGAATAACAGTTAAAATTTAACAAACAGTCAAATTGTTGTTTTGTTTTTGTGGTACTGGGGGTTGAACCCGGGGCCTCACACTTGCATGCTCTGCAAATGCTGTACCACTGAGCTGCACTTCCAGTCCATTTTTTTTACTTTTCGTGACAGGGTCTCACTAAATTATGCAGACTGCCTCTGGTCTCAAACTTGCGATCCTACTGCCTCTGCCTCCTGAGTTGCTGGGATTGGGATTACAGGCATGCACCATGGCGCCTGGCTCAAATGGTCAAATTATTATACAGAAGTGAGAAAGATTTTTTTTAAAGTTTTACTCACATTATGTAATTTGGTCAACATTACACAACGAGCTAAGAGGCAGGAAGAACTTTAGCTCAGGTTTGTATTGTTGTAAAGCCTGAGCATTTTCCAGTATACTTTATTCACTTAATTGAGGAACTAATCAGCCATAGTCACCAAGTCTAGCAAGAAAAGGGGTTATAACAAAAGATTAGTAACCACTCAACTATACTCCTGGTTCTAATGGACACACAGGAACTGCATCAGCCAGCACATCCTGTTGAGACAGCCCTTTCTCTGAAATCTCCCAGAGGTTAGTCCACAGACACCCTGACTATTAATTAAAGTCAGTATGTCACAGTGTTTAGGGTAAACAAACCATACTGAAGAAATAATTTTCTGATTATAGAAGTAATACACATTCAATGAAAAAATTAAATACATAAGAAATCCAAAGAAAACAAAAATAAGGTAATTTTACTATCTAGATGGTCACTTGTAAGTTATTGATTTTTTTTCTTTTTTTTCGATCGAACTAGGGTATTGTGCATATGGCAGGCAAGTGCCCTACCACTAAGCTACAGACTCAGCCCCACTTTCAAGTATTTGATGACTTCTATGTATAGACATTTTTACTTCTTTTTTTTTTTTTTTTGGAGTACACTACCACTGAGCTACATCCCCTGTATGACTACCCATATATATAAATAAATATATGTTAATATGTGAACACACAGACTTTTTAAAATTTAGGACTATATTTTATAAATTATTTGCAATACAGGCTAACCAGTTAGTACAGTTTAGCATTTTCCCTGGCATTAATCTTGTAAAACATAATTTTAATGACATCATTTGGATATATCATAAATTATTGCTTATTATCACAATTTTCAAGTACTTTAAATTATTTAAATATTTTAGTTGCTTTCAGTTTTTAATCCTATTGTAATCATCATGCATGTAGAAAAATAGTTTCATAGATACCTATTTATACCTTTAGAATTTCTAGGATATGATTGTTGAGATAAAATGTGTGATTTGTTTTTATTTAAATTAATTTAAAACTGATACATAAAACATAAAAACTGTACATATTTATAGGTATGCATAGTATAATGTTTAAGTCAAGATAAATATATCTCCTAAAACATTTATCACTTCTTTATATGAAAACTTACAAAATCCTTTCCTCTAGCTTTTTGACATATATAGTA
>VMDO01001151.1:0-203829 GCA_007922755.1 Pedetes capensis
TCTATTTCTGTAAAGTCAGTCAGTGGAATTTTAATGGGTATTGCATTAAATCTATAGATTGCTTTTGGTAGGATAGCCATTTTTACTATATTAATTCTCCCTATCCAGGAGCAGGGGAGGTCTTTCCATTTTTCAGTGTCCTCTGCTATTTCTTTCTTTAATGTTTTGAAATTTTCCTTGTAGAGATCTGAAGGGTCTTCGGTTAGATTGATTCCAAGGTATCTAATTTTGTGGTGGGCTATCATGAATGGTATTTTTCCTGAAATTTCCTTTTTTTCCTGTTTGGAATTGGTGTAAAGAAAAACTATTGATTTTTGCGTGTTAATTGTGTAGCCTGGGACTTCGCTGAAGGAGTTAATTAGTTCTAGCAGTTTTCTGGTTGAGGTTTTGGGGTCTTTCAGATATAGGATCATATCATCTGCAAATAAGGATAATTTGACCTCTTTCTTGCCAATCTGTATCCCTTTGATTTCTTTCTCTTGTCTGATTGTCCTGGCCAGGACTTCAATTACTATGTTAAATAGAATAGGAGAGAGAGGACATCCTTGTCTTGTTCCAGATCTAAGAGGAAATGGTTTCAGTTTTTCTCCATTTAATATAATGCTGGCTGTAGGTTTTTCATAAATGGCTTTTATGAAATTAAGGTATTTACCTGTTGTACCTATCTTCTCCAGCGTTTTTATCATGAAAAGGTGTTGAACTTTGTCAAAGGCCTTTTCGGCATCAATTGAGATAATCATGTGGTTTTTGTTTGCCTTTTACTTCTATGGACTAAAATCCTCTAATGTAAGCACCCAATAAATATTTCCTCCCATAACTTTGCATTGGTCAGTTTCTCCCAGAAATGACACATCAGCTGAGGAATGCAGTCACCTTTCATAACCCCTACTTCCAAATGGAAGAGTATCCAGAAAATACATGTGGTGGAGTATCTTTGCTGAAGAGTGGGGGCAGAGTGATGTCTCTGTCCTAGGGCTTCTTACCCTTCACACTCTGAGGGAACCTACAAGCTCTTGCTCCCCTGAAGATCATCCCCTTTCCACCTGGCTTGCCTCTCTCTTTTTTCTTGTTCTATCTTCCTTTGCTACCTTATCTTCCTTTCAGGAGCAAATAAAAATTCTCTAACAAAGAAATTTGGTATTTTTTTTTTATTGGCAAGGTTTATTCTGATATTCAGATCCTCATATTCTCACTTTCTGCTCCAATAGATATGTCATGAGTTTTTATAAACATGAATATTTTCCTTTCTCCCAAGAATTTTGTGATCAAGTATTAAAATAATGAACCTCTGTTTTACCTTTTTAAAATACATCTCACCACTAGCTATTCGACTACATTGGAGAAGGAGGCTGTATGTCAGAACAGTAAGACCTGCAAATAATGCACAAACTCCATGGCAATACGTATTATAGGAGGACAGAGGTATGTGGCTGAAGTTGAATAGATGTTCTGAAAGTTCTGAGGTTTTGGTGAAGTTTCCAACCAAACAGCATTACATAGTCTATGAAATTTTTCTGGCCTGTGAAACATAAGTGGTCCCAGCAAAAGACTGTGGTTTGTTAAAAAAAAAAAAAAAAAAAAAAAAAAAAAAAAAAAAAAAAAAAAAAAAAAAAAAGCCTGCTAGAGTACCAACAACAAAGTACCTTAGGGATAATGGTTCAGTTGTCCTTGAACACATTTTATAGTTGGCTACAAGTTTAGATTCTTTTAAAAAATCATGCTCTTATTTTTCTAGAAGAGAAAAACAGCTGATTTCCTAGAAACAGCCTTGTTTTTAAGTAGCTCTTTGTTGCTTTCAGTTTCGATCTGGATTACACTCCAGGAAATGACATTTCAAATAGATTTGCATTAGTTTAAGAGATTATTTTCCTGGCTCAGAGAACAGTCTACATAATACCTGGAAGTGCATGCAGTTTGGAGGGAGTGAGGGAGAAACATCATACATCAGATTTCCAGCACCTCCCTTTTATGTTACTTTTCAAAAGCAAGTGTAGGACATTCAGCTTTTAAAAAGTTTTCTACCAACAGATTACAGATGAGCCTGGTGCCAGGGCTGATATTAAATTAGTTGTCTTCAGTTTAGTTCTCTGCAATAGACACAGTGATTAAAAAATAAAATAAAAATAAAAATTGAGCAGGACACTTTGGTGCACACTATAATTCCAGCCACTCAGGAGGCTGAAGCAGGAAGATTGGGAGTTTGAGGCCAGAGGCAGCCTATACAATTTAGCAAGACCTTGTCTCAAAATAAAAAATGTTTGGGGTGGAGCACTTGGTTAGCATACATTAGGCCATGGGTTAAACCCTTCCTACTAGAAAAAAAAGCAAGAACCATGTCTATTTTGCTAATCATGATACCTTAAATGGCTTTCTCCATATCCAGCACATGATCAGTAGTCAACACATATTTATCAACTGACCAAATGCAATCATATTTTAAAATGCCCACTTTGTTTTCAGTTAGCCCATATGAATCTTGTTCTTTCCATATGATCTTTCAACATTGTAAACAAAATATAGAAATACTATCCCACAAAGCTGAAAGCATCACTTCATGAATGTGAGTTCATGTTGCTGTTGTATTAACATTGTTGTTGTCATTGTCATCATCATCCTACCATGTTAGGCTTTGCTTTGATAGTTCTATAACTGCAAAAACAAACAAAAAACCCAAACGTCTATCCCTATAAGATAAATATGTCGCACAAAGTGGCAGCACACATAGAGGCTTATTTAGACTTCCTTTATCATTTTAGTAATGGTGCTGGATTTTTTTGCTAATACCAGCTATTAATGTTCTGAATAGATAAAAAGAATTACAAAAGAATTCTGTTTACTTTTTGACCTAGGTAACATGAAAATTCTCCCATCATAGTATCATTTTAAAAAAATTAATTAGAGCAAACATCCTTACCCACTGTATTAGTTTGTTGCCATAACAAAGTACCATACTCTGTTTGCCTCTTCAAGTCAGGTCCTTCACATAGGCAAAATATATTCATCTGATCCTTGTTGTTGTTGTTGTTAGGTGCCGTCGAGTCGGTATCGGACTCATAGCGACCCTTATAGGGTTTTCAATGGCTGAGTGCTTCGGGATTGCCTAGGGAGTGGATTGCCAGGTCCTTCTCCCATTTTTGCAGTGCTGGGAATTGAACTCGGGGCCTCAGAGACTGCAGCGCAGCGCTCTACCACTGAGCTAAATCCCACTGATCCTACCATCCCTCAAATATTAACTCGTCCTAGCATCAACTCTAAGTTCAAAATCTCATCCAAATGTCATCTAAACCAAATACAGGTGTGATTCCAAGTATTATTCATCCTGAGAAATTCCTCTCTAGCTATGAGAAGCCAAAATATAATGGCTACACAGTCATCAGATAGACATTCTTATTTTAAAAGGGAGAAATTTGAAGAAAGGAAGGAGTCTTGTGTTCCAATCAAATCAGAAAGCTAGCACAACAAATTCCATTAGATTTTAAGGCTTCAGAGTAATTATCTCTGACTCCATGCTCTGTCCTCTGGCTCAGTAGGGTAATTGATCTATGCAGTGCCCACCAGGCAACAGTAAACCCCACCAGCTGGTTCTCTGGTGGCTGGTTCTCTTTCTGGAATCATGGAGACTACACCCTCCCCAGGCTTGTTTACTTGGCACATGTGGGCAGAGTAGCTCCAATGGCCTCTGTAGTTGTGACTCTGCCCTCAAAGTTATTCTTCCTTCATTTCATCCTGTCTCTCTCTCTCTTTCTTTCATTCCAGGCTGGCAATATTCCTTCTAGGGGCATTCTCAAAAAGCTTTTTGGCCTATGGTACAATTCACTGGAGTCTAAACCACTGGACAAGTTCTTCCACAGATCTTTCCTGAATGTTGTTGTTGTTGTTGTTAGGTGCCGTCGAGTCGGTATCCGACTCATAGCCACCCTCATAAGGTTTTCAATGGCTGACTGTTTCGGGATTGCCTTGGGAGTGGATTGCCAGGTCCTTCTCCTATTTTTGCGGTACTGGAAATTGAACTCGGGGCCTCAGAGACTGCAGCGCAGCGCTCTACCCACTGAGCTAAATCCCAGCCCGTTTAGAAAGTTATAGTGGATATTAAACATATTTTAGTCTAGATATATATGGTGGGCTGGGATTTAGCTCAGTGGGTAGAGCGCTGCGCTGCAGTCTCTGAGGCCCCGAGTTCAATTCCCAGTACCGCAAAAATAGGAGAAGGACCTGGCAATCCACTCCCAAGGCAATCCCGAAACAGTCAGCCATTGAAAACCTTATGAGGGTGGCTATGAGTCGGATACCGACTCCACAGCACCTAACATGTGATTCTTTCCTGAATAGCTATCTTTTTTACTGATTTCTGATGGAATTCATGAGTCACACACCCATATCTTTAGCAAATGGTTGTTTAGTCACTACCTTGACCCTCTTTCCCAAGCACACTGTCTGGATGGTGTGAAAATGTTCTCAATCATAGAGTACCACTTTTTCCTTGCTTAGCTATTCCTTAGCTGTCCTTCTTAGCTGTCCTCCAATTTGTCTGTCTCTTCTTACTTTACTACAAGCAGCAAAGACAAAACATACAAACCCTTCAAAACTTTGCTTGGAAGTTTCTGAGTTCAGTGTCCAATTCATTACTTACAAGTTTTTAATTTCCACAAAACACTACAACACATTTGGACAAACTATCATGAGAACTGTCTTTCTTTCACGTTCCAGATTACTAATTCGTAAAGTTATTTCAAACATATGTTTTATTTCTATGAGCATTGAAAATGTTCAAAACTGTTGCCTCTTTCACAACATAATTGCCTTATTTCTTTAGCAATTACAGTATATTAGTCAATGTTTTCTGGAAGCATATGTTTGTGTACATGTGTGCTTACATAAATGCACACATACTGAAGGACAGAGAGACAGAGACAAAGAGACATAGAGATTTAAGGAATTTAATAAATTGTAGGTACTGATAAACTTCAAATCTGCAGAGTGGGCCTACAGACTACAAATCCAGCTCAGAGTTAATGTTGCAGGTTTGAGTTCAACATTTACAAGGCAGTAGGCTGTATAATCAGAGAGGATTATTATGTTGCAGTCTTGAAGAGAATAACTTCTTCTTTAGGATACTTCTGTCTCTGTTTTTAAGTCTTTCATCTGATGAGCTGAGGCCCACCCACATTTTAGAGGGAAATTTGCTTACCTCAAGTCTTGGAAGTTTAAATGCCAGTCACCTAAACACTACCTTCATAGTGACATCTAGACTGGTGTTTTACCAAACAACTGGGCACCACAGCCTAGCCAAGTGGGCATATATGTTTAGATGAAGAAAATTACATTTGTTAACATTTCCAAGAGAGAAATCTTGCTGCATGGAGGATAGAAATATCCACCCCCAGAAGCACCGGTCTTAGAATATTGATGCACTGCCTTGTTGCCAAGAAAAGTACAATTCACATAAGCGTTGAGTAGAACAATGCTTTACTCACAGAGAGAGAACACAGAGAAAGATCAACTCCAATAGCAAGGATGTGTCTCCCATGATCAGCAGGCCTTGCTCTTGAGTCAACACAGGGAGATGCTCTGCATGGACCCCTCTTGTGCTGCAAGTAGAGGCTCCCATTACTTCCTTATTAGGAATATTCATAGCTAGCAATGGTGTTAGTTAAGTGCCATATGATGCATACAAAGAAGCACCCATCAAGCCTGTAGCAGGAAAAGAAACTCTTAAACATGGCAATATGGCCAGCATAGGCTCATTATCTGGAGCCTATGCCAGGAAATGTTTCAGGCCCAATGTCACTCTTAGGTCATCTGCAGGGATCAAAGGACTGTGCGCAAAAGACTGCCTTTTGCAACCCCCTACCCCTTTCCCATTCCCTGCTGGGATACTGAAACTAAAAACAAAAAACAAAAAAACAAACAAAACAAAAACAAAAGCAAAAACCCTACCAAATCTGGAAAGACTATTGCCCACCTAAATTTGGATGTGGAGCTGAGTCTGAGTCTGATATGGCCTCTGAACAACATATATGGGTGCAGTTTGCTTTCAGATCCTCCCTGTCATTTTGAGATAGATCTTCACCAGGATCAATAGGCGAACCAGACCCAGGGAGATGATCAGGCCTCCCAGAGGGTGTTCCTCAACCAGGAGCTCCAAGTGCCTGGGTTAGGTCAACTAAAGAGGTTCTAAAAAATCTACAGAAAATGCAATGTACAGCTGATAACATCCTACCAGAGCAAAGATCTTCCTCAGTGCAGAGTCTACATTACCTAAATTGTAGATGTATAAGTAGTTTGTCAAATTTCTGTTGCTAATAATAAAATACCACACACTAAGTTATAAATAAAATAGGTATATACTGGCTCATAGTTCTGGTCCAATGTCAAAGGGCTTTTTAAAAAATTTATAAATGTTAGTGATGTACACAGTAATAAATCTTTTGCTACATCAATTATGCAACTATTAAATCACTTTTGCTTACACATTCATCATTTTACATAATTTACAGAACAGTATAAACTGAAGAAGGAAAGAAAAAAGTAGGAATTTTAATTATTCTGCAATGAAAATTATATGCCATTGTGGGTTAAATGCTCATTGATTTTTTTTCATGTGTATTTTGAAATTTTCCTCTCTCTGTTTACCCCTCTACATTATTTCCCACCTTCTTTCCCCACCTCCACTCACAACTGGCTGCTCTTTCTATTGAAGGTCTTTGTGTAGAGGTGGCCAGCCAAAAGATTAGGAGCCAGAGGGATATGGCCACACTGAAATGTGGCTTATCGCCCACTTCTTTTTGCAACTTTGCCCCTGCCCCATGGATGTGTCTGCGTCCACTTATGGTTTTGCTATACAGAACAAAGTCCCATAATGAGAAAGTTGGCCTATTGGGACAGAACATGAACCAGAGGTGATAAAGCAAAGGTGAGAGGGGAGTAAGGGAGGATGTGCAGGGCTATGTGGCCTTAGGTGTTGAAACAAGTGACAGGCAAAACAGAAACTGTTGGATTCCCACAGAAGGTTTCTGGTATAAGGCAGAAGGGGTCCTTTTAAGTTAGAAGTTTAGTCTCTGGTTACAGCCATACAAAAGTGAGAGGGAGAGCCAGGCATCGTGGCTCAGTACTGTAATACTAATAACTTTTGAGGCAATGGCAGGAGGCTTGTGAATTCAAGACCAGAGGCAGCCTGCATAACTTAGTGAAGTTCTGTCTCAAAATAAAAAGTTAAAAATAAATAAATAAATAAAAAATGGGTGTAGGTACAGCTCAGTGGCAGAGCACATGCAAAGCATGCATGATTCCCAGAGCTCAACCCCCAATATCATGGAACAAAAAAGAAAACAAAAGGAGGAAGGCTTGCAGGCCTGGAAAGATCTGGAGTTCTAAACAGCATCCCTCTGTGCCACTGATTATAGTCTAAGGAAGGGGGAGTAAGGGTTGCCCAGGTTCCCCTTTAGCTGACCAGGACAATGAAGAAGACAAACCTGACTGTGACTGCAGTGAGTCAAACAGGGCAACAAACCCTCTTGCACTCATCCTAACTCCCTTCCAAAGGAACCATAAGCAAAGGTCTTCATCTTCACCTGAAACTTGTGGTCCTATTTCCCTGTCAGGTTAAAAGGGAAAAGGAGAGGGAATCCAGACTTTTGTGATGCTTTTGGATTCTGGTGCCCAAGTCATAATAACTCCAAGTCCTTGAGGGAAAGAGATAACCTGGTGGTATTAGGACATTTTAGAATGTATGTAGTAACCCATGTCTACAGCCATATCACCCTGGCATCCAAGTTCATCAGATCTCAGAAGCTAAGCAGAGTCGGGCCTGGTTAGTCCTTGGATGGGAAATCACCTAGGAATACTGGGTGCTGTAGGCTAGGAAGAAGGATCTGGCAGCCAACTCCTGGAACAATCAGCCATTGAAAACCCTATGAATAGCAGAGAAGCACCAATATAGTGCTGGGCATAGCACAGTGTCAAGGAGTGTTTTGTTCTGTTGTAAATAGGGTCACTATGAGTCGGACCTGATTCAAGGGCACCTAACAACAACAACGTAATAACCCACAGCAGATTGATTCACAAGTTTTTATGTGTGGGGCCTTTTGGTCCTTTCCAGTGGCCAGTGACGATTTCCACCAATTGCACTATAGAGACTGACATCTTGTGTTTTTAGTATAGAATATTACATTACTTCTACCTCAGAGGACATGCTTACTCCCACAAAGGACTAGAGCCATAACAGCCCCCTACCACTGAGGTTACTCAAACTCCAACACGTTTTTCAACAAAAGCAATGCCACTTCCTGGCAGAGGGAAAGTCTTTGCCCTGTTGATACAGGATGCACTGCAAGCAAGAATGTTACATACTGTCCTGTTGCAATTGGACAGTCCAATCTGTTCCATAAAACAGTCCTCAAAGTCTTTGAGGTTTCCAGTAGACTATCATAGATTGGATGCTAGTATGGCACCTTTGGCTCTTGCATAACTCAATAACATTGTTGCCACTGAGGTCATGTCAGCCCACACAGGAGACTAGTATGCTATTATCTGTGTGTCTAGCTGATGTCTTCTCCTCTCTCCCTTGGTAGGATGAAGCTCAGGACTAACTTGTATTCATATAGGATAGCCTGCACTATACCTCCAGATGAATACTTCAGTTCCCCTGCAACATGGCACCAGTGTGTAGCTCTAAACCTTCAAAAAGCCCAATTACTCCCAGAAGTACTTATCCACCATTACCATCCTGACCAGGGTCTATATAAAACCACAGATGCTACGGCTTACATGGGCTGAGCTGTCAACTTTAATAAAATCCAGGAATATGCTCAACCAATATAGTTCCTAGGAGTCGCCTGGCTGGCCACCTCTACACAAAGGCCTTCAATAGGGAGAGGATCAGCCAACGGGAGTGGAGGTTGGGGTTCAGGTCTTAGAGAGAAACATTTTGTCTTTCCACTCTTTGTTGTTTTGAGGTAATGTTGAGTCTATGGCTAACTCATATCAACCCTTCGTACAATAGGTGAAACACTATTGTCATGCTTCTCTTCTATTCACAGGGTTTTCAATGGCTAATTGTTTTTTGGGAGTGGATTGCTGGGTCCTTCTCCCAAGCCTACAGCACCTGGTGTTCCCAGGCCATCTCCTATCCAAGTACTAACCAGGCCTGACCCTGTTTAGTTTCCAAGATCTGACGGGATTAGATGCCATAGTGGTACAGCTGCAGGCAATTCCCTCCTTCAATATGATGTAAATTATGGATGTGTTATATATAATCTTTATTATGTTGAGATGTGTACCTTCTATGCATAATTTAGCCAAATTTTTTTATCATAAAGAGATTCTGAATTTTATCAAATGTATATAGACAATGGAACATTATTCATCCATAAAATAGGTTGAAATCCTTTCTTTTGCAGCAACATGGAGGACATTATATGAAGTGAAATGGGTCAGTCACAGAAAGACACATACCGGATACTCCCACTCATTTTTGGAAGCTAATAAAGTTGATTAAATAGATGTAGAAGGTAGAATTGAAGTAATCAGAGCCTCAGAAGTGGAGGGGGAAGGAGCAGTAGAAAGAGAATAGATAATGGATACCAAAATACAGTTTGGGGAAAATTAATTCTAAAGTTCTACAGCATGGTGGAGTAACAATAGACTCTACCAATTAACTGGATATTTCAAAATATCTAGAGAAGAAGACTTTGACGCACCCAACACATAGAAACGATAACATTTTGGGGAGATATAAATAATAGTTGCTCTGATTTGATCACTACACCTTGTATACATGTATCAAATTATAATACCGTACCCCATAAATAAGTACAAATGTTATATGTCAGTTAAAAAATTACCATTCTAAAAAAAGGACCCTGCCATTTTGGTGGGTTGATTGACTGAAACATGAATCAAAATGTGGCCTATGGCAAGTAAGTTAGAAATACTGGACCTGTCTTAGTTTAATTTGGAAGAAGGGATTCAAATGCCCAAAAACATTGGGAGATTAGAGTTTGTCATTTAATACCTACAAACCTACACTGGAGTGTAGAAGACACACATTTACCACAGCTGTGAAAAATAACTTTGTGATAGGAGCTCCAACATTCATAAAAATCTCTGTGATATTTTTTCTATGTAGACCAGACCTTACAGTGGAAACTGCAGCTACTGAATCAAGAAACTTAAATACAATGGGAATAATTGTATACTGGATTTTGCAGGTGTTGAAGAGTTACACAAAACCTCTAAAGACAAAGTAGGTATGGTTACTGTAATGAGCAGCAGACTCAAAGCAATAATCAGAATTATGTGACTTATGGAGACCTATGGTCTTACCTCCCTCACATGTTTGTCAGCTTGTCATGATGTGGGGTCTTGTGTTGCTGAGATGCTGAAAGATATGCCACCGTTTTCTTAGATACTAGCAGGGCCACTCATGGAGGACAGGTCTCAGATAAACTTCCAGACTAAGACAGACTAGGGAGAAGGACATGGCAGCCTACTTCCAAAACAATTAGTCCTTGAAAATCCTATGAATAGCAGAGAAACACTGCCAAATATACTGCTTGAAGATGAGTCCTCCAGATTAGAAGGAATTCAAAAGATGACTAGGGAAGAGTTACCTCCTCAAAGTACAGTTGATCTTAATGATAAAAGTGGAGTAAAAATGGATCTTCATATGATGATACAGTGCAACTTAAAATGAGAAGAAACACAGTGTATGCAACAATGAGCTCAAACATAAAATGAGGGTGTGCATGACAGTGTCAGGTAGTGTTTTGTTCTGTTATATGTAGGGTTGCTATGAGTCAGCTCCAACTCAATGGCACCTAACAACAACAATAACATTGTCTTGTCAAGTGGATCATGGTATTACTTGGAGTGAAGTTGATAATAATAATAAAACTATTCAATTCTTACAAGTATGTATAAGCAGACAAGTTCTAAGTCAAGTGAACAAAAGTCTGATTCAAATTCTAAAAACAGAGTCAGCCTCTTGAACAATTACCAGCACACTGCCAAAATTTACAGTAGTGATCTTGCTCCCAGTCTTCCTCAAAGAAAATAATCTTTTGAGGTCAACTGGACACTGGCTCTGAACCAACACTAAATCCAGGTGACACAAAACATCACTGTGGTTCACCAATAAGAACAGAAGCTGAAGCACACCAGGTAGTTGTGTGCTTCACATCTCTATTTCCATCTCTATTAGTTAAGACCATGAGAAGTAGCTTTCTCTCAGTTATCAAAGCCAGCAATACCTCTTCACTGTCCTATCTCAGGGATATATCAACTATGCAACTCTATGTCATAATTTAACTATTATGTATCTTGGAGTCCAACTACCTTTCCCTTTCATTAAATATCATATTGGTCCATTACATTGATAATACTATGTTGATTGTCCCTAGTAAGCAAGAAGTAGAAACTATTATGGACTTATTGGTAAGACCTAAGCATGTGGAAGGTGGAAAATAAATTCAATAAAAATTCAAGAGCATTATACCTTAGTGAAATTTGTAGGGGACCAGTGGTATGGTGTTGGGGATTTTTAAAATTATAT
The DNA here is from genome assembly GCA_007922755.1 of Pedetes capensis. Lineage (NCBI taxonomy): Eukaryota > Metazoa > Chordata > Mammalia > Rodentia > Pedetidae > Pedetes > Pedetes capensis. The sequence continues at coordinate 11,552 of VMDO01001151.1, forward strand.
TTCTCAGCTAGGGTCCCTCATAACAGCCTGAGGGGCTGACCCCTAGTTGACCCCAGGGCTCATCCCACTCACTCACACTAACCCCTCCTATCAAGTGAGCAAAGATGGTCCCTGGCCAGCCTGACCTGCCCTAACCACCCTAATTTTGATTGGCTCCCCTCACCAATTTCAGGTAATAACTGTCCCCACCTGGCAGGTATGTCAGTTTACCCGCTGTACCTGTCAGGTGTGTGCCCTGATTGGCTGAACCCCACCATGTGACCCTTCCAGGACCCTATAAAAGCAGGGCTCCTGGACCCCATCTTCACCCCGGTAGACCACCACTGATCCTGACCTCTCTGACCGTCTCCTGAACCTCATCACTTGGACCAGCACTCCCTACTCCAGCAAGACCTTCTAGCAAGCTGGTGAGATCAAGTCCAGGGGCTCCGAAGAGCCAAAGGCACCTAGCAAGCCTCAAAGAGCCTCCCAATTCCTCCCATCCTTGGGAAGGAGGGAGGTAAAGAAGGAAAGCCGTGAGAGTCAAGACCATCAGACCTCTACGGGACACCAGCGGCTGTGGCTGTGCCTTTAAGGCTGAGGTGTACCAGCACTTGGCCTGCAGCATGGAAGAGCCAGCACTTAAAGGGATAGAGCTCTGCTCTATAGGGGCTGCTTGCTCCTTGCTCTCCATCAGGGGAGCATCCCAATAAACTTTACCTACCCTTGTTTAATCACCAGAAGGTCTCCCGAGGTCCTTCTTTCCCGACATCAACTACATTGTTATGTTGAGGGTTTGGCCCTAATCTTAGCTGGGCTAGAGCTAAAACCCCAACAGTATGGGATACCTAAAATGAAGGAAAGTTGTTTCATCTTGCTCCTTCTCTAACCCAAAACAAGGCAAATCAGCTAGTAGGTATCTTTTGATTTTAGGTGAAACAAATGGCTCATTTGAGTGTACAACTCTGGTCCACTTACAGAACAACTCAAAAGGCTGATGTCTTTAGGGAGTCCCACAACAAGTTTCTATAACTGCTTGAGGCTGTTGTGCAACCTACCCTGCTACTTGGGCCATATGATCTAGCAGATCCAGTGGTGCTTGAAGTGTCTATGTCAGATAGGGATGTTATTTGAAGCTTTTAGAAGACCTCTATAGGTAAGTCACTGCTCAGCCTTTTGGATTTTGGAGCAATGTCCTGCCATCCTCTGCAGAGAATGTGGTCTAAAAATGGAAAGATAATAGGGTGGGGCTCATAAGCCCACTGGTCTTTAGATCATGTCACCGTATACCCCAGATGCTCAACATGCAGCTATAGGATTTAGTGTTTGCCCTTCTGGGTTTTAGTCTTGCTTTGGTCCCATCCTTCCTGTCTATACCTCTATTTGTCCCTTTTGGAATGGGAATGTTTACTCTCTGCTATTATCTCTTGGAAGTATGTCACTTTATTTTTATTTAACAGAAGCCCACAGCTAAGAGTTTGCCTTGAATCTCAGAGAAGTCATTGAATTGTGACTTTTCCACAATGTTAGAACTGTTAAGACTTTGGAGATGGATGGACTAAATGCATTTTACATTATGAGATGGCCTTGAGACATTGGGGGCCAGGGTTGGAATGTTATGGATTAAATACAAAATGTCCCCCACAGGCTCATATTTTGAATGCTTGAGCCCCAGTCAGTTGCACTATCTTGAGGGGTTGTTGTAGGGAATTATCCAAACCCTCATCTTGCCTGGGAATGGTAATGAAGGATCGCCCCTTGATTGCCCAAGGAGTGACATCTGGTATCACTCTTTTTTGAATGTCACTCCTAAATTGGTTGCACTGAGCCCCTCATGCCCCCACCTGATTGTTATTTTGAAGCAATTACCCAAAGGCTATATAAACAAAGCTCACTTTGCATATGAGGCGGTTGCTGATGGTAATGCTGAGAGCTGTGGCTGTTAATGCTGAGAGCTATAGCTGCTCATGGTGATGCTGAGTGCTGTTGGCTGCTAGTTTCCTGCTGGAAACTCTCTCCATCTGACCAAAGATGAAGAAAGAACTCTTTCTGGATTCTACCAGCAACACGGAGGCATTTCTCCTCATGACCACTGAGACCAGGATGACTAGACAGCACTCTCAAGGAAAGACGGACTATAAGCAAGTTGAGGAAAGCCTCTTGGACCCAAGTGCTAAGAGGATGAAGCTGAGAACAGTCTCTGGTCCCTGTGCCAGAGGCAGAAGAGCCACAGCTGCCCCTGAGGCAGCCAAAAGAGTTGCAGCACTTAGGCTACTAACACCTGTTTGGGTTTCTCTCTGCCCTGACAAGAGCTGCTTTAGGTCCCCACAAGGCAAATGCACCCGAGGCTTCTTCCTTTCTCCCCTCTCGCATTCCTGAGGGCCACAGGAGTCCAAGTCCTTCACCCGAAGGTCCCAAGTGACTTGTGTTTAGTTATCTGTGTGCACGGCTATGCCACTAGACCGAACATCTGTGCCGGATTGGGAGGTGCTTGCCCCACAGGTTGTGAAAACTTTAGGAGGTGGGGCCTAGCCAGAGGAAGTAGGTCACTGGAGGAGGGTCTTTGGGATTATGTTATCCCTAGCTACTTCCTGTCTTGCTCTCTGTTTCCTCTCTGCTATGATGTGAACAGCCTTGTCATGCTTTCTACACCATGATGGACTGAAATCACGAGCCAAAATAAGTCTCTCCTCTCTTAGATTCTTCTGTCAGGTATTTGTCACTGCAGTGATAAAAGTAACTCCCATAAACATCAACCTGAGGGTAGTATTTCAACATATGAATTTTGTGGGAGATACAAACAGCAAAGAAGGGACTTACTATGATGGCTGGGGTAGTTGATCCTGACTACCAACTACTAATTTACAATGGATGTAAGAAAGTATGTGCCTGTAATACAGGTGATCCCTTAGAGAATCTCCTCATTACCATGCCTCAGATAAGATCTATAGAAAATTACAACCCAATACAGGCAGGACTATTAACAGATCCTTCAAAATTGAAAGCTTGAGTCATATAAACAACCATGACCATCTGAGACACTTGTTGAAGGCAAAGGAGATAAAGAATGGGTAGTAGAAGAAGAATTCCAGCTATGGCCATCTGATTAGTTACGGAAAGGAGCACTCTGATTGTCATGATTATTTATTTCTCTTTATATTATGAATATATTGATAAAATGTCTTTGCTTTCTTTCTCTTCCTTATCATGTAACAGAAATTACATTAAATTTATGTCATAGTCTTTAAGTATTACTAACTTTATATCATGGTATTTAAGTAATAGGAAATCAAGAATAAGAAGAGAAAATCTCACTCAAGGATTGTACCCACTCTTCTGGGGAGCAGTTGGTGTGTTTTTGGTGATATACAAGATAGTTATACCATATTAACTGGAATTATTAGCTTGTTATTACCTTTATTTAGAGAGTAAGTGTGGTTTAATGAGGTGAGGACAAGCTCCAAGTTAACAAAGGATAGACTTGCGGGGATTAATTTTATGTGTCAATTTGGCTGCTCCACAAGGTATTTAGATGTTTGGTGAAAGAGTATTCCGAGTATTTCTATGATGTTATCCACATGGCTGTCAGTTTGCTGTACTGTCGGGGCTTGCATGTTGTGATGGGGCTGAAAGCTATGCCTCCAGTATCTCAGATACCAGCAGGGTCACCCATGGTGGACAGGTTTCAGCTGAGCTTCCAAACTAAGACAAACTAGGGAGTAGGACCTAGTGAACCACTTCCAAAACAACTAGCCATTGAAAACCCTATGAATAGCAAAGAAACACTGTCAGATATAGTGCCAGCAAATGACCCCCCCAGGTTGGAAGGCACTCAAAAGACTACTGGGGAAGAGTTGCCTCCTCAAAGTAAAGTCTCCCTTAATGACAGAAATGGAGTAAAGCCCCAGGGACCTCCATTTGCTGATGTGACATGACTCAAAATGAGAAGAATTAATAATTGGAACATGGAATGTACATAGTATGAATCTAGGAAAATAAGAAATAGTTAAGAGAGAAATGGATCACATAAACATTGGCATTCTAGGCACCAGTGAGCTAAAATGGACCAGCATGGGCCATTTTGAGGCAGATAATCATATGGTTTACTATGGTGGAATGAAAAACTGAAGCAAAATGGAATTGGACTCATCATCAAAAAAGACATCTCAAGACCTGTCCTGAAATACAATGCTGTCAGTGATAGAATAATATCAACACCCCTACAAGGAAGGCCCGTTAATATGACTATTATTCAAATTTGTGCACCCACCACTAATGCCACAAATGAAGAAAGGGAAGATTTTTACCAGCTTCTGCAATTTGAAATAGATCAAATATGCAATCAGGACATACTGATAATTATTGGTGACTGGAATTAAAAGGTTGGAAACAAAGAAGAAGACTTCATAGTTGGAAAACATGGCCCTCATGACAGAAATGATGCTGGAGATTGCATAATAGAATTTTGTCAGACCAATGACCTTTTCATTGCAAATACATTTTTTCACCAACATAAACAGAGACTATACACATGGATTTCACCAGATAGAACATACAGGAACCAAATCAAATACATTTGTGGAAAGAGACAATGGAAAAGCTCGATGTTGAATGTCAGAACAAGACCAGGTGCTGATTGTGGATCAGACCATCAACTGTTCATATGCAAAGTTCAAACTGAAATTGAAGAAAATTAGAACAAGTGTATGAGAGCCAAAGTAAGATCTTGAGTATATCCCACCTGAGTTCAGAGACCACCTCAAGAACAGGTTTAATGCATTAGACACAAATGATAGGAGACCAGACAAGTTGTGGCATGACATCAAAGATATCATTCATGAGGAAAGCAAAAGGTTATTAAAAAGACAGGGAAAAAAGAAAAGACCAAATTACATGTCAAAATAGACTCTGAAACTTACTCTTCAATGTCAAACAAGTAAAGTAAAAGGAAGACATGATGAAGTTAAGGAACTAAACAGAAGATTTCAAAGGGCAGCTTGAGAAGACAAAAACAAATACTGTAATGACATGTGCAAAGAGATGGAGGCAGAAAACCAAAAGGGAAGAACATGCTCTGTGTTTCTCAAGCTTAAGGAAGTGAAGAAAAAATTCAAGCCTCAAGTGGCAATAGTGAAAGACTCTACAGGGAAAATATTAAATAATGCAGGGAACATCAAAAAAAGATAGAAGGAATACACAGAGTCATTATACAAAAAAGAATTGGTAGATGACCAGCCATTTCAAGAGGTTGCATATGAAGGGGAACCAATGATATTGAAGGACAAAGTAGAAACTGCCTTGAAGGAATTGGCAAAAAAACAAGGCTCCAGGAATTGAAGGAATACCAATAGAGATGTTTCAACAAACAGATGCAGCACTGGAGGTGCTAATATGTTTATGCTAACAGATTGGAAAACAGCTACCTGGACAACTGACTGGAAGATATCCATATTTGTGCCTATTCCCAAAAAGGGAGATCCAATTGAATGTGGAGACTATTGAACAATATCATTAATATCACACACAAGCAAAATTTTACTAAAGATCATTCAAAAGCAACTATAGCAGTACATAGACAGGGAACTGCCAGAAAATCAGCCCAGATTCAGAAGAAGGCAGGGAACCAGGCACATCATTGGTGATGTCAGATGGATATCAGCTGAAGGCAGAGAATATCAGAACAATATCTATGTTTTATTGACTACGCAAAGACATTTGACTGTTTGGGTCATAACAAATTATGGATAACACTTTGAAGAATGGGAATACCAGAGCATGTAATTATACTCATGAGGAACCTGTACATGAACCAGGAGAGTTATTCAAATAAAACAAGGAAACACTGCCTGGTTTAAAGTTGAGAAAGGTGTGCATCAGAGCTGTATACTTTCACCATCTCTTTCAATTTCTATGCTGAACAAATAATCTGAGAAGCTGGACTTTATAAAGAAGAACACATCATCAAGATTGAAGAAAGACTCATTAACAACTTTGTTATGCAGATGATGCAATTCTGCTTGCTGAAACTGAAGAGGATTTGAAACATTTACTGATGAAGATCAAAGAACATAGCTTTCAGTATGGATTGGGACTAAACATCAACAAAACAAAAATCCTCACTACTGGGTCAGCATGTAACTACACAATAAATGGAGAAAAGATTAAGGTTGTCCATGATTTTGCTTTACTTGGTTCTATAATCAACATCTGTTGAAGCAGCAGTCAAGAAATCAAAATTCGCATTGCTTTGGGACAAGAAGTGACAAAAGATCTTTTTAAAGTATTGAGAAGTAAAAATGTCACATTGATGACAATGGTGTGCCTGACTCATGCCATGGTATTTTCAGTCACATCATATGGTTGTGAAAGCTGGACATTGAACAAGAGAGACAGGAGAAGATTTGATGCTTTTGAATTATGGTGCTGGAGATGATTATTGCATATACCATGGACTGCCAAAAGAACCAACAGATCTGTCCTAGAAGAAGTGCACCCAGAGTGCTCCTTGGAAGCAAGGATGGCTAGACTGCGTCTTAAGTATTTTGGACATGTAGTCAGGAAGGACCAATCCCTGGAGAAGGACATCATGTTTGGGAGAGTGGCAGTTCAAAGAAAAAAAGGAAAACCCTCCTCTAGATGGATTGACACAGTGTCTACAACAATGGGCTTAAACATAAATAAATCATGTGCCTGGCACAGAATCAGGGAGTGTTTTGATCTGCTGTACCTAGGGTCACTATGAGTCGGACTCGATTTGACAGCACCTAACAACAAACAACATCCTTGAATGAGATTAACTTTTCAATTGGTAGATTTTAAGTAAAAGGAAATTGGTCTCCATAATGTGATTTGTGATTGGGGTAGGGGGTTAGCTCATTTGGTAGAGAGCTGTTCTGTACTCACAAAAGACCCAGGTTCAACCCCAGTACCACAAATATGAGAGAAGGACATGGCAGTTCACTCCTGAAGCAATCCTGAAACAATCAGCCATTGAAAACCCTACAAGGGTTGCTTTGAGTCAGACTCAATTTGATGGCACCTAACATTGTGCTTGGGACTCAGTCAACTGAAAACCTGAATAAAACAAAAGAACAAAAGGCTGTCCCTACCTAGAGTGAGAGAGAATTATCTTACCTGATGACTATAGAAATGAGCCATCAACTCTTCTTGTATCTATAGCCAGTGCTTGGACTGAAACTGAAGTATCATTTCTTCCTAGGTCTCAGACCTGACAGCTTTTGGACTAGAAGTATACATTGGCAATTATGACACCCAGGCCTTTGGACTCAGATCATCAGCTATCCTGACCTTGGCAACTCTCCCTGCAGATCCAAGGACTTGCTAGCCTCTATAAATGTGTTTTGATAGAGAATGAGTCTGTACTATTTACACTGCCATTTCAGTACTTGAATTCAGCAATTTAAAAAGCATATAAATTCAAAGAGAGAAACATCCGTGTTCAAAAATATATTACATGTTTTGAAAGTGTTTGATGAGATAAAAAATGATACCAATATATATGTTGACATGCACTGGCACTTGTTTTTGGAAAGTGGAACACAAAAGTCATTCTTGTTGCTTTAAAATATTAAATCAGGGCATCTTATACTGGAAGATATGGAATAAGAAACAATTTATAAGCATCACAATAAGAAATACTTATCCTGTTAAATCTATTTTCTAACACTTCTTTTACAATATCCACTACCATATCTTCTGAACATCAATTACTGATGTAACAGACATTATAATATCTTCTCCAAATACACTAAATTTTATCTTTTTATTGACTTTGGTTAGAATTGATTTGGTCAGCAAAGTGGACAATATGTCACAAAATAACTCAACAACTTTCAGAGGATCAAAATTATGCAGAAAATACCCTCAGGTGTAAGATAATTAAAGGAAAAAATAAAAATAATCCATGAGAATGCCAAATAGTTGGAAATTAATCATTCACATTTATGAGATGTGAAATTGCAAGGTAAAAGTAAAATTGCAAAGGGAAATCAGAAATATTTTAAACACAGTAAATTAATATTTAATAAATATAGTTAAAGCAATAATAGTAGCAAAATGTATAATTTAAAAAATTCATAAAAATAAGCCATTTCATGGAGAGTGGCCTCTATTTTCTATTTCTGAATAACAGCTTTATAGTGTTGGAAAAGGAATTGGTAAAAAATAAGAACATGTATTGGTGAGAAGGAGCTCTCTATCCTTAAAATACTCAGTGGTGACCCCTACTGTGTATGCTAAGGCAGCCAGGACACTGTGCTATTGTAGAACTGGACCACTTAATAGTGTTGGGGCTGAAAGACCCTGACACTTGGAGGTCTGATATTGGCCTTTAATTATCAAAAACCAAGTGGATACAGTGATAGTTAAGCAGCAAAATTGAAGTGGCAGCTTGGTGGGCCTGACCAAGGAGAATTCAGAGATGATGACTAGGACAGAGCAACAGAGGGTAATTAATGAAATTAAGGGACTGATGCAAGGCTGTTGATAATTAGAGAGGAGGAAACAAGAGGCAGGTTCTCTCCAAGAACACATCTTGAACTCTACAGTTCTGAAATGCAGAGCCCTTTATTCCAATAAGTTTCTAACCTTAAGTAAATAGTCAAAGTTGTTTTCTATCTTAGGTCTGAGCAATTATCAGCAGTAAACAAATTTGTTAAAATTGAATTCATGAGTTTTTCTTAACCCTTCTCATAGAAACCTTTCTCTGTCTCACTGATAATACCTGGAGCAGACATCACTACTCATCTTCTCTTCCTGGGTTTGAGATCCATTCTGTTTCCTTTCCTGGTGTTCTGTATGTCAGTGGAAATGGCACCCGCAGTGCTATATCACATTTCTGCCATGAGCAGGATTCCTGCTGAATTGAGCCAATGTATGAGACACTGTAATTGCAAGACGGGAAAACTGAGCAATCTCTGGGTAGCTGGGGGAGGGTCCATTGCACAGAAGGTCAGTGAGGGTAGCAAATAATGCTTCAAGAAACAGTGGTTTGGACCAGTCACTCACATGGGCAGTGGGGTGGACATATCTGGACCCCCTTGAAAGGCCAGCTTGCAAGTGGATGTGCCTCAAATCCAACAATAGCCTCCCAGCTCCATTTTATGTACCCCAACAAATGTTACTCCATTTCAATTTTCTTTCTGGATAACTTGCCTGAAAGTTGTTGTTGTTGTTGTTAGGTGCCTTTGAGTCGGTATCCGACTCATAGCGACCCTCATAGGGTTTTCAATGGCTGACTGTTTCAGGATTGCCTTGGGAGTGGGTTGCCACGTCCTTCTCCCATTTTTATGGTGCTGGGAATTGAACTCGGGACCTCAGAGACTGCAGCGCAGCGCTCTACCAACTGAGCTAAATCCCAGCCCTGCCTGAAAGTACTCTTGCTATTTTCATAAAACATCTTTTAAGCTTTCAGAACACATTAAATTTATAAATTAATTAGGGGACGAGGTGCACGCGCGTGCCTGCGTGCACACACACACACACACACACACACACACACACACACACACTGCTTCTTTCATGGGTTTCTGTGGCATTCTTGGTAATTTTTTTTCCCAGATAATTTTACCTCTATTACAAAACTGATCTCTTTCTCTATTCTCTCTTTTAAACCATCTGGTTACAAGCTTTTTCTATAGAGAGTATAAAATGAAATAATTTTGGTTTTGTGATCTACACAGTGTTTGTTGCAGCTACTCAGCTCTGTTATAGTGGCATAAAAGCAGCCACAGACCATATTTACATGAATTAGTATGTTCCAATAAAACTTTATTTAAAAAAATAAGCAGCGGGAGATTTGACCTGCAGGCCAAAGTCTGCCAAGCCCCATTATAGACAGCTACTCATTTTCTCTTTTAAACTGTCTAATAAAGGTAGCATTTATTCTATCTAACATGAGAGGTACTAATATTCTCTGGTAGGCACTTTTCACTTTAAAATTTTGCTGAGTGAAACTACAATGTTTATAAATCAATAATAGGCCACAATATTCCCAGTTTCTATAATGGTTTTAAGAGAAAAATTAGTTCTTTTTAAATAGTGAGCTCAGAGCCTTTAGACTCCACCCCAATATTGGGTTTTCAGGATTAGTCAGGACTGTAATTATTTCTTTGCCAAATCTGTCCAGGATCTGTGCAATCCAGGGAGTTTTATCATTGCTAGTAGCCTCAATCAAATTTCTCAGATGATTTATTTCTGCATTCATCTCTTCATATTTCTTCTTAAATCCTTCATTAAGCAGATCTTCTTGAATCTAAAATAAAGAGGTACATTGAGATGAAAAAGTACTGTGTTTTATATCTCCATTTTTCCAAAGGTTAGGCTTTATATTTAAGAATTTTGTCACATTGTCTCTACTTTATTCTTAAGGTATTCTCTCTTATTAGATCATGAAAGGATAAATTTAAGCAGAGAATACCTGCTGGGACGGACCTAGACAGTGGGAGGAAGTATGGCTTATATCATATTAATATACAAATATTCACACACCATAAATGTTTTGCTAGGTTGCTCAGCCAGGCATGAGGACAAAAGTTATAAGTTCCAACTCAAAATGTCAGTTGGAAGGGATCTACTTGTACAAATGTTCAGTCCTATTTGGAGGGGCATGGTTATGTATGTGGTAGGGCTTCCATCTGATCAGAAAATCTGATACACACACTACCAGATGGGAAATGAGAGAATTGCCCCAGGGCTGGGGGAGGGGTGGTTAGCAGATTATTCACATGAAGAGACTTCTGCAGCAAGTTCAGAAAGTATCAGTACCTATATTTCTTAAATCTAGATATATATGGTGGGCTGGGATTTAGCTCAGTTGGTAGAGCACTGCGCTGCAGTCTCTGAGGACCCGAGTTCAATTCCCAGCACCGGAAAAATGGGAGAAGTGCCTGGCAATCCACTCCCAAGGCAATCCCGAAACAGTCAGCCATTGAAAACCCTATGAGGGTCACTATGAGTTGGATACTGACTCGACGGCACTTAATAACAACAGCAGATATATATGGTAGTTCCCAACAGCATGAATACAAGTTACGATTTTTGTTGGTAGTATAGTTCATAACAATTATCAGTGACCTTACAAAGCAACACAACTGCTGCCTTTTTAAAAAAGACTTGGTTAGAATAGCTATATGATATTCATGAGACCCCATTTAATTCAGGCTCCATGAGCTCACCCTAGACATATCAAAATAGCAGCTCAAATCTTAGAAAGGTTATTTCTAGTCTTCAAGGTCGTAGAGAAGCCTAGGTCATCCTGGACTCTCTAAAAGTTCAAGATGGAGAAGTCATAGTCTTCTGGAAAAGCCAAGGTTCAAGACCTTTAATTAACTAAATGCAGTAAATGGCAGTGGTGCTTGTCTTTGTGACTTTGTGTTGTTGTTGTTGTTGTTAGGTGCCATCAAGTCGGGTCCAACTCATAGCAACCCTATGTACAACAGAACGAAATACTCCCCGACACTGTGCTATGCCCAGCACTATTGTCAGTGCTTCTCTGCTATTCATAGGGTTTTCAATGGCAGATTGTTTTGGGAGTGTGCTGCTGGGTCCTTCTCCCAAGCCTACAGCACCTGGTATTCCCAGTTGGTCTCCCATCTAAGAACTAACCAGGCTGAGCTGACCCTGCTTAGCTTCTGAGTACAGGCAGGATTGGATGCCTGGGTGCTATGGCTGCAGACAACTTTGTTTCAACTTTCCTTAGTTCCTTCATGAGGAACTAAAGCAATGACTGGACAGGAACTACAGGAACCAGAGCTAGACTAACCTTCAGCATGCGCTCCAACATCTTTATCAGCTCTGTCAAAACGTATCCTATTTCCCCATCCAGCTTCTCTTTCAGTTGGCCTATGTTTTCCTTGCAGCTCCTCTTTTCAGCCTCTATTTGTAGCTGCTGCTCCTTCCACTTCTGTCTTTGCAGCTTTTGTTTCTTCTTAACTGCCTCCCTCTTGGCCTGCTCCACTGCCCAGGGAAAATTTTAGAAAAGGAAGAAAGGCTTGAGCTCTCCCCTCTTGCTATCAAAGACTAAATCGAATCTAAAGTAATTAAATTCAGGGAAGCAGAGAGTAGAGTACTGACTCCATAAACTGGAGGAGGGAAATGGGCAGTTGTTCATCAAAGAATATGAAATTTCAGTTATGCAAGATGCATAATTCATGGGGATCTATTATATGCCTTAGTGTTGTAGCTAATAAGACTGGATGATATACTTAAAACTTTTTAGAAGAGTGGATCTTCTATTAGGTATTCTTACAAAAAAAGAGAAGAAAAAAAAAAAGCAGATTATTGGTTTCCAAGGCCTGGTAGAAAGGAAAGGAGGGTTTCAGGTGGGGAGTGGAATAATGGATTTGTTCGCTAATCTTGATTGCACTAATGTTCACATTACTATTCGTTTTTCAAAACTCAGGGAATTACATACTTAAAATGAGTGAATTTTCTTGCATACAAATTATACATCAACATAGCTATTTATAAAAGAAAGAATATATACTCATTGTAGGAAATGTAGGAAATAGAAAGAAGCAAAAGAAAACATTTCTACTAGTTTAAAAGTGAGGACAAGAAATCTCAAAATACCAATTCAAGAGTAAATTTAACATGATGGTGGAAAGGCTGTGATTGTCTAGTTGACTTAGAACAGTACTTTTCTTATTATTTTCACATTCAGCAGTGTACATGCTACAGAGTTAGATGAAGCTCTTTTGGATCTGTCAGGGGCATTCCCCCGACCACCTGTGTGAGAGCTAAGTCCAGCCTCAGTACCTGCTATTGCCTTCTCTTTAGCTGTGAGGGCTCCGTCAGCCTGTCGGATGGATCTTTCTATTGGCACCTGTGCCTTCAAGAAGTTCCGGAAGACCTCATTTGCCTGAGAAACAAAAAAGGAGGAAAGAATTATGATTTTCACTGGGGAGATTCATTCTATACAAACAAGTCCGTCTGTGTCATTTTTTTCATTTGGTTTAAAATGCTATAGGAGCCACCTTCAAAGTGCTCACACTCCTTACCGTGTACTTCCTGCTTCCTGTCTCTTTCTAGCTTCTCTACCAGTGTTGCCTACCTCCGTCCACTCTAAGAATTACGTACAGTTGTATAATCCACAATCTCTGGTGCTTTTATGTGTTTGCATGTTTCCCTGGGGCACCTCTGTTTTGATAACATCTCTATCTGGACAACATGTACAAATATTTCAGCATTTGTATCAGTTACCTCTTCCCAGAGAGTTTCCTGGAACATAATCAACATAAAATATAGCTTCTAATCTATGCTGTTCTCTTACCATTCTTTGGTTGTATAACTTTAGGCAAGATATTTGATATGCCTGTGCCTTCAAGATCATGTCTAGAAAATGTGAGTAGCAAGAGTAGATGTTTCCACACATTCTCTAGATGATTAAATCAAGCATCTGGGAAAAGATCTTAGCATCATTCCTGCAAAGGAAGCAATTGTTCAATGTGCATTATTATGTTTATGTTTATGTTTATGTTTATTACCACCACCAGTGTAGCCCAGGATCTCAGATTCATAAGCATGACAACTCTATATGCCAATGTCTATTTGTTTGACTCTCTTCCTCTGATAAGCTTGGAAAGGAAATATTCTGATTTACTTTGTAAATCTCTAGCACATGGCATAATGTCTGAGACACTGTTGGATGAAGAAATAACCCTGTCCTGTCTCTTCTGGATTCCTTCATTTTTGATCTCTATTCTCTTCTTTTGGGAATGAACATTTCTATTTATCTTGGGAATAAACAAAAATAGTGGATGTTAAAAAACTATGGGTATAGTACATCCCCATGTGTTATGCTTACTATGCACAAATAGTGCTGTGCTCTCAGATCTGGAGTCCCCCTTGACTTTATTCTCTCAGCTTTCCCATGATCCCCTTACTCCTCACCTTTACTCCTTTCCTGGGCACTTGTGAATAGTCCCGTTCAATCCTTCTCTTTGCTTCCATGTAGAGTTTGTAGCCTCCAGGAACAGAGAAAGTTCCTGCTAAAATCTTCTCCATGAGAGACTTGGAAAGCTTATTAAGCTCAGCCTGGCAGTATCTACTAGATGCATCTTCATTCTGTAGCAAGAAATTTATTTTTTCATTCTTCATGACTCCCTGCAAGGGAAATGCAGAAGGATGTCACCAAAAGAAAGTAACTGGGGGATAAAATTTTAAGTCATCTCTCAGGTGGGTGGTCTAACTATGTTGTTGTTGTTAGGTGCCGTTGACTCGGTATCCGACTCATAGCGACCCTCTGTACAACAGGGGAAACACTATTGTCAGTGCTTCTCTGCTGTTCATAGGGTTTTCAATGGCAGATTGATTTTTGGGAGGGGGTTGCCAGGTCCTTCTCCCAAGCCTACAGCTTCTGTTGTTCCCAGGTAGTCTCCCATCCAGGTACTAACCAGGCCCGACCCTGCTTAGCTTCCAAGATCTGATGGGATCGGATGCCACAGGGCTACAGCTGCAGGCGGTCTAACTGTGGTCCTCTAGAAAAAAGCTTTTCAGTGTAGTAGAACAGGCAATGTGGCCAGAAACAAGAGATGTAACTTACTCTCAGTTCTGAAAACTCTCTGCAAAACTTTGGGAAAGCTTTATAACCTCCCTGGACCTGAGAATTTTCATCTGTGAAATGTTGAGGTTGCTTGATATAATTTCTATAGTGTTTAGTAGCTGACCCCCACACGTCTGTCAGTTTGCCACACTGTGGGGGCTTACGTGTTGTGATGAGGCTGAAAGCTATGCCTCCAGTATCTCAGATACCAGCAGGGTTACCCATGGTGGACAGGTTTCAGCTGAGCTTCCAGACTAAGACGGACTAGGGAGTAGGCACCAGCGAACCACTCCCAAAACAACTAGCCATTGAAAACCCTATGAATAGCAAAGTAACACTGTCAGATATAGTGCCAGCAAATGGGCCCCCAGGTTGGAAGGCACTCAAAAGACTACTGAGGAAGAGTTGGCTCCTCAAAGTAAAGTCTACCTTGATGACAGAAATGGAGTAAAGCCCCAGGGACCTCCATTTGCTGATGTGGCATGACTCAAAATGAGAAGAAACAACTGTAAGCATCCATTAATAATTGGAACATGGAATGTACATCATATGTATCTAGGAAAATTAGAAATTGTTAAAAGAGAAATGGAGCACATTCTAGGCATCAGTGAGCTAAAATGGACTGGCATGGTCTGCAACAATGGGCTTAAATATAAATAAGATCGTTTACCTGGCACAGAATCAAGAAGTGTTTCAATCTGCTATACATAGGGTCATTATGAGGCAGACTTGACGGCACCTAACAACAACAACTAGTAGCTGGAGTATCCTGAGTCTATCTCCAATAACACAATAATAAAGAAAAGAATTTTCTGTTAAGGAATTCTTTCCTAGGAAAATTAAGTTTCTAGGAACAAGAATACAAAGAGAGTGACCAGCCACATAATGACTTAGGGGAGTTCTAGAGCCATGCCACTATTCACTAATGGAAGAATCAATGCCAGTTTGGCTTGAGAGTGTAGATAGACTTTGAATAAATTTCCCCGACTTTGGGGTAAAAGAAGGAAATATTGTCATCTAGAAATCTCTGTCTCATCTAAGTCCAGTCTGTGTCACCAGGAATAGGAGATGAGCCATGAGATCAATATGTAGAAAGCTATGCCTCATTCCAGAAGGGCAGGATAAACACTAAGAAATTACCACCAGCTTCTTCTGGAACTCCTGATTTTCATCCTTGAAGGAGTGCTCCATGAAGACACCGATGGCCTCCCTCTCGCAGGCCGTGTGCACGTCCAGCAGCTCCTGCAGCGTGTCTGTGGGGAGGCGCAGGTGCTGGGCCATCTGCTCGCTGTAGTGGTCGGCTGCCTTCTTCACTGCTGCTGAGTTCTCACGCTGGGCCAGAGTTGTCACTGCATTCTCCAAACAAGGTACCATTCCACTGTTGATAGCATCTATGTAAGTCTCCACGAGAGTCCCTAGGCCTGAATAAGGTGGAAAAGAAGTATGAATATCAAGTTTTCACTCAAGAAGATCCAAGGTTTTGGCATTGTAACCCTAAAGCCACACACATAGTGAAATGGAATAAATGCTATGTTCTCCAAAATTCAAATGTTCCAATGATAACACTAAGGAGATGGGATTACCATGTGGCACTTTTTGTGAAGTGATTAGGTCACAGAGACAGAGCTCTCATGATTGGGTTTAGGGTGCTTACAGAAGAGATCCCACAGAGCCAATCTGTCCCTTCTGCAATGAGAGGCCCCCATTTATTTGTCAGCTTCTTGTGCTGTGGGAGCTTGTGGGTTGCTGTGATACTGAAAGCTATGCTACTAGTATTTCAGATATCAACTGAGCATCTAGACTAACACAGGCTTGGGAGAAGGACCCAGCAGCCCACTCTCAAAACAATTAGCCATTGAAAACCCTACAGATAGCAGAGAAGTACTGTCAAATATAATGCCAGAAGATGAGTTCCCCAGGCTGGAAGATATGCAAGAAATGACTGAGGAAGATTTGCCTCCTCAAAGTGGAGTCAATCTTAATGATAGGAATGGAATAAAGCCCCTGGGACCTCCATTTGCTGAAGGGACAACTCAAAATGAGAAGAAACATAGTGGCTGCAACGTTGGGTTTAAACTTAAAAAGATGGAGTGCATGGCACAGTGTTCGGTAGTGTTTTGTTCTGTTGTACATAGGGTCACTATGAATCACATCTGACTCAACAGCACCTAACAACAACAACAATGAGAAGACACAACAAGAAGCCTGGAAGTCTGCAGCCTGGAAGAGAGTTCTCACCAGACTCTACCATGCTAGCCTGCTAATGCTGGAATTTCCAGGCTCCCAAACTATGAGATATAAATTTTAGTTTTTGTTAAGCTACTCAGCTTATGGTATTTTATAAGAGTAGTCCCAAAGAGTAAGACAAACAGATATGTACCCATACTTACTTTTACTACAAAAGCTATGCTCTCACAGTTATTCTTTATTGTTCTCAGGACTATAACATTTAAAAACTTAAATACCAGCTTTCATCTAAAATAATCAAGGTTGTCCAGAAAAAAATTACCGTAATTCTTGATTCTAACCTATGCTCTTTCAACAGTTTTAGAGGTCTACAAAATCAGATGCAGATTAGAATGGAGTGCAGAATGGATTCAACAGAACTCTATGGCAAATCCAATCCTTGCAGGAGTCTAATCTGCACTTGAATTTGTAGCACTCTAAAACCACTGAAAGAGAGGGGATTAGATTTAAGAATATATAATGCTTCATGTTTACATAAATGAAGAGAAAAATAGGATACCCAAGTAGACAGATGAAATAGGATAATAAAGAAGACATTCCAATCACTATTTGGAGGGTTTTTAAGGCCCCATACATCAGTATGTATTTTGGACTGGTTTAAATCCCCAAGTAGTGTCCTTGAGAAAAATCATTTACCTTACAGAATTTCACTTGAGAAGATGATATGTTCTCTTTTTATTCCCAGTTAGTGCTATTTCATCAAGAGGAGGCCTTTCATATACATGGAACCCCCTGATATCAGTGACAAAATTTGGGGAGATTATAAATCCTATAACATGAATACATATATTTCCATGTGGTATATGAATATTAACAAATACATACCTCTGTGTAGAAAAAAATAAAACTACTAAAGAACCCATAGTGTAAGTAATTATTAAACACATATTGTTGTTGTTAGGTGCCATCAAGTCAGTATCCGACTCATAGCAACCCTACGTACAGCAGGCAAAACACTTTGTCAGTGCCTCTCTGCTATTCGTAGGGTTTTCAATGGCTAATTGCTTTTTGGGAGTGGGTTACCAGGTCCTTCTCCCAAGCCTACAGTGCCTGGTGTTCCCAGGCGGTCTCCCATCCAAGTACTAAGCAGGCCCCACCCTGCTTAGTTTCCAAGATCTGATGCCACAGGTCTACGGCTGCAGGCAAACACACATTAGGCCACACAGAAATATGATTTCAGAAGAGGAAACTCACGATTCCCAGTGACTGCAACTCCGCTCCTGAGTGTTTTGGTCCTTGTGTAGGTGAAGATGTAAGAACAGAAATTTTTTGATTGTTCCTGGAATTTCGGATCCAGTTGATTTTCCAACACATTCTCAATATGAGCTAGGAGCTCCTTTTCATATTTTGGTCGGTCAAAGACAAAGCACTTCCGTTTTGGAAAGAAATGTCTAATACACTCTCTGGATATGTTGGAATTTTTAACACTGGGATTGTCACCTGAGAAAGAAGGAAAATAGAGATAGTATGAGTACATTCTTAGGACCTGGCAGCTCAAAAACGTTATGAGTGGAGATTTTTGTTCTTTGGAGTCTCTGTTTTTACAGATCTCATTTACATTATCTACTCAATGATTCTTTGGAAATCAAACACATACCAATGATGTATGTCTGGAGATAAATTTTGGGAAACATCTGCCCAGTTACAAAAATAACTTGTGGTTAGTATCTATAAAACTGATTACAGTGCTTGGTTTTTCAATCATTTAATTAATGAATAGTCATATACTGGTTTTTGACATAGGCCCATCGATATTGAAAGTCAATTAAAGGAATGAATGAAGAAGAGCTACAAACAAGAACAACAGAACAACAATCAGCAAAGGACAGATGACACCTTATCCAGTCAAAGGAAAACTCTTGATTGATGTTAATAAGAATTCACAATACTATAGTGTTATCTATTTTTGGTATGAACTAAAGAGTAAGTACTATCTGAATGTAATTTAAAGAACTTGCTCCATTTAATAAATTCATGGGTTTTATTGGGCACTCACTCATCTAAATGCAATACCTTAAAATAATTTATTAACTTAAATAGTACTATCACAGCTGGGTGCTGTGGCACATGACTGTAATCCCAGTGATTCAGGAGGTTAAGCCAGAAGGATCACAGATTTGAAGCCTGATGCAGCCTGTGCAATTTAGCAAAAACCCTGTCTAAAAATAAAAAATAAAAAATGGCTGTGGGTGCTGCTCAGTGATAGAGTACTTGCCTGGCCTGCAAGAGACCCTGGGTTCAACCTCCCAGTATGGCAAAATAAATAAATAAATAAATAAATAAATAGGTAAATCTGGATGTTATGTTGCAGGCCTATAATCCCAGCAATTTGGGGGTCTGAGGCAGAAGGATTGTGAGTTCAAGACCAGAGGCAGCCTGTGCAACTTGGCAAGACCCTTTCTCAAAATAAAAAAATAGAAAAAAAGAGGGGATGAGGGTGCAACTCTGTGGTAGAGCACCTCCCTAGCATTTGTAGGGCCCTGGGTACAACCTCTCAGTACTGCAGGTACCAGAAATACTGAAAAAATATAAACTGAAAGGTCTATTTTGAATGTAATCACTTTTTTTGTGGAGGATATAACTGCCAGTCATTTAAATGTAATATACTTCCTCAAGGAGAGTACTATATAACTGAGCAAAACAGGTTCTTTGTTGCAATTCTGTGTCTAACAATGTTCTAGTTCATTGTTTTCCTCAACACAGAAAAGAAGAAGCATAAATAGAAGTGTGGAGTTTTGGGAAAGTTTCAGTACTTAGAGTACTTTGAATTGCTAAAATACAAATTATTTTAAGTGTAAACTAGTTTTGAATAACCTCTGCATACATTAAGGCCATGCCCTTCCTGGGTGGGCTTTACTCTAGTCACTATGACTTATTAAGGGACAGGAGGCCAGGACTCAGTCACTGTTTCTTTGGAACTCAATCTAGCTTCAAATGCAAACGTTACTCTAGATATAGTGGGCAGTATTTAGAGGACTCCACTTCTTACTAAAGAGTCCTGTACCCAGATCACACTCTGATACCTGGAATCAGCTTCAAGGCATGTTCCAGGTACTCATCTTCTGTGATGGGGTGGCCATCAATCTCCAGTTCCAGAGTGAAGTCCCGAACAGTCCAGATAAAGTCTGGAAAGAAGCTCACAAACTCTGTGGCATCTTCTACTCCATCACGACTTGGAGAGGACTTGACCCTGATGACTTCTGTGAGCTCTGTCACGTAACTAGGACTTAGCTAAGGAAAAGGAGCTGCCAACCACAATCCCCACAGTTCCTTAATAAAAAACATCATGAACACTCTCTTTTGCCCTTGATCCATCCCCTCTGCTCCACCAAAGGCAACTCAACCACAGAGGAGAAATATCCCATCTGGTCTCCATTCCCAGGAAAACTGGAAAGAATACTGTAGCTTCTCCAAGGCATCATTGTTGATGGTGCTCATGCTATTATAGACTAAAGTGCTGCTCAAAAGCACAGCGAGTGCAAAGATCCACAAGTCATTCTTAGAATCACCCTAAAAAATATATTAAAACAAGCACTTAGCAGTTTTTCTTTAGATATTGACTCAGTTTTCTCTTCAATCATTTTTCATTTATTACAGACAGCACAATGTTGATTAAAAAAAACTCTCGAAAATAGAATTAAAATCAAATCTCAACTTTGACAATCATATTTCTTGTAACCTCAGTTACTATGAAAGAATTCTAATAATACTTTCCTCAAATGGTCTCTGTTTTTCTGAATGGGGTGAAATAAAAAATAGAAAAAAATAGAGTTTGATGAGTAATTAGTTGCTTAATAACTTACACCACATGTTCACTTTAACGATAAGGGGGCTATATAATATATACTTCCCTAGTCACAATTGAACACTTGGATCAAATCCAAAAAAAAAAATTAAGTAAATGTGGGCTACTAAAAAAAGGTTATACACCCTGCTTATTTATAGAGAAGCAATGATAAACATGACAATTTTTA
Organism: Pedetes capensis; assembly: GCA_007922755.1. Classification (NCBI taxonomy): domain Eukaryota; kingdom Metazoa; phylum Chordata; class Mammalia; order Rodentia; family Pedetidae; genus Pedetes; species Pedetes capensis. Next base: position 32,315 of record VMDO01001151.1, read on the forward strand.
CACTAAGATGATTATCTCACTATATTACATTCATTTAAAAGAAATCTCGTGAAGATAATAATATGTTCAAAGGGCTTACACATTAGTAATGGATCTAAGTAGTGAGTCAAATAATCATCCCAACAAATTATGTTGAATAAAATTAATGAATGTGCTCAAGGGGAACAAAAGCCATTAAAATTAGAGAAAGATTGTTTATGATATGGAATTTTCCTGGAAATTTTGTGCTGGGTGTTAGAAGATTTATAGAATGTGGACTTGAAGAAACAAAAGTATGCAAATAGAAAAATTTGCAGGAGCAAAATTAAACTTGGGATAAAATAAGCATAGCATTATTAGGTCTGATGGGCATATAGTAGGTGCAGAAGATGTGGCTCAAAAACAAGCTCTTCTGTAAGATGATGAAGAGACTTGAAGGTGCACAAAACTGTGTTACCTAAATTATTGCAGAAGTCAGCAATCAATTGTACTAAAAGTCTGATATGTTCTTGAAAACCCCTGAGGAAATGAAACCTTGGAATTGAAACCTAGAATATTGGAATTTGAACAAGAAAATATTTAATATAACTCATTTCCCAAATTCTAATAACTCAAAAAGTAATTGACCAACATCAGAAGACATTGAACTTAGGAAAAATAATACTATGTTCTGGCACTAAGACTGTTATACTAAGGACAGAATTTCTATTTTTTTCTGAATAAGGAGGAAGGGAATGGGAGAGAAAGAAACATAAGTAGAAGCTGATGTGCATTTTCCTCCAAGTATAAGGATGAGCAACCTAAAATCTATATGAAAAACCTTCTGCTGTTAGGGCTGTCCTTTCATCTGCTTCCCAGGAAGCTCCCTTGCTCACTCACATCAAAGCAGGATCAAAAGGCACTGTAGCAGACCCGCACACAGATCACCTCACCTGGGCTGAAGGCTTTTAGAAAGCAGGACCTTCTCCTTGTTAAGCCATATGTATAGTACTTGGCTAGGACCCTAAGCTCAACTTCTCAATGACGTTTGTTAAAATGGATGAAATTGTTCAATTCTCAGAAATAAAAAGATTTTTATCTAACATATCACATTATTATATCATATGATTTTCAGAGACCAAATTAAGCACCATTCCATACAGCAGAACTTTGGAATTTTAGGAAAGGAACATAGAAGTTAAATTTAAAAGTCATGGAGAGCTGAGAAGAAAATATACAATAAAAAAAATCTATCCAAGACTCTCTGGCTCACCTTTTCCACATCACCCAGGCCCTCAGTGTCCAGAAGGACCAGGGTGTGGTTTGGCTCGAAGGGGTGGGGCACACACCACATCCAGATGCCCTTGGTTTTAGGTTGTACCGTGGAGCCCAGAGGGAAGCCTGCAAGGGAAGAAGAGAAGGCTCCTCACACTGAGAGCAGATAGTCTAAGAAAAGTCAGACTGGAAGGATTATATGTCTGTGATACAAGATAGTGCTTCCTCCATTTCAACCAGGGTGTCCAATCTTGTGTCATTTAACCCCACCATATCCTTCATAAGTAACCTCTATTACATTTTCAAGTTTGGTTTACTTGTAAAACTGCTAATTCAATCTCCCAGTATAAGAAAATCTGTCTTCATATCTGTGTGGCCTCCTACTGGACTCGATGAGAGAAAAGGTATACTGCACAGAAGGAAGCTTTGATCTATAATTGTTGAGTATCCTGATGTCTGACAGAAGATAAGCTAGTTGAATATATTGTAATTAGATCAAAACTTTTGATTCCTCTGTGGAATAAACAAAGCAATTTGGTTAATAATTATTTACTAAGTAACTATTATATTTCAGGAACTGCCCATATGTTCAAGGCTCGGGAGATGCAGCAGTGTCTAAATCAGACAGAAATACCTGCCCTTTGGAGACTAAAGAACCTGAGTGCTAAGACTCTGCTAATTCATAACCTGCTTATGGGCTACCCCACAGCCATACCACCCTGTCATCTGATCTTGTCAGATCTCAGAAGCTAAGCAGGGTCAGGCCTCGTTAGTATTTGGATGGGAGACGGCCTGGGAACACCAGATGCTGTAGGCTTTGGAAAAGGACCTGGTAACCCACTCCCCCAAAACAATTAGCCATTAAAAACCCTATGAATAAGAGAGATCCAGTAACAATACTGTTTCACCTGTTGTACATAGGATCACTATGAGTGAGATACCAACTCGAGAGCACCTAACAACAAGAACAACAGGGATTTCAAAACAAGTAAGAAATGTGATAGAGTCACAATCTTTTCTAGTGTTGTTAGGTGTTCTCAGGTTGGATCTGACTCATAGTGACCAGAGATGAAACACTACATGACATCGTGCCATGCCAGGCACTATTGTCAGTGCTTCTCTGCTATTCATATGGTTTTCAATGGCTGATTGTTTCCCAAGTAGGCTGCTGGGTCCTTCTCCCTAGCGTATGGCACCAGGTATTCTCAGGTGGTCCTTCATCCAAAGACTAAACATAAAGATAACAGTAAATTAAAAGAAAAACATTCAGATTTGTTTTGCTTTTATTCACATAAAGAAACTTTTTTTGTGCCTAATATGTTTTAGGCATTGTTCTTATAGCTTGAAATTTGGCAGTCAAGAAGCCAGACAGGGTTTCTTACCCTATAAGCTTATATTTTAATATAAGACAATCAATCATAAACAAATAAAGATGTAAATTTAAAGATGCATGTTTATATTGTGTTAAGTTCAAGTAGAAGAACAACAGGAGACAAAATGGTGAAGGAAGCCCTCCTGGAGACCAGTGTTTGCGTGCAGAGTCTTGAATAAACAGCTTTGTGAGGAACCCGTGGACACTGCAGACAGAGTGAATTACAAATGCAGATACCTGGAGAAAGGAAAGGGTTTGCAGTTTGCACGGATAAAAATAAGGCGAATGTTGTTATAGCATAACCAGGGGTACAGAAAATAGAAAATGTAAATCTGGAGATATTAGGAAGATTACATTAAATTGCACCTTTGAAAAGTTTGTAAGTCTATTGGCAACTTAGCAAGGGTAAAAGGTACACATTAAAGATAACTCAAGCGGGGGATGGTGGTGCATGCCTGTAATCCGAGCACTTGGGAGGCCGAAGCAGGAGGATCACAAGTTTAAGGCCAGCCTGAACTACATAGTAAGTTTCAAAATGCACAACAACAATGACAACACCAACAACTAAATAATGTGGTGCACAGAAGGACAAAGAAGGAAAGTGTTTCAAGGAGCAGGGGCAGTAAACCAGGAGAAAAGATGCCAGGCAGGAGACTATGGTGGATACAAAGCAACATCCATTGAATCAGAGAAGATGGGGCGGGGGGGGGGGGGTCAGTGGTAAATTTAGGAAGAGCAATTTGGTGAAATGTTGGGAGTTAAGACCAGAAAGGAGTCAGTTAAAGAGAGGAATAGGAAGAAAATAAATAAGAAAAGGAAGTTGAGACAATAAATTTTTCCTCGAAGAGGAGTAAAAAGAAAAATAAAACATTGTCACAGCCATAACGAAATGTGGAGACCATAGATAATTTTGAGATGATACATATTCAAGCAAGTTGGCTAGTTAATAGAAGTAATACAGTAGAGAAAGCAAAATATGATACAAGACCAAAGACCCATTGTAAGAGCTCAGGGCTTCAGCAAGTTAGAAATGATGAATTCTCCTTTTATAGGAAGATGAAACAGAAGTAAATCAAAGAATTGGACACTAAAAGAGACAAAGTTGCAATATTTCTGGTAAGAATTAAAATTAGGAGATTTGTTTGATAAGAGATTTGGAATCTCACGTAGCCCTGGGAATGTGGTGACAAGCTGAGATACAGCTGGAGTAAGGTAAAGAGATTGGCCTGGGACCTAACTCACCAGTGTTTTTTCTTGCAAGACGGTTCATCAAGTAGGATTTTCCTGTACGACACAGCCCTACGATGGCTACAACCACTACGGGCTGAGTAATCTTACAAAGAATCTTCAAAGCTTTCTGGTTCACCAAGAGCTGCTTATTCTTGTTTTCCACCAGACACAGTGGAGCCGACATAATGGGGCCAGAAGCCATAGTGACCTACAAAAGTAAGAAGTTATCATACAAGGAAGATCACAAATTCATTCTCTGCCTTAAGATTAATCAACGCATGTGTACAACAGCAGAAGGATGGTGGGACCTCAGGACTTTTCTGTGGCACAAAACGCAGGATATGATTAGTAGACCATACAGGGCTTCCTCCATCATAACCTCTGATGGTGGTAGTAACAAAATAATAAATATTGCCAAAGTTCTACTTCCACCATAAAAACAAAATGCAAGCAATACTTATGCACTGAGAGTCTACAATGTTCTGAGCTTTGTAACATAGCCACATACCTAATTTAATTGCTGTTGATAAGGAATTTTGAAAGTCAAGACTTATTAGACTCACTTTACATATACATTAGATGAAGTTCAGAAAGACTGGGGGGATTTGCTGAAATTTATAAAATGAATAAATGGTAGTCTCAGTATTAGAAACCAGAGAAGTCTGTTTCACTATGCCGTCCTTTGTGACTCCCTCATCTGGCAGAATAATCTTTCTCAACAACACAGGATACCTCCTCTGCTAATTGGTCAGTGATATACAAGGACTTTCTACTGACACTCCTTTACCAACAACACACTCTCTTATGTGTTAGTGTGATGTAATGGGCTCATATTTCTGTAGCCTGAGGCCCTCATTCCACAAAGTACTCAGTCATTTCTAGACCGGGCTCTTGTCTTGCATTAACTGGTGTTAATTTGATTATTTTTTTCTTCTGTTATCCTTATATTCTCTATTTCATTTATCTTTTCTCTAATATTTATTATTTACTTCCTTCTGCTTGTTGTTATTGTTAGGTGCCCTACATGGCAACCCTGTGTACAACAGGTGAAACAGTACTATTAGCGCTTCTCTGCTATTCATAGGGTTTTCAATGGCTAATTGTTTTTTGGGAGTGTTTTTTGGGGTCCTTCTCCCAAGCCTACAGCACCTGGTGTTCCCAGGTGGTCTCCCATCCAAGTACTAACCAGGCCTGACCCTGTTTAGCTTCCAAGATCTGACGGGATCTAATGCCACAGTGCTTCAGCTGCAGGCTTCTTTTGCTAGCTTTCATTTAATTTTTTTCTTTTTGTAGTTCCTTCCTTAAGTTACTATTGTAGATTACTTCTTTCTTCTTTTATAATATAAGCATTTGCACTTATAAATTGCTCCATTACCATTGTTTTCACTGCACCCACAAGTTTTTATGTGTTCTGTTTTCATTATAATTTATCTCTAATTTCCCTTGTGATTTCTTCAACCTGTTGGTTGCTTTACAGCATGTTGCTTAATTTCCACAAACTTATGAACTTTCTAGTTTTTCTTCTGTTGTTAATCACTACTTTCATCTCGCTACTGTTACAGAACTGTTTTGTATATCTATCTTTCTAAGTATGTTGTAATTTAATTTGTAGCCTAATACATGGTCTGTCCCGGAAATTAGGTTCCACCAGAATGTATATCTTGTTAGTGTTGGTAAAAGTGTTCTCTGTGTGTCTGTTAAATCTACTTGTTTTATTTTGTTATTCAAGGCTTGATTCCCTAACTTTTCTTGTGTCTGATAGTTCTAACCATCATTGAGAGTGGGGTTTTGTAGAACAAGTTTTACATTAATTCTGTCAATTTCGGTTTCAGATATTTTGAAGATCTGTTACTAGCTCCAAAAGTGTTCATAATTTTTATGCTCTCTTTCTGGTTTTTATTTTTCTGTTTTTGATTTTCTGGGAAGGTTCTCACTGGGCAACAACAAGCTGGCCTGGAATTCACTATGTAGACCGAGCTGGCCTTGAAGTCGTATCAATCCTCCTGCTTCAGCTTCCTGAGTGCTGAGATTACAGATGTATGCCACCACACCTGGCTCTCTTGTACCTCTTAATTGTCTAATATTGGTACAGGACAGTCCTGCTCTCTTTTGGTTACTATTTCCTTGGAATATCTTTTTCTATCCGCTAGCTTTTAATCTATTTGTGTCTTTGGCTCTGAACTGATCTTCTTGTAGATAGTATGCAGTTGCATCATATTTTTATTTTTTAAATCCATTCTGCCAGTCTCTGTCTTTCCTTTGGCACATTTAGTCCATTTCCATTTAGCAAAATTACTGATAAGGAGTGCTGTCATTTCACTATTTTTTTTCCATGTTCCTTATGGCTTTTTTGCCCTTTACTTCCTACATTACTGTCTCCTGTTTATTTAAAGTTTTGTAGTGAAATGTTTTAACTCCTTCTGATTTCCTTTCATGCACACTCTATAGCTATTTTCTTCTTGGTAGTCATGGAGATTACATTTAATATCATAGTCCTAAAACTCTAAGTTTATATGAGATTAATTTCAGCAACATAAAATCTTTGATCCTTTAACAGCTTCATTCTCAACCCTTTCCATTAATCATATCACCAAATTACATCTTATACATTGTATGCCTCAAAATATGAACTAATCATTCCTTGAAGTCTCTTAAATCATGTCGACAACAAAATGTGGAGTTTCAAACCAAAGTTACAATGACACTAGCTTTAAAATAACAACTAGAACCAGCAATGGAACTCTGCAGTCAAGGCTGTCAGGTGATCTTTGATGCCACCTCCTCATTCTTCACATGCCACTTGGAATCAGAAATGAATATGCAGGTAAAAGAAAATCTATGAGTGGACTTTTCTGCTCAGGGCAGGTCAGAGGGAGGAAGAAAAGGCTCGCACTTGTCTCCCACTTATTCTTGTTCCTTCCAATTTTATGTTGCTCTTAGAGAAGTTGAAGACAGAGGGCTTAGTTTTTCATCCTCACAGAGGAAATGGAACTAAAGACTGAACTGGAAAGTGAAAGGAATTTGTGCAGCCTTTTTTTCTATTTTGGTTGTTTGGCTCACACATTTAGACACAGTCTTAGACCATTTAGTTGTTACTTTTAACAGTTGACTAGAGATACTGAGAGGGAAAGATTTTATATAAAGCCAACCCTGTAGAATCTTTGGACTATTGGGTGTGGTTAATACAAGAAGCAATCTTTTTTTTTTTTTTTTTAACATTTTGCTAATTTTATTCCACCCCCACTTCCACATTCTTTTTAATCAATCATTTTTTTTTTAAATCAACAGATAATAATTGAAGAAGCAATCTTGTAGCACTTAAACTGTACCTTAAGAAGGTTCTTTTCTATTTTTCTAATATCTGGCAGGGCACAATCAGGAAATAAATGTCTCAGGACAGAAGGACAGAGGTGGAGGAGCAACCCCACCACACAGCCTCTGCAAGGGGGCTGGGTTTTGGTTGCTTAGCTCAAGAAAGGACTTCAGTTCCCTTTCCCCAGAGGGCAGAGATGGCAGCTTGCTGATCTTTGTGGCCGCCCCTAGTGAATGACAATGAAGTTGCTCATGCTGGGGGCTCTGAGCAACTGCTTTGGCCTCCAAGCTAGCTCTGCACCAGTCCTACTGCTGGGAGCTTGCCTTGCTGACCAGGCAGAACACGGTAGGGCCTTCTGTGGCACCCTTCCTTCGCCTTCACCCACCCGCCAACACCCTCATTAAATCTGCTAGCCTGGGATTGGTGACTGATTAATTAAGGGAAATGAGCATGGAAAGCCAAATTTAGGATGGAACAACTCACCTCTAGCAGGGCTGCCGTTTAAGGATCAAGTTCTCTGCTGCCCTCACTCCCTCTTGGCTCTTCTGGTTCTTGCTTCAAATCCTTTTAAATAAGGGTGGGATGAGGAGAAATGAAATCGAAAGAACATGATCTCTTTGTGGATTTAACTGTTTAGAACGGAGGTTGGGGAATTGAGGAAGTGGCTGAGGCCAGGCCTGCAATCCACTGTCTGTCTGTGGCAGGATAAAAAGACAGGGGAAAATTAAGGGGGCATGTGGAGGGGACAGAAGCCCCTCACCCCTCCTGGCCGAGAATCAAGAAGACCTCACAAACAAGGTTATGGACCATGTTTAGTCATTTGACCTATGTGTTGATGAGCTCGCCTTTCTTATGTGCACTCTTCCCACTCTCTCCTCCTCCTTCCTTTCCCCAGCCCTCCTTTCTGTTTTTAAAGTACACTTGCTAACATCAGTCCTTTTTCATCAACAACAACAACAACAAAAATCACACACACATGCCCATATTCCCCCTTTCTCCATTCCAGATATCATTGCTGTTATTTTGAAGCACTGTGGGGACCTGGAGTAGTTTTTTGGGTGTTATTTTTTATTCTCTTCCAAAGAAAGGAATTGTTCCTTCTACCTGTAAAATTTCCATGCAGTTTCCTTTGTTTCTGTCTCCCTCCATTTTACCCATTTTACTGATACATTTTTATTACATTATTTTTGTATCAATATGTATCATTATTATATTGCATTAAGTGAATATTATTTTAAATTTTTGTATTTGCTTAATTTTTCCCTTTATTGGTAGATGTTGGTGGGGTACAGAGCATTTGCTCTTTCCATTATACAACTATTCCATCACTTTTGCTTACACTTGTATCAACTTACAAGGTTTATAGAACCTTCTGACTAATATGTAGTAAAACTCATATGCATATTTGGGTTATGTGCCCCTGTTTTCCCACCTACTCATGAAGTTGCATCGTTTACATTGATCTCCCTCCTTTTGGAGATTTACTACTAGGAATTTAAAGGTTCCTATTTATTTTGCTCTTCTTTTGTTACCAATGTGGGTAAAGCCTATACTGCTTTAAAATAAGACTCCAGAACACAATATTTAAAAATATAAAGGATTATGTCATGATATAATTCAAATTCTCTAAGCTTTGGACTCAAGTTTTGTATTACATGTTCCAGAGCATGAGAAGGGAAAAGAAGAAATGCGGCCTATTACTTCAGTGTTTTATGGCCCTGACTAGACTGTGACATAACCCATCTGTGTTCATATTCTATTTGTGAAATTTTAGGAACCCAGATATATAGACTTTAAGTACAGGACCAAAAGCTCAGAAAGGGAAAAAACAGATTTTTCTTTTTTTTGATAGAAGAGGCAACCAGAGGCCACTACAACTACAACTTTTGGAATATAATCATAGAATATTCACTGGGCTATATTGATCATAGAAGAATATTGCAATATATTTCATAATAACATAGATTTGGAGCCAGGGATGAGGTTTTCACTTTTCTTGAACTTTTACTTTGTATGAGTTTGTGACTTGCAGTAAATTTACTTAACTTCTCTGTCAGTTTTCTAAACTATAAAATGGTAATAACAAAAATAAGAACTATCTCATAACCTTGTCATAAGAATTAGTGGGTTATTATAACTGTTTTTTGGTGAACTCTTTAGGACTTTGTATGTCCTCTGTAAAGGAACATTTTGACTACTTCCTTTTGTATTTAGATACTTTTAATTTCTTTCCCATGACTAATTGCTTTGGCCAGGACTTTTAGTGTTGTGTTAAATAGAGGTGGCAACAGTGGGCATCCTTGTCTTGTTTCCAAGTCTTAGAGGAAAGGCTTTTAACTTTTCTCTGTTCAAGATGATGTTAGCTGTGGGATTTTCCTATATGATCTTCATTATGTTGAGGTTTATTCCTTCTGTTCCTTCTACTCCTAATTCCTTGAGAGTTTCTCATAAACAAACATTGAATTTTCTCAAAAGCTTTTATCTACATTTAATTGAAAGGATCACATGGCTTTGCCTTTGATTCTATTAATGTACATATCACATTTATTGACTTGCATATATTGAACCATCTTTCCATCTCTGGGATGACTCTCAGTTGACCATAGTGAGTGATCTTTTTAAGGTGCTGTTGGATTCAGTTTGCTAGTATTTTGTTGATGATTTTTGCATGTATGTTCATTAGGGATTTTGGCATATAGGTTTGTTTTTGTTGTTTTCTTGTTGTTGCTGTTTGTCTTTGTTTTTGATATAAGGGTAATGCTGGCTGAAGAATGAATTTGGAAATATTCCTTCTTTGTTTTTTGGAAATAGTATGAGAAGAATTAGTATTAGTCCTTCATTAAGTCTGGTGGTGGTGGTGATGGTTGTTAGGTGCCATTGAGTCAGGTCCAACTCATAGCGACCCAATGTACAACAGAACAAAACACTCTCCCAACACTGCCATACCTGGCACTATGTTAGTGCTTCTCTGCTATTTATAGGGTTTTCAATGGCAGATTGTTTTGAGATTGTTTTTCAGAAGTGGGCTGCTGGGTCCTTCTGGATTGAACTCAGGGTCTCTGAGAGCACAGCACAGCACTCTACTAACTGAGCTAAACCCCAGCCCCTAAGTCTGTGATTAATTCAGCAATGAAATTGTCAGGTCCTAGACTTTTCGCTGATGGGATTATTTACTACTGACTTAATCTCATTACTCCTTATTAATCTGTTCCATTTACCTATTTCTTCATACTTTAATCTTGGTAAGCTATATGTATCCAGGAATTTATCCATTTCTTCTAGATTGGCCAATTCGTGCATCTACAAGTGTTCTTACCAGGGTTTCAAACACACAAAAAATTGAGTTCAGGTTTGGGTGTGGGTTCAATATATTAAAATATAGAGGATTTGAGTTTGGTTTGAGTTGGAGTTTAAAATTCTAATCCTATGTGTAGATAGATGAATAAAACTTTTTCCTTGTTTTCAATTTTTATGAATAATAAAATTGTTAATCATACAAAAAATTAAAAGCTGAAGCTGAATGCAATTTTTCACTGGGTTCAAGTTCAGGTTTGGATTCAGAAAAGGTTTTGAAAAATCTTGACCTGGAGTAGTTTCAGGGTTTGCATTTGATTTGAAGCCCCACTATCTACATACAGAATTTAACCTGAACCCAAATCAAACCTGAACTCTCTAAATTTTAACATATCAGTCCCACACCTGAACCTGAACCCAATTTTCACAGGTTTGAAACCCTGATTCTTATTAGTCTCTTATGATCCTTTGTACTCCTGAGGTACCAATTGCAATTTTTTTTTTTTTTTTTTTTTTTTTTTTTGAGTGCTGAGGAGTAAACCCAGGGCCTTATGTATTCTAGGCAGGTGCTCTGCCACTGAGCTGTATTCCCAGCATCCCAGCCCATGGTTATTTTATTGAGACAGGGTCTCACTGTGTAGCTCAGGCTGGCCTTATTCACTATGTAGTCCAGGCTGGCCTGAAACTTGTGATCTTCCTGCTTCTGCTTCCTAAATTCTGGGATTGCAGGTATGCGCCACTACTCCTGGCTCCATTTTTCATCTCTGATTTTATTTGTTTAATATTCTCTCCCTGTCTCCCTCTCTCTCTCTCTTTCTCTCTCTCTCTCGCTCAATCGCTCGCTCACTATAGGTTTGGTGATTTTATTTATCTTGTCAAAAAGCCCACCTCTTTGACTTATCTTTTGTACTATTTTCCTAGCCTTTATTTCATTTATTTCTTCCCTGAGTTTTTTTTTTTTCCCCTAGTACAGGGGGTTGAACCCAGGGCCTTGTGTTTGCATGCTTTGCAAGTGCTATACCACTGAGCTGCACCCCCAGCCCATTTTCTTACTTTTTGAGACAGGGTCTTGGTAAATTACGCAGACTGCCTCTGGTCTCGGACTTGTGGCCCTCTGTAGGGAAAAATTGAGAGGAAATTGGCAAAAACTCCCAAACTGGGAAAATGGCTTTTGAATATCTGGTTTGTAAATTAGAAATCTAGGGAAAATGAAAGTAACTTGGTTGCACGTTTGTACAAAACCCTTCCTGATTGGACAATTGGACTGAAAGCTGATTGGCTCAGGCCATTCCGTGGGCGAGCTATATAAGGAGCTGCGCTGGCAGCTCGACCCTTATCTGCTTCTTTGCCTTTTCGCCCAGACCATCAGCTAAGCAGGACCTTCTTGCCCATTCCTGCCAGGACCACCGATGAGGATCTCCCACTCCTCTCCCCCGGATTTTCCGTGAGGAAAGAACACTCTCCCCGGCACAATCATTAACAAGGAAAGAACTTGCTCTCCATCTGATCACTGTGAGGCAACAGCTGTCTCCTCGTGACCACCGAGTCCATCAACACAGGTATTTGCCCCTGGAAGGCAAAAGCACCTGAGGCTTTTCCTTTCTCCTGTCTCCTCCGGGGTCCCGAGGGCCGCAGGAGTCCACGGCCCTCACCCAAGGATCCCTAGTAAATTGTGTTTAATATCTGTGTGTGCGGTGGCGCCGCCCGTCCGAACCTTCAGGCCAGACCAGGAGGCGCACACCCCACTGTCCTCCTGCCTTTTGTTTTTTAGTTCTTTGAGGTACAATGTTAGGTTTTATACTTGATAACTTTCTTATCTTTTGATGTAGACCTTTACTTTTATAAACTTCTTTCTTAGAACTCCATCAGCTGTATCCTATAAATTTTATATGTTTTGTTTTCATTTTTGTTTGTGTCAAGAAGTTTTTAAGTTATTCTTTTAGTGTATTCATTGACCTATTTGTTATTCGGGAGCATGTTGTCTAATTTCCAGGTATGTTTAAACTTTCCAAAGTTCCTCTTGTTATTGATTTTTAGTTTTATGGTATTATAATTTTTAAAAAGATACTTGATATGATCTCAATTTTCTTAAATTTGTTAAGACTTATTTTGTAGCCTAACATATGATCTGCCCTGGGTAGTTGAGAAAAATGTGCATTCTACAGCTGTTGGATTTACTGTTTCTTAATGTCAATAATGTTTGTTACATCTATTTGGTCCAGAAGGCAGTTTATATCCAATGTGGTTCTGTCAATTTTATGTCTAAATGAGCAGTCTATTGCTGGAAGTGGGGTGTTCTTATTATTTTACCATCCAGCTCTCACTTTACATCTAATAATACTTACTTTACATATTTGCTTGCTCCAGTGTTGGATATGCACTTATTTACAATTGTTCTATCCTCTTTTAGAATTGACCCTTGTGTGTGTGTGTGTGTGTGTGTGTGTGTGTGTGTGTGTGTGTGTGTAGTGAGCTTTTTTGTCTTTTAAATAGTTTTTTAATTGAAGTCTGTTTTATTTAATAAAAGTATAGTTACTAGTGCTTGCTCTATCTTTCCATTTACATAGAATATCTTTTTCCATCTCTTCATTTTTAGTGTATGTGTGCCCTTCCAGGGAAGTGAATCTCAAGGAAGCAACACACAGGTTGCTCTTGTTATTTTAGCAATTCAGCCATGAATGTCTTTTAATTGGAGAATTTGATCCACTTACACTCAAGGTCATTATTGATAGGTAAGGACTTAGTGCTGACATTTTGAAAATTTAGTTCTGGCTGGTTTGTAGATCCTTCTTCCTTACTTTCTTTTTCATTTGCCTTTGTGCTCTGGTGGTTTTCTGTAGTGCTAAACTTTCATTCTGTTCCAGGAGAATCCACTGTGAAAGGAGTGACCATCATAGTTGGAAGGTGCCAAGAGACCAAAAAGAAGCAGGCAGATCCAGAATCACGTAGAGTGTAATCATTACTGAGGATCCACAGACAGAGCATGACCAAGAGCAGCAGCAAAACTGGTGACTCCCCACATCCTGGGGCAAGGGGAAGTGACTTATATCGTGTTGAGGACAAAGGTGGCTTTTGTCCATGTCAGAATGTACCTGGTATGTCTCAAGCTAACCACAAAGATATAGGCTACATTTCTGGTGCTGACAGTGCCAGAGTCCACCACATAATTCTTCATATACTACTCTAATGAGTTTATTTATAGTGTATTAGATTTCCCTTACTATTAGAAATATCTGAGACAATCAACATATAGAGAAAAAGCTTATTTTGGCTCACAGGTTTGGAGGTTTAAATCCATGATCAGTTGGCTCTCTTGCTTTTGGGCCTATGCCAAGGCAGTACGTCATGGCAGGCTGTGCACGGTAGAGCAGAATCACTCACCTCATAGGAAGCAAAAAAGAGAAAGGAGAAGAAAAAGGGCCTGAAAAATCCCCTGTGAGGGTGTGCCCCCAGTGACCTCAAAGCCTCTCATTATACTTACCCTTTTTTTCTCCCATGGTGCTGGGGATCACCCAGGGCCTTATGCATGCTAGGAAGAAATTTTACCACAGAGCCACATTCACAGGCCTAGGCCTTGCCTTATAAAGATCTTACCACCTTACAATAGTGAAAGAGTAGGGACCATGCCTTGAACACGCGAGCCCTTAGGAGACATTCTGGATCCAACCCATAACATTCTGCCCCTGGCCCCCAAAGTTTCGTTTAACAATGTAAAAATGTATTCAGTACATCAGTAAGAGTCCCCAAAGACTTGTTTTGGTGTTACTCAAAATTCCAAGTCCAAAGTTTCCTTTGAGACTCAAGGCAAACTCGGCTGTTATCCCCTGGAAAAGGAAAAGGAAAGGTTATGTACTCCTAAGATATAATCATATGTACAATTTTAATGCCAAGAGGAAGGAACAGGAAATAGCAAGGAGATATCAGATCAAAGTATGAATGAAAGCCAGAAGCGCAAACATTAAATCCTACAGCTCCATTTCTGGCATCCAGGGTACACTGCAGTGAGATGGGGTTGCCCAAGGACTTGGGCAGCCCCACACTTCTGGGTATGCTGGTGACAGTCTACATAGACATTTTCTTGGGCTGGCTTTGCATGCTGTCTACAGCCTCCCTTGGCAGGAATTCCTTATTGCTGGCATCTCTGTCTTGGGGTTTCTGTTGCAGCCCCAGCTTCATTCTCACAGCTGTGCATATTACCCTGCTGGGGGCAGGTTGCAAGAACTTTAATCCTGTCAGACACAGTCTTACCTCCCAGGCTTTTCTTTAAAACTGTTGTGGAAGTGTCCGTGACCCCAAAACTCTTGCATTCTACATGCCTGCTAAAGCAGCATAAGATGGAGGATGCTACTATCTATGGTAAGTACAAGCTGTGTCTGGTCCTGTATGAACAATGGCTATGGAAGCCTATGAGAGCCTTCCAGACTGAACTCAGGGAAATGAAATTAAATGCACCATTGGGTATGCAGGGGCATTGTTGCTGATGTCAGATGGACATTAGTTAAAAGCAGAGAATACCAGAAGGATGTCTATCTATGTTTTATTGACTATGCAAAGGCATTTGGCTGTGTGGATCATAACAAATTATAGATAACACTGTGAAGAATGGGAATACCAGATCACTTAATTGTACTCATGAGGAATCTGTACATGGACCAATAGTCAGTCATTCAAACAAAATAAGGAAATACTGCCTCATTTAAAGTTGAGAAAGGTGTGCATCAGGGCTGGATCTATTCACTGTACCTCTTCAATCTATATGCTGAGCAAATAATCCAAGAAGCTGGATTTTATGAAGAACAACCCACGTCATGCAGATGACATAACTATGCTTGCTGAAACTGAAGAAGATTTGAAACATTTGCTGATGAAGCTCAAAGAACACAGCCTTCAGTATGGATTGTGCCTCAACATTGACAAAACAAAAATCCTTACCCCTGGGTCAATCCACAACTCCATAATAAATGCCAAAAAGATTGAGGTTGTCCAAGATTTTGCTTTACTTGGTTCTATAATCAACACCTATGGAAACAGTAGTCAAGAAATCAAAAGACACATTTCATTGGGAAAAGCTGTGGCAAAAGATCTCTTTAGAGTGTTGAAAAGTAAAGATGTCACATTGAAGACCAAGGAACACCCTACTCATGCCATGGTATTTTCAGTTGCATCATATGGTTGTGAAAGCTAGACATTGAATAAGAGAGACAGGAGAAGAATTGATGCTTTTGAATTATGGTGCTGGAGACAAATATTGAATATACAATTGATTGCCAAGAGAACCAATAGAACTGCCCTAGAAGAAATTCAACCAGAGTGCTACTTAGAAGCAAGGATGGCTAGACTGCATGTTATTTATTTTGGACATGTAGTCAGGAGGGACCAATCCCCGGAGAAGGACATCATATTTTGGAGAGTGGCAAGTCAACAACAAAAAGGGAAACTCTCAACTAGATGGACGGACACAGTGTTTGCATCAATGAGTTTAAACCTAAGTAAGATCATGTGCCTGGCACAGAATCAGGGAGTATTTCGTTCTGTTGTACATAGGGTTGCTATGAGTTGGACCTGACTCAATGACACCTAATAACAACAACAATACACACACACACACACACACACACACACACACACACACACACACGACACTCAGGCATGATTCTCTTGAGAAGTACATTCATGTCTTGGACATATACTATTATTTTTTTTCTTAGGCGGCTCTCTCTGAACACCCCCTCTTTAAGTGCATACTATCTCTTATGTCTACCTAATAAACTCTGGTACTTTGTTTCACTCTGACTCATCCTAAAATTCTTTTTTTGCAATGGAACCATGTACCTGGCTCCATCTAAGTGGAGGTCTCTTGGGGGAGGAAATCCTTAGGCTATAGGTACCTGAGCTGGGCTGTGTCTCAGTGCAGTGGCCATCAAGTAATAGATGAAATGATTCCACATTCATTGCCACTTTGTAACAAGGCTTCCCTCCAGTCCAGTTTCCAATAGAATCCTCATTTCCTTCAGTGTAGCCTTTACTGTCTACATTCCCATCAACACTTTGGTCTTCTGATCTCCTAATGTAATTGCCTGTTAACCTCCACTCGTAGAATTCTATGTTTTTACTAGGTTGCTCCTCCAAATTTTTCCAGACTTATTTGATAAACCAATTCCAAAGGCTTCTCTACATTGTATTTGATATAGTAAGAACCATCTCACTTCTAGATATCAATTATTTGTGTTAGTCAGATTTCCAGTGCTGCAATAAATTCCTGGTATAATCAATTTATAAAGAGAAAAGATTTTTTTGATTCACACTGTTGGAAGTTTCAGTTACTGATCAGTTGGCCCCATTGCTCTTGGGCCAGTGGCAAGGCAGCACACCAGGGTAGGGTGTGTGTTACAGGGCAAAGGTCCTCACCTCATGGTGTGAAGTGAAAAGAGAAAGAGACTGGGAGTCTAGAGTCCCCTTCAAGATTATGCCCCCAATGACCCAAAGACCTCCCACTAGACCCTACCTCTAAAACGTCTGTGACCTCCCAATAGCACAAAGCAGGGGACCAAGCCTTTAACAATCCAAACTCTGCCTTACAGCATGCTTGGAGACAGGCCATGATCACTCTGCAAGCAACATGGCAGTTACAAGTCAAGATAGTGCAGTCACATCAAGCCAAATGCCTACACATTCCTTTCTCTTTCTCATTGGGGTATCTTCTCTGACTTTTTTCTTAGTAGTTACCATGGGTTTTATATAAAAATATTTTAGTTGGGCTGGGAATGTAGCTCAGTTGGAAGAGTGTTTGTCTAGCACATGTGAGGCCCTGAGCTCAATTCCGAGCACTGAAGAAATAAAGAACAGGATGGAAGGAAGGAAGGAAGGAAGGAAAGAAGGAAGGAAGAGAGGAAGGAAGGAAAGGGGAAGAAAAGAAGAAAGGAAGAAAGGAAGGCAGGAAGAGAAAGAAAGAAAGTGAAAGAAAGAAAGAAAGAAAGAAAGAAAGAAAGAAAGAAAGAAAGAAAGAGAATATACAAAGAACTTAAGAAATCAAACATCAAGTAACACATAATTCAATAAATAAATGGGCAATGGAACTGAACAGACAGTTCTCAAGAGAAGAAATATGAATGGGCAATAAACACATGACAAAATGCTAAATATCTTTAGCCATTAGGGAAATGTAAGTCAAAACTGTGAGATTCCATCTTATTCCAGTAAGAATGGCCAAAATTTACAAAATAATTAATAACAAATGCTGGCAAGGATGCAGAGAAAAGGGAACACTTTTACACTGCTGATGGGACTGTAAATTAGTTCAGCCACACTGGAAATCAATATGGGGGTACCTTAGAAAACTAAGGTTAGAATTGCCATATGACCCAGCTATACCACTCCTGGGAAAATGTCCAAAGGAAGATAAGTCATCATGCCACAGGGACTCCTGCACCTCCATATTTAATGCAGCACTCTTCACAATCTTAAAGGTATGGAATCAACCAAGAGGTACATGAACAGAGGAGTGGGTTGAAAAGTATGGTATATATATACACAATGGAATATTACTCAGCAGTAAAGAATGAAAAAATATCATTAATAGCAAAATGGATGGAACTGGAAAACATCATCTTAAGCAATCTAACCTAGTCCCAAAAAGAGAAATACCATATGTTCTCACTTATGTGTGAGCTTAATCTAACTTAAAGCAAGAAATAAATAAATAATAAATAACTATACCTATGAAGACATAAAAATGAACATTCATGTATATCTAAGAAGGGAAAATATAAGCAAACGTTAAAGAAGGAGGGAGGGATCAGTGGGTAGGAGCACAGGCTGGGGGAGGGGGGACAGGGAGTGGAAATAAAGTAGAAGGGGAAGGGAGGAAGAGAAAAATCTCAAATATATGATGCAACTATATCAATGCATGTGAAGTATGGTTCTGTAAAACATGTAAGTTAATGAATGTGTCAGCAAAAGTGATGTAATAGTTGCATAATGGATATAGGAAAAATCTTACTGCTCTGTACCCCTCCAAAATTTGTAAATTAAAAAAGGGAAAAATAGAATAAAGTCAGAAATCATTTCTGCAATGAGGCTGAGATCTAAGTAGTCTCTTAAAAACTGGCCATAAAATATCATCAAATATTAGTCACTCCTTTCCTCATCTCTATTGTTCTGCGACAGCACAGTCTCTCTGTGACGTAACCCAGATCTCTGATTCCTACTGACCTTCTTATTCCATTTTTTTCTGTCTCCCTTAAACCAGGGTCAGTGTTTCAGGAGGTAAATGGGTACATACTCCTCGCCCTGTTGGGAGTCGAGATCCTTGAAAAAGCTGTGTCCCTTCAAATGCTCAGTATCACTGGCTGCGGTTTTGACAAGGTTTCCGTTCACCTTATCACTCTCAAAGTACAAAAGCTATGCCTAGGATTCACTTGGGTATATCTGTAATGATCATTGTGAAGACTTTTTACCTCTTCTTACAGTGAACAAAGAGAGACTGAGGTTATCTCTACGCCAGGTTTGTACCTTGAGCAGAGAGGGCGCAACAGTTCTAGGTAGCAGGACCCTCAGTGCAGGACAGAAAACCCAGGCCAAACCAGGGCTGGCCAAGCTGTCTACCTGGAAAATGACTTTCTTTCCAATGAGGGGATAGTAAGGAGAGGAAGGAGGAGAAGACAGGAAGATCCTGCCCTCATAAACATTAAAACTAAATATTGTTGCTTATTTCTTAACATCAAGAGTTAGAGTAATTGAAAAAAGGCAGGATTACCTTTTGTTTTGTATTCCTTCCTCTAAGCCCTAAACAGCCTCAGGAAAATGTTTGTTGTACTGAATTCTTTTTGGATGCTTGCTTTTTGCTCTACATGGGCTTGAATCCAGGGTGTCACACATACTTTGCAGGTCTATACCACTGGGCTTCACTTCCTATCTATTTTTAAACTTTTTATTTTGAGACAAGGTCTCACTAAATTATACAGGCGGCCTTTAACCTCAAACTGGGATCCTCCTACCTCTACCTCCCAAGTTGCTGGGATCACAGGCGTGTGCCACTGTGCCCAGCTAAAGCATTTCTTGTAAGACTGGTATAGTGATGCAATTCTCTTCAATTTTGCTTCTCTGGGAAAGCGTTATTTTTCCTTAATTTTTGAAGGATAGCTTTACTGAACACAGGATTTTGGACTGAAAGATTTTTCCTTCTATTACTTTGACTGCATCATTCCATTCTGTCCTGGCCTGCAACGGTACAGCTGAACATCTGCTGACAGTCTCCTGGGGGTTTCCTTATATGTGATTTTTTATTTTGCTGCTAATAAAATTAACTATCTTTGACTTTTGAGAGTTTGAATATAAGGTGCTTCGCAGATGACCTCTTTGGGTAGAATATATTTGGACAGTCTTGAGCTTTTGTGGATCTGGATGTCCATATCTTTCCCAAGACTTGGGAACTTTTCAGCTATTACTTTGTTAAATAAGCATTCTGTGAGTTTTTATATCTATTCTCCCTCTGGCACTCTCATAATGACAATATTTGTTTATTTAACTGCGTCTCTTAAGTTCTTCAGTCTTTGTTCACACATTTTCATTTGTTTTTTTCCTTCTGATTGGACTATTTCAAAAGATCTGTCTTCAAGTTTAAATTTACTTTTTCTGCTTGTTCTACTCTGATTTTGGATCTCTCAATTTTATTACGAATTTTATTCACGGAATTCTTTACCTCCAAGATTTCTACTCAGATCGTTTTTGTCACATCTCTGTCATATTTCTCATTCAAATCATGAATTGTTTTTTTGGATTCATTAAATTCATTAATCTGTATTCTCTTGTATCTAGCTGATTTTCCTCAATATACTTATTTTGAATTCCTTTCCACAGATTCATTTTCCTCTCTTTGGGGTCCATGACTGAAGAATTACCGTGTTCCTTTAATGACACTACGTTTCCATTCTTTTTCATGTTTCTTGTGTCATGTTAATATCTGCACATTTGGCGGAAGGCTTTCCTCTTCCACTTTTATGAAGTAATTTTTGTAGGAGTTTTTTTCAGTAGATGGATTGTAGGATGTCAGTTGGGTAGGGTCCATGCACATTGGTCCTCAGAGGGCACAATAGTAGTACCCATCCACTTTCTTCAGCTGTGATCTATGTCCACAATGGCTGCAAGAGCCTCAGGAGTTTAGGCTGCAAGAGATTGTGGTAGCACTGGCGTGGATTCCCTTGGGGCAAGGCACTGGACTGGTTCATACACAGAGAAGGTGCACAATCAGTCTACCAGCTCTGGCATAGCATTGCTGGGGCAGGGCAAAGGGCAAATTCACACAAGGGGATATGCAGCAAGTTTACAGTCTTGAGAGTAAACTCCATGGGAGTAGGGCACTGGACTGGTTTGTGCCTGAAGGGTAGGTGCAGCTGATCTGTAGGTTTAACATCAATTTCTCTGCTATGCAGAACCACCTGTTCTTTGGGGAGAGGGGCACAATATGGGGTTGGGTTCTGCTGGGAATAGGCACTGAGTAACCAGGATAGGGGTATTGTAGCCACTTTTTTGAGCATGGTACAATGTTGGCAAAGCCACAGGGATGGAAACATGCATCGTATACTGGCACAACAGGACACACTTTAGCAGGGGCTCTTGTTTCAAAATTGTGCTATGTATAAGCAGTTTTGGACACAGTGGTAGAGCACAATGTGGACCGGTTTTTAAAATAATGCAGCCATGTGAATTGCAGGCAGCTTTCTAAACTGGACTCAGGACCTATGAGGACTGCAAAATTCTCCTGTAGCCAAGAATGTAGGTGTTTGTGGCAGTAAACTGAGCTTGGGGAGGCCTGCTGATTACCTTTCCCCCAAGAGAGGAGCCTCCCCTGGTTGCAAGCTGCTCCTGACTGGGGACAAAAAGCAACAAGAGTAGAGTTGAATGCTTTACTCTCTTCCCTATTCAGCCATCCTGACTCTGCTCTACAGGTTTCTGCCTCTTCTTTGCTGTACTCTAGCACTTTCCATTAGACTCTCTAGTTGGAAAGTAGTTGTTTATTCATTGCTTTTGAATTTTTTGTTTGTGTAGAGAGGGAAAATGTTAAGTTTCTTTAGTTAGACATGACATTTGCTGATGTTACCTCTGTTTTTTAATGCAAACTTACCAAGGGTATTTATTCATGTCCTTCTAAATTCTACTTCAAGTCTAATGATTTTCTATTTTAAAATAATTAAAAATCATATACTTGAAGGCAGGACCCACTCTGCTAACAACTTTCTGCATATTCCCTTCTCTTTGAGGAACTGGAATTTTTGTCTGTGGTGCACATAAGGCAGAATCTTCCTGATACCAGTATGTGAATTTTTACCACCACCCTAAGGCAGAAAGGACCACCGGTTTTTCTGCAGCTATTTTTTAGCCTTTGCCATCCCCTATGCCTGGACTGACTTGAATACTTCTTCTTCCTGTAACATTTACTCTCCCACATCTCCTTCTTGCCTTCTAGAACCTTTGGATGAATGAATTTTGTAATTTAGCTGTTGTATTTTCTGGATTTGTTATTTTTATAGTTTTTCTGTGAAGCATATACATGGGATGTGGAAAGTAAAGGACTGTTACACTTCCCCCTGGCCACTCCCTTTAAAGCCATCACTGCCTTGTTTCTTGTAACTCAGGTTAGGGTTTGGTCTCTCTTGTTCTACTGAAAAAAAAAAAAAAGAAAAGAAAAGAAAACAAAAACAAACAAACAACAGACCTTGAAGAGATGAGACAGAAGGAAAGACTTCACAGCCAGATTGGCTGGGTTTTGAGAAATGATTTTCTTTCTTCCCCTTGAACGGGGAAAAAGCTGTTTTCACTGGTATATTTAAAGTTCCCCAACTCTGGGGAGGCGTCAATTTTGGACAAGTGCTACCGCTCAGACAACCTGTCTGCCGTGATGGGAAGACCCTTTCCCAGGGCCTCTGCCACCAGCTCCTTTGCAATGCCTTCCTCACCACTATGGACTGAACCTCGGAAACTATGACCTAAAATAAATCCTTCCTCCCTTAAGATGTTTCTGTTGGATGACACAAAAGCCAGCTAACTCAGCATTGTATGAGATACATATCATATGAGAGAGAGAGAGAGAGAGAGAGAGAGAGAGAGAAAGAAAGCCAAAGTCACCACTGGATGAACTTAGGTGAAAAGCACAGGGACTTCACAGTAATTTAAAGTAAAAGTTTAATATAAAAATTAAGTATTCACCAGGCACCTTAGTGCTCACTTGTAATCCCAGTGACCAGAGGGTACTGATGTAGGAGGATTGCAAGTTTGAGGCTAAGAGGCAGCCTTCAAAACTTAAGAAGACTCTATCAAAGAATAAGCCTGCAGCTGTAGCCCTGTGGCATCTGATCCCATCAGATCTCAGAAGCTAAGCAGGGTCAGGCCTGGTTAGTACCTGGATGGGAGACTGCCTGGGAACACCAGAAGTTGTAGGCTTGGGAGAAGGACCTGGCAACCCCCTCCCAAAAATCAATCTGCCATTGAAAACCCTATGAACAGCAGAGAAGCACTGACAATCGTGTTTCCCCTGTTGTACAGAGGGTCACTATGAGTCAGATACCGACTCAACGGCACCTAACAACAACAGCAACATCTAAGAATGAAAAATAAAAAATGAGGTGGAGTTGTGGCTCAGTAGTAGTGTGCTTACCTAGCATGGATGAAGTCTTGGATTCATCCCTACAGTAAGAAATATAAAATAAACATATTAAAAGCACAATTATTCCATGGATTTCCTATTACTTTTTTGACTGTCATTACATTAAAATAGTTTTCTAGAATAGATGCGGTTTTTCATAATCAGTATGTAAATATATTACATATTATATTCAAATACCACAAATATTCAGTTTTATAATTGTATGTCTAATATCCAAAATGCATCTAGTGTCATCTATAGTAATAGTTCTGACATGTACTGTTGTTGTTGTTGTTAGGTGCCGTAGAGTCGGTATCTGACTCATAGCGACCCTCATAGGGTTTTCAATGGCTGACTGTTTCAGGATTGCCTTGGGAGTGGATTGCCAGGCCCTTCTCCCATTTTTGTGGTGCTGGGAATTGAACTTGGGACCTCAGAGACTGCAGCTCAGAGCTCTACCCACTGAGCTAAATCCCAGCCTGACATGTACTAGTATGGATGTAAACAAGGATTTTTCTCTAGTTAAGCCTAAATTTTGGATAACTATGGGGGTAATGTGAGTAAAATCATAGGTCCTTCCTGGAGAGTGTTTTCATGATTACATGAGACACTAGAAGTTTCTGTCAACTAAACCTGAGCACTGTAAATTACTAAGAAACAAAAACTAAAAATAAATTTTTCACCAAAGAAGAACAGTAGTCAAGTTCAAACATACTTTTCTTTTACAAACTTATCTTCTCTGATACCTCATTGTGGGGACAAGGAGCACAGAGGTGAACCAGGAGCCCCTAGCCTCCACATTACAATTCTTGGATTGTACTGCCACCTCTCTGAATGAGCCACAGAACTTTTGGGGTTTGTTTTCCCAGTGCTAGGGAGTTGAACCTTAGGCCTTATGCCTGCTATGCAAATGCTCTACCACCGAGCTGCACCCCAGCCCTTTATTTTTTATTTTGAGAAAGAGGCTCGCTATGTTACATAGGCTACCTCTGGCCTTGAACTTGTGATCCTCCTGTCTCAGCTTCTCAAGTAGCCTGGCCCAGAACTTTTAACTTCACATTAAGAAACTACTTCTGTTTATCCTGTTCAGGAGTAGTTTTTAAGCTTTGATGTATGACAGGGCTTGACAGTGGTGGGCAGACAGGCCCAGGGCTCTTCCCACTCTACTTGCTGCTGCTCTGAGTCGAAGCAGCTGGAGCAGCACATCCAGGGGCCTGAATGTGTCTGGCTGCCATCTGACAGCTGCCAGGGGTCAGAAGAGAGAAACTGACATTCCCAGAACTAAAGCCAGCCACAGACCTCTGCAGGCCAGACAACAGGCAACCTGCTGCCCTTCCTGCTCTTCCTTCCATCACCACTTTGAATCAGAAATCAAGGTGAGGTCAAGACTAAGTTGCTCACTTAAAAAAAAAAAAAGGGGATCGTACCTGCCCCTTGTCACCACAGGTCCAAGCGCGGTTCCCAGCAGCCTCTTGCTTGCCAGTTATTCCTTCTCCTCCTTCCTTTGTATAAGTTAACACAAATTAGCAAAACTAAAATTGAAAATAATTAAAAGTTTTGTTAAAAGTGAGAGGAGGCAATTCTGAAACATCTTGTACCAAGGTGAAGAGGTAAGAAAGGCCCCAGCTTCTCCAGGGTCACACAACAGGAAACACATTCCTCCCATCTTGCTTTCTTGCCCCTTATTGGACAGCTCTTGTAGGCAAGCTTAGTTGGTGGAGTGCTTGCTCTGCACTCTGAGGCCCTGGGTTCAATCCCCAGCACCCCCAAAATGGGAGAAGGACCTAGCAGTCCACTCATTCTGTTGTACGTAGGATCACTATGAATCAGACCTGACTTAACAGCACCCAACAACTTTTTTTTAATACAACTCTCCAGCTTCCCTAAGTTTCCCTGGCACACAAGAAAAACAGAAAATCCATAGTACAAATATAAGCAAAGGCATGTAAACCAAGAACATCTCAAGCATTTCTCTTGGAAACTCTGTGGATGGTTTGGTAATAAATAATTTGTACCAGTTTAACGTATGTTTCCTAATATAGAGTACCATAAATAAGTAATCATTTTTGTAATAAATTAGAAAATAAAGATAAGTAAAAGTAAAAATGAACAACCCTTAACTGTATTACACACAGATTCTCACTATTAACACTGTGCTCAATATTCTTATGCTTCCCCAACACACAGACCCTCTCCTGGCATAGGCAGCCCCTTTCTACAAAAGTGTAGTCAGTCGGCCCGGTTTCAAAGGCATTTGTTCAGCCAGGTAAGAAAGTGGTTGAGAGTATGGATTTGTGGATTGCAGAGGTGAATCAGGTGTATGTAGACTAGGAAGATGACAAGTGAAGGAGAGAAATGTCTGAGGACCTGGGAGATGTGGGGATAAAGGTTTGTTCACTTTCTCCTTCCTCTACTTCCTCACTCCCTTTCACTTACGCAAACACTTTTCATAAAAGGCCAAATACTACCATTTTAACTCAGAAGGTTTCTATTGCAAATACTCATCTAGAGTATCTATAGACAGTGTGCAAATGAACGGGCATTGGAGCAGATTTGACATATGAGCCATAGTTTGATGACACTTGGTTTGGGTAAATGTAATTCTACAACTTGCAGTTATTGGATTATCACAGGTTAGTGGGTTGATTCCAGAATCCAAATCTCAGTATCTACTTCTAAGTTCACTTGGGTCAAATTGTTGTTGTTGTTAGGTGCCGTCGAGTCATGTCCGACTCATAGCGACCCTCATAGGGATTGAAAACCCTGATTGTTTCAGGATTGCCTTGGGAGTGGGTTGCCACATCCTTCTCCCATTTTTGCGGTGCTGGGAATTGAACTTGGGACCTCAGAGACTGCAGATCGGTGCTCTACCAACTGAGCTAAATCCCAGCCCTGGGTCAAATAGCATGTTTAAAAAAAAAAAAAAAAGTTTCCCCTGGAACAGAGCTATCAGAAAAGAGCATATTTCCTGCACCTATCAGATTTTCATCTGTGTGAGTTCTTGCCTGGTTGCCTGAGACACACATTCACATATCTGCACAACTGTCTTATCTCCCAACAACATAGTGCTTCCTGTTGTTCTTAGATAAGCCCAAAATAAACAGGTGTGACTGAACATAGTTAGGTGTAATACAGAAGAAGCTGGTTTAGTTTCAGGACCCCTACCCAGGTTTGCAGGCCCCTATGAGGGACCATGGAAGCCTAACTCCACTGAAGTGGGGTGGGTAAACATGAAGTGTACACAGACTTTGCATGGATGATTGTGCTTGCATTTGCTAGACATGGCCTGTCCACACCAATCCCAGATTAAGGCAAATCAGTTACCATGCATGTACTGTAAGGCCATACTTAAGAGAGAAAAGCTTGCAACCACTGCCATCATGTGGTAGCTGAAAATCCTAATTTTTTCATAACAAGTGAATGACTAGATTTTCCTGTGAAAAGTGATACATTAATATCAATATAGAATCTACAGAAATGCATTGACGTTAACATAGAACTTATTGAAATTTATAGTAAATTGTATTATTATAAGATATGTTATTCAGGAAATATATATTGTAATAAAGTAGAAATCCACATATACAAACATATCAGCTTCTCATGTACATGTGGGCTGTAACATAGATTCTTGAAAGATCACCTGAAATGATGAGAGAGATGGTAAGGTCTTAAGCACCAATGGGGATGAGGTATTTTTATTTGGATTTTCCCTCAATGAAAAAGTGACATGAATACACATAGATTATTTGGGAAGTGATGACAGGAAGCCAGTGAAAGGAATGAGGAAAAAAGAGATCGTAAAACAGAGAAAATGGAAAATCCATGTAGGGAGATTATTGAGTTTGTAACCATTATGGACATCTCAAAATCAATTCCACTGTGGATATTCCGGAGACTTATCTAGAATATCTTTCAAGATTGCCTCTTTTAAGGACAATGTATTCGCCTAACACCTCACAGTTCCCACATCCTGGGAACTGCCCCACTGGCCTTTCACTCTCCTCAGTTCCCACGCAGTGCTAGTGAAAATGGGCAGGCTTTCACAACTTGGAGAAAAGATTGAGCAAGAGAAGGAGAAGGGCACTCGAGGTGGCATAGCAGAATGCCTCAATGGCTTACCATGGCTGCACTGCCAAACAGGTTTGAGAATAGAGGTGAAAGGTAGATGAGCAATGAGTTCCATCAATAAATTAAGCTGATGACTGGAGAAACACAGAGGCCTAATCTGAATAATCCATTCTGACAAAAACTTGTCTTGAAAATAATTTGAAATTCTGGATTTTAAAAGTCTTACTCTTTTAAAAAGCAGTTTGATAAATTTACAAAGTTACAATGAATGACATTGCAGGCCAACTTCTAAGCGAAAATGGGAACACACGAATTTAAGTGGAGCATTAAATTGATTTCTCTGATAGCATTTGCCAATTATGGATAGGTGCCATCAGTTTTGATGGTCAAAAGTCAGAGCTAGCCCAAAGTAAAAAGTTTTGTTGGAGGGCTCCCTTGAGGATTAAAGTCAGAATTTTTAACATTGCTGCACACAAACATCAGCTGGGAGGCTTGAGATCTGAACCATCACTAGAAACTCTGACTTAGGTCTAGAGCTGAGGTTGGGCATTGGTGTTCTAAAGTTCCTCCCTCCTCCAGGTGTTTCTAACTGCAGTCAAGGATGCCAACAACAGGAATAAATGACAAAAGCAGGGCTAAGATTGGCTACTTTGAATAACCTCAGTGGACACTGGGGCATAGGGATTGTCCCTACTTGTATGATATCACCATAGGGTGATCAGGGCAGGTAGATAGTGGAGCAGAGTGTCAAAGTCCACCCACTGAGTGAGTGTGGGCTCTGGATTGTTTGGTTTGCATAAAAGGTGCACTTGGGGACAAGTCCCTTACTATCTCCTACACCTGGCTGTCCTGGGAGGCCCAGTCTCTAAGGGTCACTAAAGTCCTAGGATCTATAATAACTAGAAAAAGTGGTTATATTGTGGTTTATCTTTTGGATGGTCCATAAATTCAAGTGAAGATCTGGGCACAAAGCATTCAGAATAGCCACAAGGCTGTCAAGAACACACTCTAGGGAAATGATAGTCTCTTCAACAAGTGGTGTAAGAAAAACTGAATAGCCAACGTAATAAATGAAACTGCACCTCTATCTTACACTACATGTAAAAATATTTTTGAATGGGTTAAAGACTGAAATGTAAGGCATGAAACTATAATACTTGTAGAAGAAAACCTAGGAACATAAAATGAAAGCTTAACTGTGATTTTTTAAATATGGCACCAGGAGCACAGGTAACAAAAGCAAAAATAGACATGAGAATGACATCAACCTAAGAAGCTTCTGCTCAACAAAGTAAATAATCACGAGAATGAAAAGGCAAGCTATGGAATGTTGTTGTTGTTAGGTGCCCTCAAGTAGGTATCTGACTCATAGCAACCCTATGTACAACAGGTGAAACACTATGGTCAGTGCTTCTCTGCTATTCACCCAGTTTTCAATGCTGGATTCTTTTGGGGGAGTGGATTGTTGGGTCCTCCTCCCAAGCCTACAGCACCTGATGTTCCCAGGTGGTCTCCCATCCATGTCTAATGGGAGAAAATATTTGAAAACCATATGTCAGATAAGGGATTAAAATATAAAATATGTAAGAAACTTCCACAACTCACAAAAAACCCAATTTTAAACATGGGGCAAAGTACTTGAATAGACATGTCTTCAAAAAGTCATTCAATTGACTAACAGTTGTATACCATGTTTTTAGTGATATAGTTCCACTTGTCTATGTCTTGTTTTCCAAACACCATTTATAAAAGAATCCACCTTTTCCCTATTTTGTTATTCTTTATACCCTTATACAAGATCAGTGTATATATATGTGTGTGTGTGTGTGTGTGTGTATATCAGTATATATATATATATATATATATATATATATATATATATATATATATTTGTTTCTGGGTCTGTATTTTGTTCCATTGGTCTGTATGTCGGCCTTTATGCAAGAACCATATTGTTTTAGTAACCATAACTTCATAATATATTTTGAAGATATATTGAATAAAGGCTTACTATCACTAATAGTCAAGGAAATGTAAATCAAAACCATAGTAGTGTATTATTTCACTCCTGGGAGAATGGCTATTAAAACTAGCAAGAAAAGGTAAGTGTTGGCAAGGATGCAGAGAAATTGGAATTCTTATAAACTGTTAAAGAGAATATGTAATTGTGCAACCACTATAAAAGACAGAATAGTGATATGGAAGTTCCCCCCCAAATTAAAATAGAAGTACTGTGTGATCCAGCAATATTACTTCTTGATATGTGCCCAAAATAATTTAAATCAGAATCTTGAAGAGACACATACATTCCTATGTTCATTGTAGAATTATTCACAATAGCCAAAACATGGAAATAACACAAATGTCCCTGGACAGATAAAAGAAAATATAATGTGTGTGGATATATGCTCACAATATATAATGGAATATTGTTAAGTCTTAAAAGTGAAGAATGTCCCTGGGATTTGCAACAACATGGGTGAATCTAAATTCTAGAGATCTGTGGTATAATGACCATTGTAACAATACTGTTCACTTAAAATTATTAGGAGGGTAGATCTCATGTTAAGTGTTGTTACAAAACAAAAACAATGACCACCAAAAAGAGGCACAAGGACACTTTTGAAGGTGGTAGATAGCTATTGTCCTGACTGCACTGACTGCTTCACAAGGTGTGCACATGTTGCAACCTATCCATTGTATATGATAAATATATGCAGATTTTGTATATCAGTTACACTTCAATACAGTTTTTTAAAGTATTTTAAAAATAATTAATAGGTTCTGTAAAACATGAAAATTGATGAATTTGTGAGCAAAAGTGATGTAATAGTTGCATAATGAAGATAGCAAAAGTCTTACTATTCTGTACCCCACCAACATTTATAAATAATAAAAAATAATAAATAAATAATAAATAAATAATGAGCAATATTGTTAGTAGCTAGGTTAAGATAGGGGAAATGATAATTGTAATAGGAAACACAACTTACAAAACTATATGGTGGTATGCAAAATAGATCAACTGTACCAAATCATAAAATGCAAAACAAACCTCCAACTCTTTTTACAGAGTCCATTTAACCCATAAGTTCTGGAACAGACCAAAGGCCTACTACTGTAACAACAATTAGTCAGGACCCCCAAGTTCTAAAGGTAAAACTACTGACTGTGTCAACAGTTTATCTAGTTTCTGAGTTCTAACCCATCCCTGCCAAAACCATCCTGGACTGAATCTCAATGTCCTGCACCCTCTCTAACAACCACCTTTGAGATGCCCCATGGTCCTCTGTGGTACACATTCTCCATGCTGAAATGAGCTACACAACTATTTACAAAGTGTATTTTGGTCCATGAGTGCTTAAATACAAATAAAAAACATAAAAGTTAACAACAAAAAGCTGAAGTAGCACTGACGAGGCTGAGGCAGGAGGATCACAAATTCAAGCCCAGCCTGTGATACATAGTGAGACCCTATCTCAAAAAAAAATTATAATGCAAATATGAATTGAATACACACACATAAATATGACTAGTCCTCTAAACCTACCTTAATAGTAGTGAGTAAATCCAGCACCCAAATTTTTTATTTCAAATAATTTTTCCCACTTATAAAAAACAGTCCTATTTAGAAAATCTAGGGTGCAGGATATAGAGGGAAAATACAAGTGTCATGGCTGTCATGACATACTTCTGTGCCAGAATGGAAAAGCATACCCAAAGAAAAGATTGACATGGTCATATTTTAAAAGGTACAGAAGCTAGGTCAAAGGGGCATCACGTGATCAAATTTCCGACAATGTAAACATCAAAAGCATGATGACTAGCTGGGTGTGATGGCTCATGCCTGTAACCCCAGCAGTTGGGCAGGAGGATTTCAAGGACCTGCAAGTCTTTGCTATATAGAGAGCTCTAGGTAAGTCTGGGCTGAGAAAGCCTGTCTTAAGAATAAAACCAAAAACAAAAGGCATGACTGTAAATTATTAAAATGTATAATATGAGCAAGTATTTTAATGTAGTTACCAGTGTATGGGACATATGAGTGAAGAAAAGCAAGGTAAACTGCACCATGATGAAGTAAGTAGGCAGGTCTTAATAGACATAAGAAAAGTGATCTGCATTCTTCCAAAAGTCAAAGTGACAAAGCAAATAAATAATACATGAAAACACAAGGCAGTCTTTCTGATTAAATCTAAACAGTGATCCACATACACGATATGAAACTTTGATCTTTACTCAAACCTGTAAATAAATAATACAGCTATGAAACTATTTCAGAGTATTTGGGAGAAACTTAAACATGGGCTGACTACCAGATTAAACTAAAGATTTATTACTAATTACTATGAACTTTCCTTGGTATGTTAATAGTATTATGCTTATTTAGGAGAATATACTTATTCTCAGGAGATATATACTAAAATATTTAAGGGCAAAGTATCATGAAGTCTACAAATCACCTTTAAATTGTTCATCAAAGAAAGTACATAAAGAGAGAGAAAATGTATCAAAATATTAACAAGTTTTTAATCACAAAGGTTATGGGTGTTTATAGCTACGTTCTTTCTACTTTTTGGTATATCTGAAGTATTTCCATTTAAAATGGTGGCAGAGAGTAAAGAACTGTCCAATTGCACAAAGTTATCATTATAATGTTAAAAATATGAAACTGAGTATAATTGAGAGCTCTCAATACAAAGTTGCTTGAGTACATGTAGTGTATTTGTCCATTCATCAAATGGGTTCAATCAACCAACCAACAAAAACTAACTGAGCAAATTCTCTGCATCAAATACCAGTCTAAGCCCTGAGGAAAGAGTAGTAAAGACAGAAAAGGTCTCAGCTCTTCAGGAGCTGACATGCTACTTGGGGCAGAGCCAAAAACAAACAAGAGGGGATTTTAGAGAATGAGTGATATGTAGTATGAAGGAAATGAGAGGTAGCAGAGGGGGCCCTTTAGATTGAGGAGTTGTGGAGGCCCATGCTGAGGTGCTGGTATTTGAGATGAGAGTCAAATGACAAGGAGTCAACCAGGGGAAGACCTCTTAAATCTGCCTGTCCTCAAAGAGGGACAGCCAAGGGCAAAGGCACTGACACAAGGATGAGGAAGGCCATCCAGCATGAAAAATAGATGTAAGTTCATATCAAAGCAGAGAAAAATGCTTATGATATGCTGTTGTATGAAAGGGGTGATCTAAACTCACTTCTATTCTATAATAGGACACAATGTTTCAGAGATATATACACATATGGGATGATAGACCAACAGATGGGATGATAGGTTAACAGTGACTGCTGAGATTCACCTTGTGGGACTTTTGTTGTTTTTTATTTTTTTAACCATCTGATTTTTCTAAATTATGTACAAATAAAGATGTTTTTCTATTTTAATTTTTTTAAAAGTTAGCTGGGCATGGTTGTGCACATCTGAACTCTCAGTGACTCAGGAGGCAGAGACAGGAGGATCACAAGTTTGAGACCAGAAGGTACCTGCATAACTTAGTGAGATCCTGTTTCAAAGTAAAAATTTTTTTAAAACTAGGCTGGGAGTGCAGCCCAGTGGTAGAGCACTTGCAAAGTATGTGGGAGACCCTGGCTTCAACCCCCAAGAACAGCAGGGGAGGGTGCAGGAAAGGCTTATGCCCAGCCCTGGGCAGGGAGGTGGAGAAGAGGCAGAAGTAGCTCACAGCAACTCACTTGTACCAAAATTGAAGGACAATCTGGACACTAGAGAGGGACTATTCTGACACTCCTTTCCAAGGTGAGGAGTCAAGTCTCCACATAGAGCAGCTGCATATATTTTAGTGAAGAAAATGCTCTTGCTTTCTACCTTGACTCCAAACCTTAGGAATGAGACAAGAAAATAGAAAAAACTACTGGTCTATTAGCAGCAAGAAGAAATGAATTGAGCCTATCAGATTAAACCGTGTAGCTGTGACTGAGGGTCTATGTCCTGGCTGCCGCCACAGAGGGAGGCAACTTCCAAGGAGCCCATTGGTGGGAGCCAGATGACAATCCCACCGATTCCCTATAACCATTTGGCCTAATAGATTCCATTAGCTTTAGGGAGCATGGCTGCTTACTAACAGATGTGTACTAGAGGACAATAGAAAATTTTCTTTAAGAGGTAAAGTAGTCTATAGAACAGAAATGGAGTGAGAGACAGAGAGAAAAGAGAGGAAGAGAGAGTAAAAACAAAACAAACAAACAAATAAAACCCAGTTATGTGTACAAACTGCTTTTTTAGTGGAACAAGACTGTATTTCCCAAAAGCAATAAACTGAGATTCCAGAAATGAAAGTTCTGGCATGGGGAAAAAATTGCATGTTGACATATATTTATTCAGGGATTTAAAGATGATATGGTAAAGGTGGCAGAAGGAAGAGGTCAGAAAGTAGGAATCCATCAAAACCTGAATATCATGAACTAAAAGAAGCCAATCTGAGAAGCTGACATACTGCATGATTCCAACTACATGACATTCTAGAAAGGGCAAAATTATGGCACGATTAAGAACATAGTGGTTACCAGTGTTTGTGAGGAGAGAAGGAAGAATAGGCAGAAAGCACAGAGGATTTTTAGGGCAGTGAAAGACTTTATGATACAATTGGTGGATGCCTGTCATTATTCATTTGTCCCATGGAAGCCATAGAGTTCACAATGCCAGAGTGAATCCAAATGTAAACTATGGACTCTGGGTGATAATGATGTGGCAATTTATTTAACCACTAACTGTAACTCCTAGACCACTCCAGTGATTGATATGGATAGTGGGGGAGGTTTATTTTTGTGGGAGCAGAGGATGTATAGGAAATCTCTGTATCTTCTGCTCAATTTTTCTGCGAACCTAAAACTTCTCTAAAAAACAAAACATGTTAAAAACAAACCAAGACCATTCAATTACTGCTTCTGGACCGCCATGTGCAGTAGAAACAAAAAGCCATGCTCTCATAGTCTAACAGGCTCGGAAGTCTGAATATCACCGAGGCAGAGCTCTCTTTTATGTCCTCTTTAGTATTCTAATCCAGTTTCCTTTAAAGTACTGCCTTCACTTTTCTTTGAACTTAGTCCAGGACATACTGCTCCTCAACCAACTTTCACTTTCTTTTATAATATCATTCTTTTGGAGCCAAGGCTAGGTGGCAGCTATCTAGTTTGATAAACTAACCTGTGGTTTCATGTGCTTTGTACTCTCTTTTGATTTTCGGGAATGAAATGATCATCAGTTAGAAGTCTTTTTTTTTTTTCTAATGAATTTATGTCTGCCCAACTTTTCAGCTTCAGGGGCCTCATAGTAGAGTCAGCTGATGAAGCTGCTCCTGGCATTAGTCTGCTAATGTCATCCTATCTTTTGTACTTTGAATATGAAATACCTCACAGGTCCATGTGTTAACTGTTTGGTGTCCAGCTGGTGGTATTATCTGAGGAATTTCTGGAAACTTTAGGAGGTGGAATTTAGTCAGCAGAAGTAAGTCACAGGTAGCATGACGTCGGAGGTTATATACCTGGTCCCCAGGCCCTTCCTCATTCTGTATCCTCTCTGCCATTAGGTGAACAGCCTCTTCCTCCACATTCTTCTGCAGTCTTGATGTTTTACCTCGTCATGCACTCAGAATCAATAGAGTCAAGTACTATGAACTAAAATCTCTGAAACCACAAGCCAAAATAATGTTTTTCTCCTCTTAGGTTTTTCTTTCAGGTATTTGGGGCATAGCTATGCAAAAGTAACACATCATTATTTAACAAATGTTGATTAAACATCTACTATGTGCTGCACCTGGGCTGAGATTTAGCTCAGTTGGTAGAGCGCTGCTCTGCAGTCTCTGAGGTCCTGGGTTCGATTCCCAGCACCACAAACATAGAAAATAACGTGGCAATCCACTCCCAAGGCAATCCTGAAATAATCTGCCATTGAAAATCCTATGAGGCTCACTATAAGTCAGACATGACTCAACAGCACCTAACAACAAGGTCTAAGACTGTTGATATATCCTGAAATGTTTCAAAATGGTCCATCCAAGAAGGGCTTCAGAATAGCTTGTAGAAAATGACTAATGAACAGTAACTTTTGGAAACCTTTCATTATTTACGTGACCTAATAGAACGATTTGTACTCATTAATTTGCATTTGAAAGCTTCTTGGCTAGGATATCACAGCCTTTTGCTTCAGTCAGAAAGAGGGGGAGGGAGAAAGAAAGAGGGAGAGATCGGGGGTCAGGAAGAGAGAAAGGGGGAGAGAAAAAGGGAAAGGTGCCGCAAAGAAAAAAGGATTTGTATCTCTTTAATTAAAGGGACAGCCTGCAGCTGTACCACACTGGCAACTGATCACATCAGATCTCAGAAGCTAAGCAAGGTAGGGCCAGGTTAGAACTTGGATGGGAGACCACCTGGGAACACCAGGTGCTGTAGGCTTGGGAGAAGGACATAGCAACTCATTCCCAAAAAACAATCAGCCATTGAAAACCCCATGAATAGCAGAGAAGCACTCACATAGTACTGGGTACGGCATGGTGTCGGGGAGTGTTTCATTCTGTTGTACGTAGGATCCCTATGAATCAGACCCAACTCCAAAGCACCTAACAACAACAACATGTGCTTGACAGTGTACTTCATGTTAGGGGATTAAACAAGTAAGACATCATTTCTACCTTTAAAGAGTGTCTTGTAACTAGGAAGAACAGAATGGAAGTTATTCTGCTCCTCAATTATCTTTCTGGGACTTTTACATAAACAATCAGTGCATGTCCAAAATCTGCTATGAAATGTAATAATTTTCCTCTTGATCCACCACTGAGAAATGCGTTCTTGTCTCAGTCAGGACATGTTTGCCATGGTTGAGCTCTTCCCCAACGTACACATAAATAGTTTTGTTAATTATTTTTACCCACTTCCTCTGTGGGCTACACAGGGCAGTAGTTAGGAAACCATGCCCCTCTACCTGAGCCAAACTCAGCATGGCACTTGTTCATTTCTCCCCTTGGCTCTTTTTCTTTCTTTTTTAATTAGTAATTTTTAATGTTCAGTGTAATTGGTCTTATTATGACAATATCATACATGTATTTATTTCATTGTGCAGTGCTCATGCTCACCTTTCCATTTTATCCTCTTAGGCCCTCCCCTTATTCCCTCCTTTCCCAACAGTGGTCCCTCTTCTACTTACATGTCTGTTTGTGTCTATATCTATCTATGTACATCTCAATTTTGCCTAATAGGCAATATATGTGAAATTTCCTTTCTTTTCTCCCATTACCCTTTCATCTTGCTCCCTCCCCTTTTCTTTAGTTCATTATCATCCCCAGCATAGACTCCTTCTATTTTTATGACCGTTATGTTCTAATATTGAATTCATATTAATGTCTAGTTTCCACATATCAGAGAAAACATACTATGTTTATCTTTGAGTCTGGCTTATTTTGCTTAAAATGATGATCTCTAGTTCCATCCATTTTCAAGCAAATGCCATAATTTGATGGGATTTTTGGTGTTTGATTTTTTGAGCTCCTTATATATTCTAGATATTAATCCTCTGATGTATAAGATGTCAAAGATTTCTCCCATTCTATAGGCTGTGTCTTTACTCTGGTAATTGTGTCCTTTGCTGTGCAAAAGCTTTATAATTTCATACAATCCCATTTGTCAATTCTTGCTATTGTTTCCTATGTTGTTAACGTTTTGTTCAGAAAGTTCTTGCCTATACCTAAGTCTTGAAGTGTTTTCCTTATGTTTTCCTCTAGCAGTTTCAAAGTGTCAGATCTTAAATTAAGGTTCTTGACACATTTTGAACTGATTTTTGTACAAGATGAGAGAGAGAGATCTAGTCTCAGTCTTCTGCATGAGAATATTCAGTTCTGCCAGCTCCATTTGTTAAAGAGGCTATCTTTTCTTATATCTTTAGCACCTTTGTAGAATATCAGGTAGCTGTAACTACATGAGTTTATTTATGGATACTGTATTCTGTTCCATTGTTCCACCTGTCTTTTTGGTACCAGTACCATGCAGTTTTTGTTCCTATGGCTTTGGAATATAATTTGAAATCAGGTAATGCAATGCCCCCAGCATTGTCCTTTCTATTCAGGATCACTTTAGTGATTCAGCGTCTTTTGTGTTTCCAAGGAAATTTTAGGATCACTTTCTCTATTTCTGTGAAGAATGTCACTGTGTTTTTGATGGTGATAGCATTGAATCTGTATATTGCTTTGGCAATATAGCCATTTTCATACTATTAATTCATCCCATCCATAAGCATGGGAAATTTTTCCACCTTCTGGTGTCTTCTTCAACTTCTTTAGTGTTTTAAAGTTTACCTTGTAGAGGTATTTTACCTTCTTTGTTGCATTTTAATTATTTTTAAGCTATTGTGAATGGGATTATCTTTCTTATTTCTTTCTTTGCCTGGTTGTTACTGGCATTTAGAAAGACTACATAGAGATTGAACAATACGTGCTTAAAGCTATTGTGAATGGGATTATCTTTCTTATTTCTTTCTTTGCCTGGTTGTTATTGGTATTTAGAAAGACTACATAGAGATTGAACAATGCATGCTTAAATAATCAATGAGTACTTGAAGAAATAAAAAGGAAATAAAATATTCTTAGAACCAAATGAAAATTAGAACAACCTACTAGGACCTTTGATATACAGCAAAGGCAGTTCTAAGAAAGAAGTTTATAGCTATGAGGACCTATATTTTAAAAAATTACAGCAGGCTCAAATAACTTAATGATGCACCTCAAGCTGTTAGAAAAACAAGAACAAGCAAAACCCAAAACCAGTAGATAGAAATAAATAATAAAGATCAGAGCAGAAACTAATGAATGAAAACTTAAAAAATAAAAATAAAAAGAATTGATGAAACAAAGAACTGGTTCTTTGAAAGGATAAACAAACCCTTACTCCAACTAACCAAAGCAAAGAGACAGAAGACTCAAATTAATAAAATTAGAGATGGGAAAGGCAACATTGCAACAGGCACTAACAAAATCCAGAGAATCATTAGGGATTACTTTGAAAAGTTACATTCCAATATATATTCTATATATAGAAAACTTAGAGGAAATGGATAAATTCCGAGACATATATGACCTGCTAAAATTAAGTCAAGAGGATACAAACAACTTAAACAGATGCATAACAAGTAGTGAGATCAAAGCAGTAAGACAGAGTTTTCCAATGAAGTAACTCCCAAGACTGAATAGATTCTCTGTTGAGTTCTGCAAGAACTTTAAGGAAGAATTAACAGCACCACTCTTCAAACTATTCCACAAAATACAAATGGAAGGAACACTATCACACTCATTCTATGAAGCCACCATTACTGGTTCCAAAACCAGATGAAGACACATCAAAAAAGGAAAACTACAGACCAATTTCCCTAATGCATCTAGATGCAAAAATCCTTAATAAAATATTTGCAAATAAATTTAGTAACATATTAAAAAGATCATACACTATGATCAAGTTGTTTTCATTCCAGGGATTCAAGGCTGATTTAATGTATACAAGACAATAAATGTAATTCAGCATATAAATAGACCCAGAAACAGAAATCACATGATCCTATCAATAGGTGCAGAAAAAGCCTTTGATAAAGCTCAACATCCTTTCATGATAAAAGCCTTGAAGAAACTAGGAATTGAAGGAACATACCTCAACATAGTAAAGGCAATATATGGAAAACCTACAGCAGACATCATACTAAAGAGGGGAAAACTGAAAGATTTCCCCTAAAATCAGGAATAAGACAAGAGTGTCCACTGTCTCCACTGCTATTCAATATAGTAATTGAACTATTAGCTACAGCAATAAGGTAAGAGCAAGAAATAAAAGGGATACAAGTAGGAAAGGAAGAAGTCAAATTATCCCTATTTATAAATGATATTATCCTGTAATTAAAAGACCTGAAAGACTCCACAAGAAAATGCTTAAAGCTGATAAATACTTTCAGCAAAATAGCAGGATACAAAATCAACATACAAATATAAGTAGCATTTCCCATTGACTCTTTTCAACTGCAAGAAGACTTTGGAAAGTTCAGTCCATTTGACAGAAAGTGAGTGCTGACTAATTGTTGATTTCTGCCTTTTCTCACAGCTTAAGTTGGATCATTTTGAGTAAAATTCAACTGAAAAAAATCTCATAATATTCCTTACAATTGGACTACTATAGTATTTGTGAGGGTTCTTCTGAATTTACTGATTTAACTAGAATGAGCCTCTTCTGTGACTGGTTACTTTTCAGAAATGCTGAATAAAGCTATATTTTCCTTTAAGAATGGCTGACACCTCCTAGCCTATAGAATATTATATAGAAAACTATGATTACTTTGGCGAAATCCAAAGGACTGGATTTTGGAGATTTCATATCTTAGATGCACCTTAGGCAAGCAAACAGTATGTCCACCCAGCCTTCCCAGGACTCTGCTCTGGTGTGCTTTCAGGCAACTCAGCTTCTCAGCAACTGCACTGAATTAGGATAGGAATCGCATTGGATTTTGTAGTCACTAGAGGCAACTTGGTGCCAGTACTCTTTTTTTGTTGTGTTTTGTTTTGTTTTTAGCAGTACTGGGGGTTGAATGCAGGTCCTTGCGCTTGCATCCTTTGCAAGTGCTGTACCACTAAGCTGCACCCCCAGCCCCCCCCCACCTTTTTTTTTTTTACTTTTTGAGACAGGGTCTCACTAAATTATGCAGACTGCCTCTGGTCTTGAAGTTGTGATCCTCCTGCCTCTGCCTAAGTACTTTTTTTTTTTTTAAAGCAGTGACAAGTATATCCAAACAGTTTGAGTTTTTGTTTGTGTGTGTTTGTTTGCTTGTTTGTTTTGTTCTGTTTTACTGGGACCCTTTCCTTAGTACTCCTATTGAGATTGCACACAAATGGAATGTGAGTTGCAAGTGTAGGGATTCCAAAAGAGATCTCTGTCCAGCTTGCAGTTCCATGCCCTTAGTTAGTGGTAGATGCAAATATCCCTGGGAGGGTTATCCATACCCCCCACTGATATTTACATCTTAGGCTGGATTAGTTTCAGATTACTTTCTGACAGCCAATTGACATGGGCAGAAAGAAACAAGAAACAAAACCAAGAAAGGGTGGGAGAGGGAGCATCTAAATAGGAAATGGACTTGGGTCTATATGGAAGAGTAAGCACTGAAGGCAAATGGGACTACCATGAAATTTTATGAGATCAAACCTACATAGAATAAGGTAATATATCCATTGGCTGGCCCTTCTCCAAAGTTACATTTTGCAGAATGTTTGTTCCTAGAAAGAGAAAGCTGCCTTTATGAGCTTGGCAAAGAGCTATATGCATGGTAATGTTTAAATAATTGTGGCTACATAGTGAAATGAATGCCGAAATAACTATAAATATAGAATCCAAGCAGAGTGCACTTAGTCTTATGCTCCAGGATTAAGGTTTTGAACCAAAAATATTTAAAAAATGTAATAGCCAATAGGATTCATATTATGTGGGAAAGGTCAGAGACCACAGAATCTTGGAACTTGGGAGCTTTCATTTGCAATTGTTGCTGTATGTGAAAGGGCTTTATAGACCAGGAAGTGCTGTGTAAGTGCTAAGATTTTATTACTATAGAAAAATTCTTACCACACTAAGTGTTTTTGTCATAACTACAGATTGTCCAAAAAGGCTCAGTATATATTTCAAATATATTGCCAAGTCACTATATATATATATATATATAATTTATCACTCTAAAATTTTTAACAAGTGTCAGAAATTTCTATCATATATATATATATATATATATATATTACTTTTCATATCTCACACAATGCCAAGAATGAAAGACTACAAATGTCATTTTTAGTGAATTGCAATCAAAATTAAAATAGGATTTTAGGGGACTGCAGCAAACCTAGGATGTAGCAAAAATTTCAAGAATACCTAAAAGCATTCTTTAAGTATAGAAAAAAGAACTTTGCCTATTAGAATATATAAAGGTTCATACTATTTTAAAAAGCAGATGGCATTGATACAGGAATATTAAAATAGATCAATGCACAAACAATCCTCATGAGGATGTGGGGGGAAAGGAACTCTTTTACACTGCTGGTGGGACTACAAATTAGTATAGGCATTATGGAAATCAGTATGGAAGGTTCCTCAGAAAACTAAAAATAGAACTACCATATGATCCAGCTATATCTCTCCTACATATATACCCAAAGGATATGTCATCATACCACAGGGACACCTGAACTTCCATGTTTATTATAGCACTCTTCACAATTGTAAGGATATGGAATCAGCCCAGATGTCCATCAACATATGATTGGATTTTTAAAATGTGATATACATACACAGTGGAATATTATTCAGCAGTAAAGAACAATGAAATTATGTCATTTTCAGTGAAATGGATCGAACTGGAGATCATCATTTTAAGTGAAATAATCGAGATTCAAAAAGAGAAATACTGCTTGTTTTCCCTCGTATGCCAGAGCTAGATTTATCTTAAATGAGGATATATATATAGGTGCAGAAACATATATATATATATATATATATATATATATATATATATATGTTTATATATAGGTATATATATAGGTATATATAGGTATAGGTATATATATATATATGTTTATATTGTTGTTGTTGTTAGGTGCCATCGAGTCGGTATCCTACTCATAGCGACCCTCATAGGGTTTTCAATGGCTGTTTCAGGATTGCCTGGGGAGTGGATTGCCAGACCCTTCTCCCATTTTTTCGGTGCTGGGAATTGAACTCAGGACCTCAGAGACTGCAGCGCAGTGCTCTACCAACTGAGCTAAATCCCAGCCCCTTAGGTTTATATATATAGGTATATATAGGTGTATATATATAGGTTTATATATATAGGTATATATAGGTATATATATATAGGTTATATAGTATATAGGTTTAAGGAAGATATATAAATATGTATGTGTGTGTGTGTGTGTGTATATATATATATATATATATATATACTCCTTAAGCCTTTAAAATACAGGTGATTAGGCAAAGATAGTTATAGTGTCTATAACTGACATGGTATCTCTATCTGAATATATCTAAAATATATAACATAAGCTTAACAAGAGGGTGATATAGACAAGACATTTTAAGTGTCTTAATTCAACAAAGAAGTAATACCTAGAACATTCAAAGGACACCAAAAATTGCAAACAAAAGGCCAGTTAAATCAATAAAAATGTACAAAAGATTTACATCTATAGAATGAGGATTTACATCCACAGAATGAGGAGATCTGAAAACTAGTAAATATATAAAACCCAACTCTACTAGTGCTCAAATAATTAAAAAAATAAATATGACACCACTTTGTACCAGTAAGATACTTAAAAAATCACAGTCAGAAAATACTAAGTGTGAACAAAAAGATAGTGAGCAGAGCACTTGTTATTCCAGTGGAGGAAGAAATGGAGTAGTCTTTCTAGGGACCAATACTTATCTTGTGATGCTGCTTCTGACTCTTGAATTTATTTCCCAGAAAAGCTCTTGCAAAACACTCTACGGGGACATGCAAGAGGATGTACATTTGTGGCAGGCATAAACTGAGCAACCCAGATGCCCACTACACTGGGACCAGATAAGGTTCTGGAATGGACTTTTGAACAACAGAACATGCTCAGTAGTTCAGTACATCTCATTTAATTAAAAATGCATACATGTATAAAATAAGTACATTCTAAACTAATATACATACATTTGAAGACAGCAAGTACATGTGACATGATTTATTGAGAAGGCAGTGAAAGAAATAGGAATGAAAATATGGGTGAAAGCAATAAGAATATTAAAACTAAACAAAGCTGATGACCAACCCAAGGTCAAGAGTTAGAAAATGATACTAATGAGACTAATATGAAGAATACAATGAACTTAACTCTGTACTCAAAGCCCAATTGTTTTATTTTACTTTATTTATTTATTTATTTATTTTTATTTTATTTTATTTATTTTTTTTGCAGTACTTGGGGGCTGAACTCAGGGTCTCATGCATACTTTGCAAGAGTTCTACCACTGAGTTGCACCCCCAGACCCTTTTTCATTTTTTTAAATTGAGACAGGGTCTTGCTAAGTTATGCAAGCTGCCTCTGGCCTCGAGCCTGTGATCCTCTTGCTTCTGCCTCCCAAGTTGCCAGGATTACAGGTGCGTGCCACCAGGTCTGGCTCAAAGCCCAATTTTTTTAAAAAGAAAAACAAAATGGGTAAAGGGAATTTGAAGAAGTGACACTATGAAAACAAGTCCATTCTCCCCATTCAGTCCCACAGCCATCTCCTTGACCACTGTAGGTACTGTGGTAGACTGAGGTTGGTCCCCAAGACTTGTCCATATCCTACTCTCCAAAACCTCTGAGTGTTTGTTTATATGTCAAGAGGAAGTTGGCAGATGTGACTCAGTCAAGGATCTTGAGATGGGGAGATTTCCCTGGATCATTTAGGTGGGCCCAATGCTATGAAAATCATAAGTACAAGAGTCAGGTAGGAGAAGGCAGAAAGAGGAGGAGGAGATGTGAATGGAAGAGGTGGAGTGGTGCCGGGAAGAGATCATGAGTCAAGGAAGCAGATGATATCCTGAAGCTGAAAAGGTCAAGGAAACATTCGCCCAGGAAGCCTCCAGAGGCAAGCAACACCTTGATTTTATCCCCATAAGACCTATGTGAGATTTTTTACCTCTAGAATTGTTAGAGATTAAATTTCTATTGTTTTAATCTGGTCAATGTATGGTAATTTAT
The DNA here is from genome assembly GCA_007922755.1 of Pedetes capensis. Lineage (NCBI taxonomy): Eukaryota > Metazoa > Chordata > Mammalia > Rodentia > Pedetidae > Pedetes > Pedetes capensis. The sequence continues at coordinate 76,207 of VMDO01001151.1, forward strand.
TGCAGCAACAAGGGAAATGAATTCAGTTAAAAATATTTTAGGCCCAGATTAAAATCTTTAAAGTTGTCATAGAGATGGTAGACATGTTTCCAACAAGGTCCATCAACTAGTTAATACCAAATGTGGAGCTAGAACTTGAATGTCTCTGTGCCTTGTGGGTAGCGTCTTTCCACTATACTTTCCAGTCAATATTTTTAAGCCTCTGGAGTTATAGCATCAGGGAATTTGAAATCAAGTGAAATGTAGAAACAAAAGTGGGTTACTTGTTTCAAATGTAGCACAGGTTTAAACACCAGGAAAAAAGACTGGTGGTTCTGTTCCAGAGAATGGCTCAAAATACACAGGTAAATCTTTCTATGCTTAAAGTCCTATACTTGGCTGGTTGTAATGTAGAACAATTCTGGTGAGGTTTAACTGACCTAGCAAAATTAGCTACATATACTAATGAGTTTGTAACTAAAATATTTCACAAAGTGAGGACAGGTACAAATAATGCTATTATGGAGGTTGCTGTGATGTAGTTTAAAAAAAAATACTGAAGTTGAAATCAGAACTAAATTCAACATCCAACTATGCCAACAACTTTGTGTCCTGAGTAAATTGGTTCACTTCTATGGTATCAGATTCCATATGTATGAAATAATTTGCATAATCCATTATGACTCTCCCACAGTCAGTCAGTGTTCTTCTACGGAGATAGTACTGCCCTAACAAACCCAGGGCTCTATAGATGACACCCTAGTAAGCCTGGTGCTGTGCTCCGTTCTTTGCTTCTGTCATGTTAGCCAATACTCATATGCAAAGTCAGATTATGATAGCTGTTTTACATGGAAGATGACAGAGACCCACAGAGATCAAGTAAAACACTCAGACCATGCAGAACATGCTAGTTACAACCAGCCTGGTCTGACTCAAAATGTTGTGGTCTACAACAATGAGCCTTCTCCTCCCCAGAGGTTAAATGATAATGACAAAAACACACCCTTTTCTGGTTGCAGACTCTTCCACACACACTCCCTTCTGTCCTATCAATAACCCTGAAACAAAGCCAATGCAGATGAGGAAAAAGCTCAGACACATTTAGGGAACCTGCCCAATGTCTCAGAGTTAGGAAATGGCAGAAATGGTGGAAATTGAATTCAGGTCTCTCTGACGTCATGTTTTTCCAACATGTCCAGTGCCTACCACTAAAGAGACCATGGGGCAAGTCACTTAACCTCTCTAAATTTCAATTCCCTCTACTGTAAGATCTTGCCTGTAACACCTGCCACCCGCCATACTGAGGATTAGGTAAGTCTTAGAAAGTGTTTTTGTAAGCTTTTAAAAATACATAAATGGCAGAAGTGTTTCAGTTTCCTTTGAACAATGACCATTTTTGTCAATCAGTTTAGCTCCTTTCTTAAAAGTTTAGACAAAACTTCCATAACAAAACTCAGGATGCAGCTCAGTGGTAGAGAGGGGGCATAGCACGAGCTGGGCCCTGGATTCAATATCTCAGTTTAAAACAAAAACAAAACCAAAAGGCCAAGTACTTTGCACTGGAACGATAGAAAGGGCAAATCACAAAATCAGAAATTGACAAGACCTCTACCATTCTAGCATCCAGGATATAAAACCACAAACTCATTTGAAAGACTTTCCTTTCCATCCTACCCACAAAGGGCTGCCCAGGGGACTGTTCTCCCAGGCATTCTGCAGCTACTACAGCAATGGTCCAACAGGGGCCAACTACAGCTCGAGCTTGCAACAGATGTTGGCATTGGCTGTGTAGTGCTGGTTTTGCAGGCATGCAGCATGTAAGAGTATGAATTCATCACAGCTTACACCAAGGTCTTTGGGAAAAAAAGCCTGGGAGGCCAGGCAATGTGTAGCAAGGTCAGATTTCCTGCAAGGTGTCCCTAAGGGGAGATGCATGAAGCTGTGAAGGTGAAGCCTCAGCTTCACTGCAGACCCCAGAATGTTAGAGATGTCAGGAATCTAGGATGTCTGCCGAAAAAAGCTGTAGGCAAGAGGAAGTGGCCCAAGAAAGAGGCCATGTGTGCTGCAAATGACAAGGCCATAGGGGAAGGGTTGTTCAAGCCTGTTGGATTCCAGATGATGTCATCGCATGTACTAGATGTCAAACATGAAGTTATAACTGTAATGGCCTTACAGGTTTCTATCTTGATTTGGTTCAATCTTCCTTGCAATACTTCTGTTCTTTCTTTTTAGAATGGGAATGTTTGTTCTGTGCCATTATATATTGGAGGTATGTAATTTTCTATCTGATTTTATAGGAGCTCACAACTAAGAGATTCCTTGAATCTCAGAGGAGATTTTGAACCTAGACTTTTGAACATTTGGGACTGTTAAGATGTTGGGAATTCTTGGATATGGACTAAATGCATTTTGCTTGTGGGATGGTCATGATCTGGGGGCAGGGGAGGGGACAAGGTGTTGAATATAAGGGATCCCTCAAAGGTTCATTTTTTTTGTTTTTTGGTTTTTTTTTGTTTATTTTTTGCGGTACTGGGGGTTGAACCCAGGGTCTCCTACTTGCATGCTTTGCAAGTGCTGGACCACTAAGCTGCACTCCCACACCTTTTTTTTTTTGGCTTTTTGAGACAGGGTCTCGCTAAGTTACGCCGACTGCCCCTCTGGTATTGAACTTGTGATCCTCCTGCTTCTGCCTCCTGAGCCGCTGGGATTACCGGTGTGTGCCACCATGCCCAACCAAAGGCTCATGTTTGAACACTTGCTCTCCAGCTAGTGGTGTTCTTTTGGGGGGTTGTGGAAACTTTGGCAGGTGGGACCTCACTGGCAGAAATAAGTCACTTGGGGTGAGCCTTTGAAGGTGGCCCCCAGATTCTGGCCTGCCTCTCTGTTCCTCTCTATCATAACGTGAAGAGCTATGCATTACCATAGGATCAAGCTGCTCACTCTGGCATGCCTTCCCCATCATTAGGGACTGAACCTCTCAAACTGTGAGTTAAAATGAATCTTTCCTCCTTAAGTTGTTTCTGTCATGTATTCTTTCCACAGTGACACAAATGCTAACTACTAAATCTATTTGTTTGAAATAAACTACAGGTCAACCATGAACATTTACTGAAAAATGACTGTTGTCAGGTGCTGCTGAGTCATGTCCAACTCATTGTGACCCTATGTACAACAGAATGCCTGGCACTGTATCTGACAGTGTTTCTCTGCTATTCTTAGGGTTTTTGATGGCAGACTGTTCCAGGAGTGGGTTGCTGGGTTCTTCTCTCATTTTTTTTCAGTGCTGGGGATCTAACCCAAGGCTTCAGAGCTTGTGCAACAAGCACTCTACCATCTGAGTTAAACCCCAGCTCACAGAAAAAATTACAGATGTAGATGTTGTATTTTAAAAGAATATTACCAAAATATTTAATTATAATATTGAAATATGTGGAATCCATTTAAATAACTGAGGGTAATAGGAATAATTTAAATTCATACACACATATATACAAGGGATGATCAAAAGATATAGTGAACGTTTACATTAAAATTATTACAGTAAAAAATTATTATAGAACTTCTTGCTGAGTGTGGTGGCACATGCTTGCAATCCCAGTGTATGGGAGGCTGAGACATAAGGATTGACATGAGTTCAAGTCCAGTCTGGTCTCCATAGTGAGTTCCAGGCCAGCCTGGGCAACACAGTAAGACTCTGCTTCAAAAAAACAAAAATAAAACAAAACTGCTTCATAACGTGACAAGAATAATGGGATAAGTGTGTTTAAAGATGGGGGAGTATCTGGGGGGATTAATGGCAGTTTGTCTTTTACTGCAATAGTTTTTTATTTTAATATTTTATCACACCTTGTATATATATATGTGTGTATATACATATATACTTATACATATATATCTATATACTTCTTCTGTCAAGCCTTTTATCATTGCATGATTTTGAAGTTGAAAATCATCCATTTGAGTCCTAGCTTTGTCGTGTGCCAGTTACATACATAAACTCTTTGAGAAAGCTTCTTTATCTGTCATATAGATATGAAGATGATGCTTTAAATGTTTATTTTTATCAAATTGGGTGATAAATATTGTCTTAGTCCATTTTCTGTTGCTACAAGAAAAGACCTGAGGCTGAGTAATTTGTAAAGAATAGAAGTTTATTTGGCTAATAGTTCTGGAGGCTTGGAAGTCCAAAGACATGGCACGAGCATCTGCTCAGCATCTGGTAAGGACCTCCTTGCTGCATCATAACATGTGGGGGGTATCACATGAGACAGACCAAGTGTGGTACTTCTTATCTCTCTTTCTTTTCTTATAAAGCCACTATTGTCTCACAAGGGTCTACCCTCCTGATCCTATCTAATTCTAATTACTTCCCAAAAAATCCATCTCCAAATATTTGTTGTTGTTGTTGTTGTTGTTGTTGTTGTTGTTGTTGTTAGGTGCCATTGAGTTGGGTCCAACTCATAGTGACCCTTATAGGTTTTCAATGGCTGATTGTTTGGGGAAAGTGAACTGACACCTCCTTCTCCCATTTTTGCAGTGCTAGAGATTGAACCTAGGTCCTCAGAAAGTGCAGAGCAGCATTCTACCAACTGAGCTAAACCCCAGCCCCAATAGAATGCCATCATCAAGTGTTTGGAGTATATTATGTTTCTGTGTTGTTAGGTGTCCTCAAGTCAGATCTGACTCGTAGCAACCTTCATAGGGTTTTCAACAGCTGATTGTTTTTGGATTGCTCCAGGAATGGATTGCCATGTCCTTCTCACATTTTTGCAGTTCTGGGGATTGAACGGAGGGCCTCAGAGAGCATAGACCAGCACTCTACCAACTGTGCTAAACCCAAACCCTTCCAAATACTTATATAAATTTGGGGATTGCTTGTCCAACATATGAACACTTGGGGAACACATGCAAACCATAACAACTATAAAAATGTTTATAAGATATAAATACCTTATGTTCTCAAATCTAATCTTCACCCCTTCAACAGTTTTAGAAGTCTACAAAACCAGATGCAGTTAGAATCATGTGCAGATTGGATTCATGGTCAACAACAGGGTCTTGGGTTCTCAACTACATACAATTCTAATGTGCATCTGATTTTGTAGCCCTCTAATACTGTTGAGCCTGCATCCATAGCACTGTACCATCCAATCCCATCAGATCTCGGAAGCTAAGCAGGGTCGGGCCTGGTTAGTACTTGGATGGGAGACCACCTGGGAATACCAGATACTGTAGTCTTGGGAGAAGGACCCGGCAAGCCACACCCAAAAACCAACCCGCCATTGAAAACCTATGAATAGCAGAGAAGCACTGACAATAGTCCTTCGCCTGTTGTATGTAGGATTGCTGTGAGTTGGACACTGACTCAACAGCACCTAACAACAATACTGTTGAAGGGGTGAGGATTAGATTTGAGAATATGTGGCATTAAGTAGCATTGAAAACTAGTAAATAATGAAATAGATTTATTACTTTTAAATTCTAATAGAAAAGACAGAGAATATTTACATTGGGAAGTTGTCCCTATTTTAATAACATTTAGACAAAGCAAAGAAAGGTATGTAAAGTACTCAGTACATGAAAGGCATGATTTAACCTGGGATAACAACCTGTGAAACAATGAGGAGCTTTAAAAATTGTCTCCAAATTATTTCTCTCTCTCTCTCTCTCTCTCTCTCTCTCTCTCTCTCTCTCTCCCCCCCTCTCTCTCCCCCCCCCCCGTCCATGTGTGTGTTTGTAAACATTTTAATCTTTGTTCGAATAGAACAAGGAAACACTACCTGATTTAAAGTTGAGAAAGGTGTGCCTCGGGGTTGTATGCTTTCATATCTTCATAGCATATGTTTTTCTCTTTCCTATCTTCCTTCTCTGGTTTTCCCTTTCCCTATCTCTCCCTCCTTTTATTGCTTTTACCAAGCCCTTTTTAATATTTTTACCCTTAATAGTTTTTAAGTTCCTGGCTTATCCTATAAGCGTCCTCGCTCCTTTTTTTTCTATCCTCATTGGGATATAGTTTATGTTTCCATTTTTACTACATTTAAATATCTGGTTTGTTTTTTAACTGTTTTTATTACCATTGTCATTTTCTTTTCTCTGAATGGTATTGTGGCTTGAGACCCCTAGAAAAGTCTTCCCAATAACAAGACCCTCATATAAAACTAGAAGAGGTATTATTCCTAATGTTCACAAATCACAAAGTAGAAACACAAGAACTATGAAAAACAAAGCAATATGATACCTCCAAATATTCATAACATTTCAAGAACTAAATCCAAATATATTGAAACGCTGGGCAAAGAATCCAAGTCTGTTTTAAAAATGATCAATGACCTAAAAGAAAATTCAAATAGACAGAAGAATGAAGCAGGGCAATCAACATAAAACTTGGACAAGAAATTCAGGAATTAGGATGAGAAATTAAGCAAAGAGATTGAGATTCTGAAAAATAGCCAAATGGAAATCTCAGAAATTAAAAATCTCAATAAATCAAATAAAAAAACTCAGTGGAAATTGGCACTAATGGACTGCATCAAGCAGAAGAAAGTATATCAGGGATTGAACAAAGATTCAAGGAGCTGGGCATGGTGGTACACATCTGTAATCCTGTGACTTGGAAGGCAGAGCCAGGAGGATCACCAGTTCGAGACCAGATGAAGTCTGTGTAATTTAGCAAGACCCAGTCTCTAAAAAGAGGGTGCAGCTCAGTGGTACAGAACTTACAAAGCATGCAAGCACAAGGCCCTGGGTTCAACCCCCCTATACTGCAAACAAAAACAAAAACAAAAAACAGAAAGGTCCAAGGAATCATTATATTCAGACAGCAATAAAGGAAAAAATAAACAATCATGACCACAAATTTCAAGAACTCTGGAACATGATTAAGAGACAAACCTAAGAATCCATGAGGTAGAATAAGAAATCAAGATTAAAAATTAAAGATATAAAAAACCTATTCAACAAAATTATAGCAGTAATTCTCCCAAATCTAGGGAAAGATATGGACATCCAGGTACAGGATCCATTTAAGATCCCAAATAGGTACACCAGAAAAGAGCCTCTCCACATTGTTATTAAAATGCCAAGAGTACAGAACAAGGAAAAATATTGACAATTGCAAGAGAGAAATGCCAAGTTACTTACAAAGTCAGACTTACATGAGACATCAGCAATAACCTTAAAAGCCAGGAATGTATGGAATGATATATTTCAAGCCCTGAGAGTAAATAACTGTCAACCAAGATTACAATATCCAGCAAAGTTATCCTTTAAATTTTTGGAGAGATAAAGACCTTCCAAAGTAATCACAAAGGGAAGAAATTTACAGCCACTATGCCAACATTGCAGAAGATAGATAAAGGAATGCTACATATAGAGAGGGCTGGAGTTTAGCTCAATTGGTAGATTGCTCCCCTGCACATATTGAATCCCTGGATTCAATCCCCAGCCCTGCAAAATTGGAATAAGAACCTGGCAGCCCAATCCCAAAACAATCCCAGAAAAAATCACCCATTGGAAACCCTGTGAGGGTCTCTGTAAGTTGGACCTGACTTGACAGCATCTAACAACAACATACAGAGAAGGAGGAAAGACAGTCACAATCATGAGAGTTCAGAAAAGAATAAATTTCACATAAAGAGTACATGAACAAATGAGAATTAAGAAAATAACAAATAGTATTTGAATTGACATGGAGAAAAACAACAAAACTACAAAGATCATCACATAATTCCCAATAAGAATATTTAATATAAGTGGTCTTAACTCACCATTAAAAGCTGCAGACTTGCTAACTGGATCAAAAAATGAGGTCCAACAGTGTGTTATCTGGAAGAAACACATGTGACTGGCAAAGACACACATAGACTGGAAGTGAAAGAGTGAAAAATGATAGCAAGCAATTGGAATCTGAAAGTAAAGTTGGAATAGCTGTATTCATATCTGAAAAAGTAGACTTTAAGTCAAAATTAGTCCAAAGAGATGAAGTGAGCAATACATCAAGAAGATATAGCTATTGTAAATATATATACATCAAACATTGGTGCACCCAACTTCATAAAAGAACTGCTACTGGATATAGAGACAGATAGGCCCAGATACAATAATAGTATGTGACTTCACTACCCCACTCTCATCAATAGGTAGGTCAATCAGACAAAAAATCAATAAAGAAATGTCAAAGTTGAACTGCATCATAGGTCAAATGGATTTAACAAGCATTTACAGAACATTCCATTCGACAGCTGCTGAATAAACATTTTCTCAGCAGCCCATGAAATTTCTCCAAAATGGATTACATTTTAGGCCATACAATAAGCATTAAGAAATACTAAAAATGGAATAAATTCCTGTATTTCATCAGATTATAATGTAATAAAACCAGAACTCAAAAGTAGGAGAAACTCTGGAATATACACAAACACATGGAGATTGAATGATGCACTTCTCAATGAACAGTGGGTCACTGAAGAAATAATGAGGGAGTTAAAAATATCCTATAATCAAATGAAAATGAAAACACCACTCACCAGGATGTACAGAATATAGAAAATGCAGTTCTATGGCAGAAGTTTATAGCTATGAATGCCTACTTTTAAAAAATCAGAGAGATCTCAAATAAATAACCTAATGTTGCAATTTAAGGTCTTAGAAAAGCAAGAACAAGCCAATACCAAAACTAGTAGAAGGAAAGAAATAATAATGAGCAGAGGTGAAGTTAGTGAAATGGAAATTGAAAGAATAATATATGAGATCAATAGAACAAAGAGTTGGGTGTTTGGAAAGGTAAATGAGATTGACAAATTCTTAACAAACTAACCAAAAGAAAAGAGAAAAATCAAAGTTGATCAAATTAGTGATGAGAAGGGAGATATTACAACAGGTGTGCCTGAAATATAGAGAATCATTAGGGAATATTTTGAAAAAGTATATTCCAATAAATTAGAAAATTTGGAAAATGGATACATTTTTAGACACATATGATGTACCAAAATTGAACTAAGATGGTATATAAAACTTAAACATACCTATAATGGGCAATGAGATTGAAGCAGTAATAGTCTCCTAACAAAGAAATTGTCATTATTAGGTGCCATCAATTCAGGTCCAACTCATAACAACACTTATAGGGTTTTCAATGGTTGATTGTTTCCAGATTGCTTCATGAGTGGATTGCCATATCTTTCCTTCCATTTTTGTGGTCCTTGGGATAAAACCCAAGGACTCAGAGAGTGCACAGGGGTTGAGCTTCCACACTAAGACAGACTAGGGAGGAGGACCTGGAAGCTCACTCCTGAAACAATTAGCCATTGAAAACCCCATGAATGGCAGAATAATATTGTCAGATATAGTGCCAGAAATTGAGACCCCTCAGTTAGAAGGCACTCAAAAGACTACTGGGGAAGAGTTGCCTCCTCAAAGTAGAGTCTACCTCAATGACAGAAATGGAGTAAAGCCTGGGGACTTCCATTTGCTAATGTGGCATGACTCAAAATGAGAAGAAACAACTGTAAATATCTACTAATTTGGAACATGGAATGTACATAGTGTGAACCTAGGAAAATTAGAAATTGTTAAAGGAGAAATGGAATGCATAAATATTGACATTCTAGGTATCAGTGAGCTAAAACAGACCAGCATGGGCCATTTTGAGTCAGACAATCACATGGTCTACTGTGCTGAGAGTGATAAATTTTAAAAAATGTGTTTCCATTCATCATGAAAAAAGACATCTCAAGATTTGTCCTAAAGTACAATGCTGTCAGTGATAGAATAATATCCATATACCTACAAGGAAGGCCACTTAATATGACTATTATTCAAATTTACACACCCACCACTAGTGCCACAAATGAAGAAAGGGAAGATTTCTACCAGCTTCTGCTATCTGAAATAGATCCAACATGCAATTGGGATGTACTGATAATTACTGGTGACTGGAATGCAAAAGTTGAAAACAAAGAAGGCAGTTCAGTAGTCAGCAAACATAACCTTGGTGACAGAAACAATACTGCATAGAGCATGATAGAATTTTGTCAGAACAATGACCTTTTCATTGCAAATATATTTTCACCAACATAAATGGCAACTATACACATGTACTTCACCAGATGGAACACATAGGAATAAAATCAAATACATTTGTGGAAAGAGACAATGGAAAAGCTCAGTATCGAATGTCAGAACAAGAACAGGTGCTGATTGTGGATCAGACCATCAACTGCTCATATGCAAGTTCAAATTGAAACTGAAGAAAATTAGAACAATTCTACAAGAGCCAAGGTATGACTTTGAGTATATCCCACCTGAGTTCAGAGACCACCTCAAGAACAGGTTTAATGCATTAGACATGAATGACAGAAGACCACACGAGTTGTGGCATGACCTCAAAGATATCATTTATGAGAAAATCAAAAGATTATTTAAAAGACAGGAAAAAAAGAAAAGACCAAATTACATGTTAAAAGAGACTCTGAAACTTGCACTTGAATGTCGAACAGCTAAAGTAAAAGGAAGACATGATGAAATTAAGGAACTAAACAGAAGATTTCAAAAGGCAGCTCGAGAAGACAAAATCAAATATTTTAATGACATGTGCAAAGAGCTGGAGATAGTAAACCAAAAGGGAAGAACACATTGTTTTTCTCAAGCTTGAGGAACAGAAGAGAAAATTCAAGCCTCGAGTGGCAATAGTGAAAGATTCTACAGGGAAAATATTAAATGATGCAAGAAATGTCAAAAGAAGATGGAAGGAATACACAAAGTCATTATACCAAAAAAAAAAAAAAATTGGTGGATGACCAACCATTTCAAGAGGTTGCATATGATGAAGAATCAGTGGTATTGAAGGACAAAGTAGAAGCTTCCTGAAAGAATTGGTGAAACACAAGCCTCCAGGATTTGATGGAATACCAATAGAGATGTTTCAACAAACAGATGCAGCACTGGAGTTGCTAATGTGTTTATACCCAAACATTTGGAAAACAGCTACCTGACCAACTGACTGGAAGAGATCCATATTTGTGCCTATTCCCAAGAAAGGGGATCCAAATGAATGTGGAAACTATTGAACAATATCATTAATATCACACCCAAGCAAAATTTTACTAAAGATCATCCAAAAGTGACTGCAGGAGTTTATACACAGGGAACTGCTGCAAAATCAAGCCAGATTCAGAAGACAGCAGGGAGCCAGGGACATCATTACTGGTATTAGATGGATATTAGCCAAAAACAGAGAACACCAAAAAGATGTCTATCTATGTTTTATCAACTCTGCAAAGGCATTTGACTTTAGGGATCATAAAAAAAATACGGATAACAGTGTGAAGAATGGGAATACCAGAGCACTCAATTGTACTCATGAGGAATCTGTACATGGACCAAGAGGCAGTCATTCAAACAGAACAAGGAAACACTGTATGGTTTAAAGTTGAGAAAGGTGTATGTCAAGATTGTATCCTTGCATGATATCTCTTCAATTCATATGCTGAGCAAATAATCCAAGAAGCTGGACTTTGTGAAGAAGAACACAGAATCGTGATTGGAGGAAGACTCATTAACAACTTGCATTCTGCTGATGACATAACTCTGCTTGTGGAAAGTGAAGAGGATTTCAAACATTTACTGATGAAGATTGAAGAACATAGCCTTCAGTATGAATTGCAATTCAACATCAACAAGACAAAAACCCTTACAACTAGTTCAGTGTGCAACTTCACAATATATGGAGAAAAGACTGAAGTTGTTCAGGATTTTGCTTTACTTGGTTCTACAATCAACAACCATGGAAGCAGTAGTGAAAAAATCAAAAGTTGCATTGTACTGGGAAAAGCTGTGGCAAAAGATCTTTTTAAAGTATTGAAAAGTAAAGATGTCACAATGATGATGAAGGTGAGCCTGACTCATGCCATGGTATTCACATTTATGTCATATAGTTGTGAAAGCTGGACATTGAGCAAGTGAGATTGGAGAAGAATTGATGCTTTTGAATGATGGTGCTGGAAACTAATATTGAATATACCATGGACTATCAAAAGAACCAACAGATCTGTCCTACAAGAAGTGCAACCACTGTGCTCCTTCGAAGCAATAATGGCTAGGCTGCATCTTAGATATTTTGGACATATTGTCAGGAGGGACCAATCCCTGGATAAGGACATCATGTTTGATAGAGTGGCAGATCAATGAAAAAAAGGAAAACTCTCAACTAGATAGATTGACACAGTGACTGCATCAATGGGCTTAAATATAAGTAAGTGATGTGCCTGGCACAGATTCAGGGAGTGTTTCATTTTGCTGTATATAGGGTTGCTATGAGTCACACTCAGCTCAATGGTACTTAAAAATAACAATAAAGAAGACCCCAACACTGTACAGCTTCACCATTCAATTCTACCAGACCTTTAGAGAATAACTAACAGCAATAATCCTCAAACTGTTTTATAAAATAGGAAGGGAAGACATGCTTTCATACTCATTCAACAAATCCAGTATTACAATGACACTGAAAAAAAATAAAGACACAACAAAAAGAAAACTATAGACTAATTTCCTTGATGAAGATACCTGTAAAAATCCTGAATAAAATATTTGCAAACTGAATTCAATAGCACACTAAAAAGATACTACACCATGATCAAGTTGGTTTTATTCCAGGGAATGATTTCTATGCCTGAGTATATAGAGGCAGCCACTGTAGGTATTGTTCATAAAGGGGAACCTATTTTTCAAGTCCTAGGCTTGGGTTTAGCTCAGTTGCTAGAGTGTTGCTCTGCACTCACTGAGACCCTAGGTTCGATCTCAAGCACCCTAAAAATGGGAGAACTACCTGGAATCCCATTCCCAAAACAATCAGCCATTGAACACTCTATGAACAGCAGAGAAACACTGACATGGTGCTGGGCATGCCACAGTTTCTGGGAGTGTTTCATTCTGTTGTACATAGCATCACTATGAATTGGATCTGACTTGACAGCACCTAGCAACAAAAACCTCTCAAGCCAGCAGCAAAACTCAGTATCATTCATGTAGTGTGGTCTTGCAGGCATGCAGAATACAAGACTTAGGAGGATATGGAGGCTGCCATCTTGGGGAAGAGGTTTATTGGGAGTTCACAGAGAATCAGTCCATAATGGTGGCAGGGCAGTCTTGGTGATGGCATTAGTGGCAGGGCCTGTTGCAAATGACCTCATAGCATGGTGGAACAGGAACAGAGAGGGACTTGGGCTGCAGATCTGGGGTAAAAATCTCCAAAGACTTGCCCCCAGAGAGCTACTTCCACCAAGTTAGACCCACCTACCAAAATTCCATAACCTCCCAGGACAACACCATCAGTTGGCGACCCAATATTAAAGCCCATGACCTGTGGGGGATAGTTTATATTAAAAAATCCGTGTGTGTGTGTGTGTGTGTGTGTGTGTGTGTGTGTGTGTGTGTGTGTGTATAAACTTAACCAAATATGTTAAAGACTTCTACAATGAAAATTATAGAGCACTGGAAAAGAAATTATAGAAGACACTAGAAGATGGAAAATATCTCCACTTTCATGGATTGGTAGAATAAGTTTTGTTAACATGGCCATATTACCCAAAGTGACCAGGAGATTCAATTCAATCCCCATTGAAATTCTAATGACATTCTTCATAGAAGGAGAAAAATAGTCCTAAAATTCATATGCCAACACAAAAGATCCTAAATATTGAAAGCAGTCCTGAGCAAAAAGCAATGCTTGAGGTATTGCAATGCTTGACTTTAAACTATACTACAGAGCCATAGGTAACAAAAATAGCATTGTACTGGCACAAAACCAGACACATAAGCCAATAGGCTAGAATAGAAGTTCCAAGAATAAGGAGACATAGCTACAGCTGTCTATATCTTGAATTTTACCATTGATCTCTGTTTTGTGCAACACAATTGTTAGTATAAATATGGGACATTTAGGCCATATGCAGAGTCACCTAAATTGTTCAATTTACATTTTATACCTCATGTATTTTATTCTACCAAAATAGTGGAAACACTGCTCAAAACAAATGCTCCTGTTAGTACTTCATTTCTCAATATGCTCATATTTTTTCAACGTTCTCTGAATTTAGCTCACTGATAAATAAGGAAGGACTCCATGGAAAAGAGCCAAGCCAGGCACCACAGTGCACACTTGTAAGCACAGCAGCTAGAACTAAGACAGAAGGAGCACAAATTCAAGGCTGGAGGCAGCCTGTGCCACATAACAAAACCTGTCTCAAGCCAAAAATTTTAAAAGGGGTTAGGGGTGCAGCTCAGTGGTAAAACATTTGTCTAGCATGCGTGAGGCCCTGGGTTCAACACCTCAGTACTGAGGAAGGAAAAAGCCTAGTGTGGTGGTGTGCCTATTTTCTCAGAACTGTGGGAGATGAAGGCAGGAGAATCATGAGTTAAAAGCTAACCTGGGCAACATAGTAAATTCAAGGTTAGCCTGTGCTACTTAATGAGACCCTGTCTCAAACAAGCAAACAAAAAGATTTGCTCCAATTTTCTCTTTTATGTCACCGTTAAGTGTTTGGCTAACAAAAGAAGTCATGCTTCTTAGAAGGCATTGACTTCTTTTTTGCAGTTGGTGTAGGTTGTAATTCTAATGAAAGCATGGCCTCCCAAGGCTGTCAGTGCCTTGCTTACCCAGTCTGTAAATTAAATACATTTCCATTAACTTGCTTAGAGTATTGTGAAATTCCCATGAATGGTAGACCACAGGAATTCTGTGCTTGTGGGACATTCGCTATATAAAAACAAAGACACCAGGAATTGTGAACATGTACCATACATTATGTCTGCAGCCATAGCACCCTAGCATCCCATCTGGCCTGATCTTGGAAACTAGTCAGGATGGGCCATGGTTAGTCCTTGGATGGGAGACCACCTGGGAATACCAGGTGCTGCAGGCTAAGAAGAAGGATCTGGTAATCCACACCCAAAACAATCCGCCATTGAAAATCTTATGAATAGCTGAGTAGAATTGACAATAGTGTCTGGCATGGCACAGTGTCTGAGAGTGTTTTGTTCTGTTGTACATAGGGCCACTATGAGTCAGACCTGACTTGACTGCACCTAACAACAACAACCATACATTATGTCTTTACTCTTCTGCTTATACACATGCTCATAATCTCACTAGACATCAGTTACAAAGTGCAAGTTTCAAGACAAAGAAATTTAAGACAGTATTAGGAGCGTATGAAACCTGGTGTAGGGCCCTACTGATCACAGGGCCCTGTGTACCTGCACAGGCCCACCATGAAGCCAATCCTGAGCAGCAAACCAACTCTTCAATTTATAGCTAACAGAAATATGTGCATATGTACAACTAAAGATATGTTTAAAAATATTCATAATATCACTATATCTAATAGCCCTAAAAAAATAATTCAAATATGTTCCAATATGAAATGAATAGACTACATTCAGAACACAGAGTAACACATACCAACATACCAAATACAATTAAAGAACCATAGCTCACCACATATAGATGAATCTCTCAAACAGAATGCTAAACAAAAGAAGCCAAACACAGCCAGGCGTGGTGACGCATGCCTGTAATCCCAGAGGCTTGGGAGGCAGAGACAGGAGGATGGCAAGTTCGAGACCAGAGGCAGTCTGCGTAGTTTAGCAAGACCCTGTCTCAAAAAGTAAAAAAATGGGCCGAGGGTGCAGCTCAGTGGTCCAGCACTTGCAGAGCATGCAAGCATGAGGCCCTGGGTTCAACCACAATTACCACATAAAAAAAAAAAAGCCAAACACTAAAGAAAACACACTATATGGTTCTTTTCATATAAAGATTTAATGCAAATCAGGCACAATGGCATATGCCTGTAGTCCCAACAAGTTGGGAGGTAGAAGCAGGTGGATCACAAGTTTGAGACTAGAAGCAGCCTGAGTAACTTAGTGAGATCCTGTCTCAAGACAAAAAAAAATTTAAAGGGGGCTGGGGTTGCAACTTACTGGTAGAGCATTTGCAAAGTATGTATAAGGCCCTGTGTTCAGCTCCTTAGTACTGGGGGGAAAAAAAGATTTAATGCAGCCAAAATAGTGCAAGACATAGCATAATATGTACATTTGAGAAAGAAGGAAGGAAGCACTCACAGAGAGAAGAATAAAGGTAATATTCTGGGAAGTTGTCACACAAGTGTTAGTTTATTGAACACTTATAATTTGTTCATTTTTCTGAATTGTCATGCTTAATTCTAATTGTTATTTCTATTTAAAATATTCTATTTAAAAATAGAAATATAGAAAATATTCCTTTAATTTTATACAGTTGTAGAGTAGATAGTATGAGTTAGTGTTGGTACAAATTATTTTTAGTTGACAAAAGTTTTGTGACGATTTGTAGCATCTGTTATGATAATCTTGGAAACCTATTAGCAAGTGAGCATATCACAGATTTTTAAACTTGATGCTAAAGAAGTACTTCTTTCATTATCATTTCAAATCACTGTCAGATATTTTCACTTTTCTAGTGACATTATTGACTTCTGACATCTGTACATTGTTACACCCTAATCTCATGATAATTGCATGAATCATGAAAATTATTTAGATTTGATTAATGTCATTATCTCCTAAAAGGTTATAATTTTGTCAACATACATTCATAGGTGTTTCTCAGTTTTCCCCCTATACTTATTATGCATTGAAGAAAAAGAAAAGAAGACCAGGTGTGGTGGCACATGCCTATAATCCCAGTAGCTTGGGAGGCGGAGGCAGTAGGATTGCAAGTTTGAGACCAGAGGCAGTCTGCATAATTTAGCGAGACCCTGTCTCAAAAAGTAAAAAAAAAAAAAAAAAAAGGGCTGGGGGTACAGCTCAGTGATCCAGCACTTGCAGAGCATGCAAGCATGAGGCCCTGGGTTCAAGCCCCCAGTACCGTTAAAAGAGAGAGAGAGAGAGAGAGAGAGAGAGAGAGAGAGAGAGAGAGAGAGAACATGCCTGGAAATCTTTTATGGACTCAAGTATAAGAAAGCAACAGTAACAAACTCCAACCTGTCAGTGCTTACTAGGATTTCCTGATTTCTATTATCATTGAATACATAAAGCATACAAATTCATAATAACTGAGCCCCCACTTCTTTTTTACTGGAAAATTTTAATGTACACCTTAATATGATTCATTCTGACATATTTTTCATTGTGACATTTCCATATATGCATTTTGTTGTACATTACACAGATAAGTTCCCCCTTACCCTCTTGTGCTCTTCCTCCCCCCATCACACCCCCCTACCAAAGACTTCTCTTCCATTTGCTTGTCTTTTTATGGTAATATTTTTTAATATATCCTTGGGTTCCAATTATGTTTAAGATTGAAATTTTTTCTGTAGTGAACTTTCTTTTTACATTGTCAGTACTAATACCATTCTTTGGAATTATTTGTGTTTTTATAATTATTTCCAGGACTATTAAAGTTGGGCTGTTCACCCTGAGGTCACCCCCACCCCCATTCTTCATTCCACCTTATTCCTCCTCTACCCCCTCTCTTCTCCCAGGATTTCCCCCTTTTGCTAGATCTCTCCCTCCTTCTTTTGCATTCCCCAAATTGTCCCTTCTCCACTAGGTCGACTTTAGCTTTTTTTTTTTACTTTTTTAATTTTTTTTATTATGTTCCAACCTCTGCATAGGATTTTTTCCTTCTTAAAATTTTGATTCAGCTCCCATATATAAGTGAGAACATGTTGTATTTCTCTTTCTGAGTTTGTGTTCATTCACTTAAAATATTTTTCTCCAGTTCCATCCATTTTGCTGCAAATGGCATTATTTCATGGTTTTTGATTGCTGAGTAGTATTCCATTGTATATATGTACGATAGTTTTTTTATCCATTCTTCTATTGATGGGCACTTTGGTTGGTTCCATATCCTTGCTATTGTGAAAAGTGCTGTATTGAACATGGAGATGCAGGTGTCTCTGTGGTATGATGACACATCTCCTTTGGGTAAATTCCCAATAGTGTTATAGCTGGGTCATATGGGAGATCTATTTTTAGTTTTTTAAGATACCTCCATATTGATTTCCAAAGTGGTTGGACTAATTTACAGCTCCACTAGCAGTATAAGAGTGTTCCTTTTTCTCTGCAACCTCAGCAGCATTTGTTGTTATTTATTTTATTGATCTTGGCCATTCTTACTGGTGTAAGGTGGAATCTCAGAGTTGTTTTAATTTGCATTTCCCTAATGGCTAGGAATATTGAGCATTTTTTCATGTGTTTCATGGCTTTACAGACCTCTTCATTTGAGATCTGTCTACTCAGTTCCTTTGCCCATTTGTGTATTAGGTTATTTGTTTTCTTGGGTATTTTTTCTTAAGTTCTTTATATTCTATTAATTAGACCTTTGTCTGATGTATAGGATGTGAATTTTTTTTCCCATTCAGTGGGGATTTCCTTGACTCTGTTAATTGTTTCCTTTGCTGTACAGAAGCATTTTAATTTCATGTGATCCTATTTATCTACTCTTGTTGCAAAATCTTGAACAATTAGAGTCCTATTAAGGAAATATTTTCCTATGCCTATATGTTGGAGCAAACAGTCAGCCATTGAAAACCCTATGAGGGTCGCTATGAGTCGGATACCGACTCTACGGCACCTAACAACAACAACAACATCTTCTACTAGTTTTAAAGTTTCTGGTTTTATTTTGAGGTCTTTTATCCATTTTGAGTTAACTCTCATGCATATTGAGAGATGCAGGTCGGTTTTCATTTTTCTGCAAGCAATGTCCGTGTTTCATAACTGGGCCCCCACTTCTAATGAGGTGGTTGTAGGAGTAAGTAAACAGGGAGAAATAAGCCTTTAAAAAAAATTTAACTCTGAATCAGAATTCTGTAAGAAGATTGCACTCTTGCCACAAGAGGGCAGTGTAAGGTGCAGAGTGTGTTTATTCCAAGGCTTTGAGGTCTGACCACTCAGTACTAAGAAAAATCACTAAGATCTTCATCGCTAACTGCATCAACTCCAAATTTTGTACAATTTTCTACCTAGAGCCAAACAGGGTAAATTATGAAAAAGTAATAATCAGTGACACTACTCCTGCTTATCGACTCTACCCAATAAATCTCTTTTATTAGGAATACTGATAAAATATTCCTTTGACTGATGTTGAATACTCAATCAATTCAAACATCCCATATGGATATATTAGGAAAGAATGGAATAAGCTGATTTCTTTCTCATATCCTCAATTATTCAAGTGAACTCCAGTTTCTACCAGAATAATATGAAAACAAAAGTGTCCTAGAATTATTCCAATCATTGAATGTCTCCTCCTATATTTGTTGGACTGACACCACATTGCCATTCATCTATGTAGGAAAAAATAAAAATTTAAATGAAAGTTACAGTTGGCAAGGTTGTATAACATTTATGTATTGTGAAAGCAGGCCTAAGGCCACTTTAAAATCACTAGTTCCTTGAAAACCAGCCCTCAACAAAAGATGATAAGGGCAACTGTGCCACAAGATGGCTGTGCCTGCTGAAGGGCTGGATTAAGAAAAAGGTGGTGTCACAAGATAACTTTGTAAAAGGTCAAATTTGGGAATTCCTGTAATGGGCTGAGCTTTGGAAAAATGGACACTTACTTTGTACCCCCCACCCCTTTAACATAAAAAATGTTCTTGCTTCTGTAATTCTGCTTCTCTGCCCCTACCCTGTAAAGCCCCTAACCAATGTGAGTCGGATGTTGCTTTCTGAAAGTCCACTCCCAGGACTGAAAGCAGCCGGCTGGCTGGTCTAAATAAACTTTTCTGTTCCTGATCCATTTGTTTGTGTCTTGGAGTATTTTTCTGGGGTCAAGCCACTGGGTACAACAGTATCTCTCAAAGAGGTACCATTATACTGTATCTATACTATGCTGGTAACAATATTTAATTGTGGATTTTATGTCATTACATAGCTTCTTTTTAAAAACTCAAATTTTCTCTATAAAAGAGTTATTTAGTTTGGAATGTATTGACCAACAAGATAAACTAGAAATCAACAAAGAAGAAGTATATGGCAAGGTAGATGATGAAAACCTGTGACCATGTGTTATTTAACCACAAACCTGAAGAAGCCACATGATAAAGCCATCATCAGGAGTTGACTCTTTTCACTGCTAATGCCCAGACATGCTCATTGATGTCAATGCTTTATATCTTAGCCACAGAGGCAAGATTTCTTTTCCCTTTTCTGCTTGCCTGAGACATATTGTGAAATTTAATGATGACTTTCCTTACTGCCAACATGTAGTTAATATTACTTAATACCTCACCTTTTGAGGGATGGAGTTAGTTTAAGATAGCATGTCTACACCATGTCTGCAAAAATATTTAAATATTTTAAAGCCATACAACTGAAAAATAAACTATCTTCCTCAGTCAGCATGTAGTCTGTGGTAGTTTTAAAAGAATGTCAACAAATTCTTTGACTTTCCTCCTTTTAGAAGGAAGAACTTAATCTCCTTCCCTGTAAGTATGGGTTGTTTTTGATAAGTAATTTTTAATGGTTCAACTACACTAGAAACAGCAGAACTTACTTCTAAGATTAGAGTATTAGAATCTGCAGTTTCTGCCTTGGGTATGTGCTTTCTTTGTCCTGAATCCCTTCCTCTGGGTAAAGCACTGGCCTGAACTGCTTTGTGGGGAGGAAATGAAGCCTCCACCCAGCGACCACAGCTGTCAGCCAGAAGATTCTCCAGGCCAATCAAGACTCAGGTGACTCCAGCCCTGGCAAACACCTTGAGGGAAGTCACTGAACCACAACCACCCCCGCTAGGCCTCTCATAAATTCCTGGCCTACAGAGACTGTGAGACAACAAATATTTGTGTTTTCAGCTGGTAAGTTTTGATATAATTGTTTACACAGCAATAGACAAGGAACACGATTGCCATAGGCTGAACTGGATGGACATATTTCATAGATGCATGAGTGAACACCAGGCTGGGTTGCTCTCAGTTTTTCAAATATTTAATGAAAAAGGTATAATTCAATTCAAATTTCCTTTAACTTAACATTCGAAGTTTTGTGGTTGTTGTTTGGTTTGGTGTAGTTTTTGAGACTGGGTCTCACTATGTAGTCCAGGCTGTCCACAAATGGGTGACCCACTTGCCTTCATCTCCCAAGTGCTGGGATTACAGGCATGTGCCACCACGCCCAGCATCATTTTACTTTGTGTACATATAATAAATTAAGACTTGTCATAGAATAGGAGGTCCATGACCTGTTAGGAACCAGGTTCTACAGAAGAGGGATCCGCAGGTGATCTAGAATCTTCATATGTGTTTACAGCCAGTCCCCATTGCTTGAATCATCTCGAAACCTCCTCTAACCCACAGTGCTCTCTGCCATCCGTACAAAGACCATCTTCAGTGAAACTGGTCCCTGGTGCTATCGAGGAGCACAGATTTCACCTCCTGCACAGCAGCTTAGGCAGATGTATGATTCCAGATCATTTTAAAGAAGACATGGTATTGCTAGATATGAAATGTGATAGAATTAATGACTTGTTTGTAAGCCAAACCACATCAAGAGTAATTTTTTAAATCATTTTTACTAGGTTCTATTTTCATTAATTAGCATAATGACGGTTTTCTCATTTTACTGATCTTAAGCCTGGAAAACAAGAATACTATATTCTTAAGTCACTCAACTGCCTGCAGTCTTAGCCCTGTGGCATCTGATCCCGTCAGATCTCAGAAGCTAAGCAGGGTCAGGCCTGGTTAGTACTTGGATGGGAGACCAGATACTGTAGGCTTGGGAGACGGACCTGGCAACCCACTCCCAAAAATCAATCCACCATTGAAAACCCTGTGAACAGCAGAGAAGCACTGACAATAGTGTTTCACCTGTTGTACATAGGGTCGCTATGAGTCAGACATTGACTCGATGGCATCTAACAACACCACCAACAAGTCACTTAACTAGTATATCATTAGAATCTTAGTAGAATACCATATCTTTTTAATTCAGTTTAATAAACATTTATTCAATTTCAACACTATTCCCAGCACTATGCTAGGTATGGGAAATACAAAGAAAATAGGTGTATATACTTTTTTCTCCAGAAGCTTTAAATCTAGTAAATTTAAAAGGAAAGTGGTTGTTAGAATGTGGTGGCACATGCCTGAAATCCAAGCTCTTGGGAAGCTGAGACAGGAAGATCATGCTTTTGAAGACAGCTGGGCTACATAGCAAGACCCTGTCTTCAGTTGTATGGTGTGTGTGCGCGCGCGCGCGCGTGTGTGTGTGTGTGTGTGTGTGTTTTATGTGTGTGATAACAGATATACGATGGGAACAGACCAAGCATAGGAGAAGCAAAGGAGAAATGTACTTACTCTATTCTCTTATTATCAGGAGATGATACTTGGGATTGAATTTCTAATGATAAATAAGGGTCCTTATTTTTCCTATTGATTTTGTACCCTTCTAAACTTTGAACTACCTGCATCCTAATTCTTACTTACTTATGAGAACCTATTTCATTGATGGGGGCCTGGGGTTTAGCTCAGTTGGTAGAGCGCTGCTCTGCACTCTCTGGGGCCCTGGGTTTGATCCCTAGAATAGCAAATGGGAGAAGGACCCCGTAGCCCACTTCCTGAAACAATCCCGAAACAATCAGCCATGGAAAACCCTATGAATGGCTGAGAAGCACTGACATAGTGCCAGGCATGGCACAGTGTCCAGGAGTGTTTCACTTGCTATGAGTCCGATTCCACTCGATGACAACTAACAACAGCAATTTCATTGATATGTTTTGTTGTATAAGAGGACAGCAAATGAGAACTCTTGTCTCATGTGCCAATAGATACAATAGATACTTAACCCCAAAGTGAAATATCAGACTATGTGTAAATTTTCAACTATTACAGAAGCAGTTTGAACACCCTTACCCCCTTCACCCACTTTGATGAACTAAACAGTTGAGTGCATTTAGTAGGTGGCATTATAACACAGTTTTACTCATTAAAGAAATCTTTGTCCTTTACATGAGACAAAGAAGTCTCTTGAGAGAACCTTGGAGGCCTTAATAAGGTGCTCTCTGCATTTAGGGATCACACTGGGCTACTGTGGGACACAAGCTGCAGGAAGGTGAGGGGGCGCTGTGGCTCTTGGGCTGAGGGATCAGGCCAGAACCATCCAAGGGAGTCGCTGCTGCTGCTGACTCTTCCGAAGAACAGCTGAGGGAACCTCTGCCTGAAATGATTTTAACTGAGTGCAGCTTCTCAGCTAGGATGTTGGCCAGAGGGCAAGAGGATCCCAAGCGAATCTGCAAATCTAGAGGCTAAGGGTGAGTGGCCACAGTCAGCAGAGGGAGGGGCACGGCTCACTTTGCCGAAGGAGTGGCCAGAGGGGCCCAGCAGGTGAGCTGTCAGAGTCCGGGATGCCGGGATGCCGGAAAGAGGAAAGGTCGAGTTTAAATGTCAGCCAGGTCCAAAGAGTAAAAGGACAGAATGAGAGTGCCAAGCAAGTAAGAACTTTCTGGTCCATTGGTCCCGCTCACCTTCTCACACTCCCCCACAACCCCCCTCAGCCTTCTTCCTCTGCCCTCCTGGCACCCCATGTTTCTCCCAGAGCTCTAGGCTAGGACAGAGCTGAAGCCACTTAGTTGGGAGAAGCACCCCCAGCCCCTCCCTGCTCAAGGCGGCTAAGAGCCCCCTGGGAGAAGAAGGGCAGGAGAGACAAGTCTGTCTTACCTCTAAAGGAAGGTTAAATTTTAAAGGAGACATTCAAATTTCTGAATCAAGCTCTGTTTTGCAACCATTGATTTTCTGTCATTAAATTCCCTTGAGGTTTTGTCCAGCAGCAAGAAAACATTTATCCTACTGAATACTCTTTAAAATACAGTGAGAAGCAAAAATTAAATTGCTTTTTTCTTATGTTTCTCAAATCATACTTATTCAATATACCAGTCGTATTTACATTAATGGAAACATTCAGGTTAGCATGTGAATAAAACCTAGAATTTAAATGGAACCTTTAGTTCATTCCTATCTTGACAGAATATGATTATAACTAACAGCCACAATGCTTTGCATCTAAAAGGCTTTTTTAAAAAACTTGAAAATCACCTTCCCATCTATTTTTCATTATCTGTACAACACTCCACAGTATTAGCAGAATATAATATTCATTAAGCACCATCTCAAGAGACCTGCATACGCATAGCTAGTTAAACTTTCATAGTTTATAAATCTAATATGGACTACTAAGAGACTTATAAAGGGCTTTTCCCTGGGTCCAGCTTGGCCTGATTCCTGGCCTTCACACTTTTTCCCACCCACAACCATTGGACCTGGATTCGGACCCTCACTGGGCTGGTCCCTTGCCCCTGGCCTGAGACAGCCCTACCCCTACCTCTCAGAACTCCACACTGTTCCCTTTGTTCTCAATCTGACCCTGGCTCAAGGCACCATTTCAGATACCCGTGCCATCACTGCATTGTGAAATACCTTTGTGACTTACAGTTGACTTTCTGCTCACCCCTAAGTTCTTGATCACCTGCCTATATTCCAGATCCTTCCCAGGATACTTTAGGGGTCACTTCTGAAGGATGGACATTAGCCTAGGAAACTAAGCCTTCATATCCCTTGACAAATCTGCCTCAAGTCTTCATTACTGTGTTTTGTCAAAATGCCAGAATCTGCACTACTTCATCAACAATTCTATTACCAGCTCTTTCCCTGGTTGGGTCTAGCTGTAGCCCTCTGATATTTTGCTTACCTGCCAGCATAACCATCTATCCCAGGTGATGCATACAGCTCCAACTCCACTGTGGGGGGCTACTTCGAGGTCCTAACCCCTCCCACAAAACTGTTCTGATGGAAGTAGCTAACATGCTCTACCAAATCCCAGGAATAAGTTAATGTTTCTTAGAATTTTATGTTCCAGTCACTATGTGAAGTATTGTGTTGTTTTATTTGGCTCTTATAGCAACCCTATGAGGTAAGTATTATCAACTTATAAAATTAGGAAATTGATGCAAATACTGGTTATATACTTTGCCCAATCTTAACTTCTCATAAGTAGTAGAGACATAACTTGATAAAGTTATATAGCAGTTTCTAAGTACAACTGCTAATTAAATGCATAAACATTCCCTCGGGGGAAAAAAGCATTAACTGATCCAGGAAATGATACTGAAAAATTTAAACCATAATGATGAAAGCTAAATGTAATTTGGAAAAAGAAAAGGCCAGTGATTTTAACAAATAACTTGAAAACCACTGACACCTAGGTGAGAATAGCTACAATGAGAAAAAGAAAATTTAAGGTGAATAAGCTGACTTTGCAAGTGGACAAAGTTGAGAAAGAGACAGGAAGAAAAGACTGGATTCTGGATGAAGACCTCGGGTTGCCAAAACCATGGAGAGGGAAGGTGGCTAAAACTAAGGCCTAGCTGGACAAGAGTTGGTGCTGCTCCAGAGAGCTTGGGTCTGCGTGCCGAGCACTTTAACTCTAAGAGGGTTTTCTATTACCTCCTGAGAAATGACGGTGTAGTATAGCTGAATCCAACCAAACTAGGCCCCACAGAATCGTGGCGCTTCCATTTACTTTGAGAACGCCAGCTCTCTGTCCTCAGTTTGAAAAATGGGAATATTAGTAACTTTTGTGCGTGATTATGCTGAGGATGAGAAATACTTATACAAATAACTACCATAGTTCCTAGCACTGCATAAATGCTTTGTAAATATCTAACAATGACATCATTATGATTTGGAAGGGAAAAGGGGAAAAACCATTATAATGCCAAGTAAAGGAATGTGAATTCTCTATGGGTTACCTGATATTTTAGCCATTGTATTTCTAGCTCTTAGCAGATCCTGGCACATAGCAGGCAGTCAATTAATATTTGTTAAATGAAGGAAGAAATAAAAAATGAATAAATGAATCCTAGTGATTCCATCTCAAGGCTCAGCATAAAGTTGCTTGCATAAGAGATGGCATCAGTATGCTGACACCTGATATGACATCCCAAGTCCTTTTGTTTGTTTTTCTGCACTTAGGGGTTGCTCAGGGTCTCACACTTACTTTGCAAGTGCTCTACCACTGAGCTGCACCTCTAGTCCGTTTTTTATTTTTGGTTTTTTACCTTTCAGTCAGGGTCTCACTAAGTTATATAGCCTGCCTCTGGCCTCACTCATGATCTTCCTGCCTCTACAGGTGTTCACCACCATGCCTGGCTACATCCCAAGTTCAATCATTCTCTTTTTCTCGTGGCCTTTCTAGGTCTTTCAGGCTCTGAGGCAGAGTCCAGGGCTGCTACCACACTGGGATATCACAAGATGCTTTTATGTTTTTCTTTTCTTTTTATTTGCCTTTGTTTTGTTTTCCTTCTCTTCTGTTTTACTTATTTTTTTGTTTTTGTTTTTGTATTTTTGTTTGCTTTGAGTTTTTTGTTGTTTTGTGGGGTTTTTGTTTCTTTTTGGTTTTGTGGATTTTCAGTGTTTTGGGGGGTTGTGGTTTTTTTGTGTTTGTGTGTGGTTGGATGTGTGTGTGTGTGTGTGTGTGTGTGTGTGTGTGTGTGTGTGTGTGTTACTGGGGAGCTGAACTCAGGGCTTCCTGCGTACTTTGTGAGTACTCTACGACTGAGCTGCACCCCAGTCCCTTTTACAATTTTGTATTTTGAGACAGGGTCTCACTAAGTTATGCAGGCTGCCTCTGCCCTCAAACTTGGAATCTTCATGCCTCATTCTCCCTAGTTGCTGGGATGATAAGCATGTGCTACCATGCCTAGCCCACCATGCTTATGTTTTTCTTTAACATACAGGATTCCGTGAAAATAATAGATGTCATTCCATGCCACTTCAGAAATTTCATGTATCTTATGAGTATTTTTCCAGGCTTATTCTTACCCTGGAGGTAAAGTAGATCAAGGAAAGAATAAACTAAAGCTGGGTACAGTGGTGCACTCCTGTAATTCCAGTGACTCAGGAGGTAGAGGCAGGAGGATTGCAAGTTCAAGGCCAGAGAAAGCTTGTATAACTTAGCAAGATCCTGACCCAAAATAAAAAATAAAAATTAGGCTGGGAGTACAGCCAAGTGGTACAGCACTTGCTGTAGACCCTGGGTTCAACCCCCAAGTACAAAAAAAAAAAAAAAAAAAAGGAAAGAAAAGAAAATCTATTTTAGATATATATATTTTAGATTCCTCAGTTGCCTAACTAATCTTTTGGCCTATATTCAAGTAGTAGTGAAAATATGGCAATGGGCATTACATGAATACAAACCCATGAAAGTTCTGAAGTGGCATAACGTGACATCTATTACTTTGCAGTGAGTGCTAAGCACTGTGATAGTTAATTTGGGGAAAAAAATGGAGAGTTGTAGAGAAGCAAGAGAAGTTCACAAATAGCTAGAGCAGATTAAGGGAAAGTTAGGATAGAATAAAATCATAGGAGAAAATGCTGGCAAAAATCTTTCACCACATTCTGAGAGAATGGCTTCATTCATACCAAACATGAAATAAAGTACAGCATCATAATGGACCAATGACTTTGAACCCTGTGATCTTTCCATAAGTCATAGACAAAGAATTATTTATATTCATGGCATTCGAAGAGTATTTGGAGCCAGTAAATGATGCCAACTCACACCACAATTCATACCATACTCACAGTCAGGGATAGGAAACCAGAGACTCTCAGGGACCCACCCTCTGTGCGAGGGCTGAATCCTCAGAGCAGAAGTGAATGCTAATGAAGACAACTGATGATCAAATAGATGACTGTATCCTTCAGATGGTACTTGGTTCAGATCCAACTCAAACATCAAACTGATCTTTCTACAGGCTGGCACCATGCGACAAATAGCCCATATGTATTGCTGGGGATAGCACCAATGAGATGAGACAGCTATTTAAATAACGGCAGATTTCAATGGCTAAAACAACCCTATATTTGGCAGAGTTTACTCATAAAAGCTGAGCATTTAATATGCCAGTAGGCTATAATTGATACGATGAAATCATTTTCTTCACGCATGGGAAATTTTCAATGTTTTCCAAAAGACTAAATCCACAATTTAGAAGGTCCTAAATTGTTTTACTTTAAAGCTAGATAACTAGAAAAACTACTACTATACATGTAGCTAGAGTGTAATGATTTGGCCCTTTGTACTCAAAAAATAATTCTTTATTATTTTTCTCCAAAATCAAGGGTTGTTCTTTGTTTTTGTTTTTGTTTTGGGGGGCTTGAGTTGCAGTTTAATGTTTGTTAAGAAAAAAAGCATGAATTTTGGAGTCATATGGATATGGATTCTACTTTTTTTAGTACTTAGTAGCTGTATAAAAATAGTTACCTGTGAGTCACTGTTTCTAATTTGCAAAGCAATGATAGGAAAACTAACCACAGAAATCATTGAAGCTAAATGGGAAACTCAGGAAGATCACTTAGTAAAGAATCTGGAAAGATTAAATAAATATTAGTTGTCTGTGCTTCTTTCTTACCTACACTCAATGTTCCAAGGGAATAAAATGCAATGTTTTAAATCTTGAAAAAAGAATTGACCAGCTGCAAGTATGGCTCAGTAGTAGAGCACATACTTAGCATGTGTGAGGTCCTAGGTTCAATCTCCAGCACCAAAAAAATAAAAATAACTAAAAAAGAAGGAAAAGGACTTTAACCTAAATTTAGTGCTCTATCAAAACGGATGTATTATTCATGAAGTAGCTGAGATAGAGAAATCTATGCAGCTTTATTGGTGACAGATATACCACTGGAGAACAAATTAAGTTTCAAAAATCTAATCATTAATAATAACATTTAAATGAGTTTACAATGTAAAAGAAGACTAAATAACCACTCTTAATCTGTTTCATATAATTCTAGATTTCTGATCTCTATATGAATAGTTGCCTAAAATGGGATATATCTCCATTGACTTCTTTGTCAGCCAATAATTATATATTTATTCATCAATGCTAGTAGACTTTGGAAAGCATTGTATGATGTTTTTTATATTTCATGTCTGAAAAAAACTATTGTCAGAAAGAAAATAAATTTGAGTTAATTCAGAATCATAAGGCCATTATTACATTTCTGCCTTCCATGGACAGACGTTCTTAGGGTGCAGAGGTATGTGTATGTGTGCAGGTATGCTAATAACATGGGATATGAGCATATACTGCATCTATTACATAGTGGATATTCAACAACTTTCTGAGACATTTGTTGATTTTGGCAACTATTAAACTATTTCCAGCCACAGACACTTCTTGAATTGATGTAACTGGGACAGAGCCCAAGTGGTTTAGCAAGAGGAGAAATAAGATTGAAAGCATGGAGAGATAACTTCCTGATCACTTCCACTAAGAGTTGACTTTGTCTGGAGTGGTGAGGGCATTGAAGGAGAAGAGGACACTAAAGATAAAATCTGCTGCAAAGGGAATACATCTGAAAGAAAACACTTAGAAATATTAAAATTGGTATATGCAAAGTGTAGGTTAGATTGTTCTAATTGCAATGTAAGGCCAATATAATAATAAATAACTGCAAACCACAGACTAGTCTGATTTTGTAAGGCATTAAACATCGTAAGTAGCCATCTAGCAGCACATACCAACCATTAGTAGTACCATTGCATCACAAAGTGTACTTAAGCCAGCTATGACTTCTGAATCTATTTCCACTATTACAGATGAAGAACATTTCCTAAGAAGCAGTTCATTATAAGCTTTCTTAGAAACTGTTCTAAGAAATCTTAAACAAAGATCAAAATGCCAGCTGCTAAAAAATATTCTGACATGACACATTTAAACAATGTGAAACCCAAGAGTTTAAAAATATGGTTCAATCATATTACCATTCGCTGGCTGGCATTGAGAAAGCAGATGTTCAGAGAAACTTTAGGAAGCATTCCACTTGAGTATAATAGATCTAAATTTGTCCCAAATGTCTTTGTTATAGTTCCCACAATATTCATATGCCAATGAGGTCTTTGTGGTTTTGTCACAGGAGTTATTAACTTGTCAGATTGCACTGGTTTTCTGGGTCTGATATCCTTATTTCTGGTTATGTACAGGAACGTTACTGTTTTATTACTTAATATCATCACTTTCAAATATTTCTGTGGTGTTCAAATGGTACACTCTTTGGGGTCCTGGTGTAGTTTCAGAGAGACTATTTTGAGAGAGTAACTTATCTGGTAATGTATTTTGCATGAGTAAGATAGAGTGAGAAAGTGACTTCTAAATTAAACTGCATGTTCATTGACTAATACCAATTCAGTTAGGTGTCTAACTTCTCATTTCAGTAGAGACCTATTCTTACTGAATGGCAGTTTTCCTTTAACCTAGTCTGAACAAGCAAAGGTTCTGAAATGGTACCTAGTTTCTATCTCACCAAACACCTTCAATGAAAGAAGAAAGCAAACTTCATCACACTTAACAATTAGGATGACTCAATCTGTAAAATATCCTTCATTTTCTTCATATTAAGTATATGGGTCCCTATGAGTTGGACCGGACTTGATGGCATCTAACAATGGCCACAACAACATTGTCACTTATTAAAAAGAGACTCACAAAACACAGCTTCTTCGGAAGTTACCACTGCAGGGTGGATATAGAATTAATGTTTGCTTAGCACCTGAATTTTTAGCACTTCAACCACAATGGAGCTCAGGAGTGTGTAGCACCACTCAAAGTCTCTCCACCACCCTAAGGGGGCATATTTACCGTGCAGTGTTTTTGCTTTGAGAAAACATTCTCTATTTCTTTCTAAATCAAATATGTAATATAAACATATTCAGTGGGAGATGGACCTGTTCCTTGGATGCTATTGAAAAAGAGCTCTCAGGATTGTTGAGATGAAACAAAGCTGATCTCAGAAGGCTTAGGCCAAGGCCAAGGGTATTAATGCCACTGAATGGCCCCAGGGACAACTGATGGTCCTGCCCTTGTACTCCCATGTTGCCCCTACTTTTTGCAAACCACTTTATTCTCTTTCTATTTCCTTTACTTTATTCTCTTTTCATTTCTCTCTTTTAGCTAAAATGCTTTGTATAGGTAATGGACAGAGGCAGGCCTTAGAGTCAGACACGCTGCATCGGCAACTGAACTCTAGCACCAAGCTGGAGGACCTGGATGAGGTAGGTTAACATCTTGATCTCTTCCAATAAGTGAAGGGATGATAGCTAACTTATATGTTGCTATGAGTATTAGAAGTAACAAGTGTAAATTTCCTAATTAGGTAGACATTAATGAAAAAAGTAGCTTTTATATTCTTTTGATTACTATTTGTATGATTATTATTATTATGAGGTAAATTTATATCCTTGTAGCAGATGCTATGGAACTATACTCTGTCTCTTTACCAAGCCAGAATATCCCCCCATAGCTGCTACAGATGTTGGCTGCTATGGACTCACACCTCCTCCCTAAAGAGATATGAGGCAACCTATGTCCCCAGTGTCACTAGTCTTCTAGAGCTGTCTTCTGGGAGGACTCATTTGATAAATTGCCTGCACAAGAATCCCCAGCTTACCACAGAATGAGAGAAAATCTTTGCTTCCTATACATCTGACAATGGACTAATATCTAGGATATATAAAGCACTCAAGAAATTAAACACCAAAGTAACAATACAATAAAAGGGGGGGACAATGGAACTGAACAGACAGTTTTCAAAAGAAGAAATGCAAATGGCCAGTAAATATATTTTTTAAAAATGTTCAACATCCTTAGCCATCAGGGAAATGCAAATCAAAACTACACCGAGATTCCATCTCACTGTAGTCAGAATGGCTAACATCAACAAAACAAACAACAACAAATGCTGGCAAAGATTTGGGAGAAAAGGAACACATTTACACTGCTAGTGGGCCTATAAATTAGTAGAGCTATTATAGAAAACACTATGGAGGTTCCTCTGAAAACTAAAAATAGAACTACCATATTATCCAGCTATACCACTCCTGCTTATATACCTAAAGGAAGATAAGTCATCATATCACAAGGACACCTGCACTTCCATGTTTATTGCAGCCCTCTTCATGATTGCAAGGGTATGAAATCAGCCCAGCTGTCCATTAACAGATGATCGGATTAAAATGTAGTATATGAACAGCAGCAAAGAATAAAATTATGTCATGTGCAGCAAAATGGATAGAACTGGAGATCATCATTTTAAGCAAAATAATTCAGACTCAAAAAGAGAAATACTGTATGTTTTCATTCACATGCAGGAGACAGATCTACCTTGAAGGAAAAAAAAATAATATATTAGGAGCAAGGAAGGAACTACTGGAAAGGGGACAGGTACAGGAAAACCAAGAGGAGGAAGGCGAGCAACATAGGGAGGTAAAGAGGAAGAGAACAAGTGTGAAGTACAAGATGCAATTTTATGAAAGTCTTATAATGAATCTCACTATACTATATGCAATTTTTGAAAAAATCATACAGTACCTTGTAAATATGTACAATTACCATAAAAAAGTATTCCCAGCTTAGGCTTTGCTTGTGAGGCACTAAGAAAAATTATAATTATTATTAAAAATATATCTTAGGCCTTCCACTAGCAATCAAAGACACTTCAAGATTCAGCTGAAGACAAAATTAACCCGTAATTGATCAAGATTTCTCCTTCACAGTTCCACTTCTGGTATGTCAAGAATTCTATGCCAAGAGTGACAAGCTAAGGACACCTACCTCCACTGAATAAAGTACTCACTTCCTAAAGTTCATCGTCCCTCAGAGAGAAATGCACTATTGTCCCTGCCCTAGGGCTAGAGCTGTGAGTTGATATTTTGCCTGGCAGGAAAAGCAAGCCATAAAACAGAGAGCTCAAAAGCCCTCCATGAAGAAAATGACTTTGTTTGGAACAGTATGTGAAGGTCAAGCCCAAATGTGCTCTCAAAAACAATTTTGGTGAAAGGCAATTGGGAAAATGTTGATAAAAAGATTTCTTGGAAGCACTGGCTACCTGGAAGCCCACTAGCTATTAGAGAAAAATGAGGAAGGAAATAGCTGGAGAAACCCTCCTACAGTCTGAATAAACCTCAAACACTGAGCTCAGGAAATTCTCCTTTAAAAGAGCAAGAATTTAATTAGCTTTTTGTGTAGCAAGGTATGCCTATAGGATTATTCAGCAGTCAGTCAGCAATTGATGGAAGTTCACAAATGGATGTGGTCAGGTAACCAGACACAGAGGCCTGCCAAAACAGCCCTCCTAGTGTAACTGCAGGTGTACCCAGGGATGTGCCCCTGAAAAGCAACCTAAGAGGCTTCAACGTGTGTGTGTGCACACAGGGGACTGATGGGTATGGACTTCACACAGATAATCCTACCAGTTACCACACCAAATCTATATAAAAATTGTATTTCTACATAATTGTAATGAACAATCTTAAAGGAAATTAAGAAAACAGCCCCATAATAAAACTAAAACAGTAAAATATTTAGGAAGAAATTTAAAAAGTCCAAAAAGTATTCTCTGAAAACTACAAAATGTTATTTAAGAAATTAAAGATGATCTTAATAAAACAGAAAACACTACATATTCATGAATCATAAAACATGCTGTTATGGTAGGAATGCTGCCCCAATTGATCTACATATTCAACAAAATCCCTGTCAGAATTTCTGCTAGTTTCTTTATAGAAGTTGACAAACTGATCCTAAAATTCTTGTGGAATTGCAAGGGATCCAAAATAGATAAAAGAATCTTGAAAAAGAACACAATTGGAAGAATCTCACATTTCCCAATTATAAGACTTACTACAGGACAAGAATAATACAATCATTATGGTACTAGCATATATATAGACATATAGATCAATGATAAATGTAGAAAAGATTGAGGTTGTCCAAGATTTTGCTTTACTTGGTTCTACAATCAACACCCACAGAAGCAGCAGCTAAGAAATCAAAAGGCACATTGCACTGGGAAAAGCTGTTTTGAAAGACTTCCTTAAAGTGTTGAAAAGTAAAGATGTCACATTGAAGATGAAGGTGCACCTGACTCATGCCGTGGTACTTCCAGTTGCATCATATGCTTGTGAAAGCTGGATGGTGAATAAGGGAGACAGGAGAAGAATTGATGCTTTTGAATGATGGTGCTGGAGATGAATATTGAATATACCATGGACTGCTAAAGGAACCAACAAATTTGTCCTAGAAAAAGTACAACCAGAGTGCTCCTTGGAAGTAAGGATGGCTAGACTGTGTCTTATGTATTTTGGACATGTTATGTTGTCAGAGGGACCAACCCCTAGAGAAGGACATCATGTTTGGGAGAGTGGCAGGTAAATGAAAAAAAGGAAGACCCTCCACTAGATGGATTGACATAGTGTCTTCAGTAATGGGATTAACCATTAAAAAGATCCTGTGCATAGCACAGTGTCGGGGAACATTTTGTTCTATTGCATGTAGGGTCTCTATGAGTTGGACCTGACTCGATGACACCTAGCAACAACAAATAGATCACTGAAATAGAATTGGGAGAGTAAAAAAAATTAAGTCCTTATTGTTTATGGTCAACTGATATTCAAAATGGGTGTCAAAATATTTAATGGGGGAAAATAGTCTTTTGATAACCAATGCTAAGATAAATGAATAGTTACATGCAAAAGAATAATGTTGGGCCATATCTCACATCTATACAAAAATGACCTCAAACAGGGTATGTGACCTAAATGTAAGTACTAAAACTATAGAGGTCTTAGACAAAAACACAGGTGTATATCTACAAAACTTCACATTTTGGCAATGGATTTTTGTTTTTGTTGTAGTTGTTAGGTGACAAGGGTTTAAAAACATGAGCAAAAGAAGAAATAGATAAATTAAACTTCATCAAAATTAAAAAGTTCTATGCCTCAAAAAGCCTCCAACCATACCACTGTGACATCTGATCCTGTTAGATCTCAGAAGCTAAGCAGGTTTGGGCCTGGTTAGTACTTGGATGGGAGACCACCTGGGAACACCAGATGCTGTAGGCTTGGGAGAAGGACCCAGAAACCCACTCCCCCAAAACAATCAGCCATTGAATACTCTATGAATAGGAGAGAAGTACAACAATAGTGTTTCACCTGTTGGATGTAGAGTCGCTATGGTTCGGGACACCAGCTCAACAGCATTTAACAACAACAACAACAACTTGCCTCAAAGAACACTAACAAGAAAGTGAAAAGAGCCTACAGAATAGAAGAAAATATCTGAAAGTCATATGTGTGATAATGGATTTTACCTAGATATATAGAGAGCTATTACAACTCCACTTTTAAAAGGCAAGCAACTCAGAAGATGGGCATAGGATCTAATTAAACATTTCTCAAAAAAAGATATAGAAATGAACAAACAATAGGCACATCAAAAGATGCCCAACATCATTAGTCATCAGAGAATGCAAATCACAATGAGATGCAATCTCATACTCACTTTTGTTAGTGGGTGCCACTGAGTTGGATCTGACTCATGGTGACCTATGTACAACAGAAGGAAGTACTATACAACACTGCGCCATGCACATGATCATTTTATGTTTGAGCCTAATGTTGCAAGACATTATGTTTCTTCTCATTTTGAGTCATGCCACATCAGCAAAAAGAGGTCCCAGGGGTTTTATTCCATTCTTACCATTAAGATGGACTCTACTTTGAGGAGGCAACTTTTCCCCAGTTGATTCCTGAATGCCTTTCAGCCTGGGGGGGATGTCATCTGCACCCCTACTTTCCCTCTGGCACTATATTTGGCAGTGCTCCTCTGCTATTCATAATTTTCAATGGCTAATGGTTTGGGGTGGGAAAAGAACCTGACAACCTATGCATGAAGCAATCCTGAGACAATCTGCCATTGAAAACACTATGAATAGCTGAGAAGCACTGACAATTGTGCAGGCATGGTACAGTGTTGGGGAGTCTTTCTTTCTCTTGTAAGCAGGGTAGTTATGAGTCAGACCCGACTTGATGACACCTGACTTGATGACAACAGCAACAGTGGTTTCAGAAGTGGGCTGCCAGGTCCTTATCCCTAGTCTCTTAGTCTGGAAGCTCAGCTAAAATCTCTCCATGATGGGTGGTCCCTCTGGTATCTGAACTACTGGTGGCATAGCTTTCAGCATCACAGCAACACATAAGCCCCCACAGCATGATCAGCTGATAGGCATGTGGGTGTAATACCCACTGTTGTTGTTGTTGCTGTTAGGTGCCGTTGAGTCGGTATCCGACTCATAGCGACCCTCTGTACAACAGGTGAAACACTATTGTCAGTGCTTCTCTGCTTTTCATAGGGTTTTCAATGGCAGATTGATTTTTGGGAGGGGGTTGCCAAGTCCTTCTCCCAAGCCTACAGTTTCTGGTGTTCCCAGGTGGTCTCCTATCCAGGTACTAACCAGGCCTGACCCTGCTTAGCTTCCGAGATCTGACAGGATCGGATGCCACAGGGCTACCACCGCAGGCAATACCCACTAGGGTTGTTAAATTAAAAGGGGCTGGAGGGAGGATACAACAAGTGTTGGCACGAATGTTATGAAATCAAAACCCTGCCAGGTGGTGGTACACAGGTGTAATCCCAGCACTTCAAATACAGAGACAGAGGTAGGAAGATTGCAAGTTCCAGGCCAGCCTGGGCTACATAGAGAAATCCTGTCTTAAAAACAAAACAACAGCACAAATAAAAAGAAAGGAAAAAAGAAAAAGCAAGAAAGCAAGAAAGAAAGAGAGAAAGAGAAAGAAAGAAAGAAAAAAGAAAAGAAGAAAGAAAGAAAATGAAAAAATCAGAATCCTCATACTTTGCCAGTGTGGATGTAAAATGGCACAGTTACTTTGGAAAAGTGTTGGCAGTTTCTTAAATGGTTAAAAATAGTATATCTATATGATCCAGAAATTTCTATCCTAGTTATATACCCAAGAGAAATGAAAGCACATATCCACACAAAACTTACACATGAATATTTTTAGAAGCATTATTCATAATAACTGACAGGAAGAAAGAACCCAAATGTCTATCAACTGATGAATGAATAAATGAAATGTGACATACCCATACAATGAAATATTATTCTGTTATAAATAGGAATTAAGTACTTATACATGCTAATGTAAGAATAAGAACGAATCTTGGAAACATTGAGCTAAAAGGGGAAAAAAAGCCAGTCACAAAATATACTGTGTAATTCTGTTTATATGAAACATATGGAAAAGGCAAATGTATAGACACAGAAAGTTGATTAATGCTTAGGGTTGGAGATGATGAGAGAGGGTGATTGTCAAAGGATTCAGGGTTGTTTTGAGGTAATAAAAATAGTTTAAAATTAACTGCACTGACGGATGCATAGGTCTGTACATATAACATGGAATTATATATTAAATGCATGAATTATTTATGGTATGTGAATTATATTTCAATAAAGTGCATATGTGTGTGTGTGTGCGTGTGTGTGTGAAAGTTTTCATTCCTGCTGAGCATGGTGGTGCACTCTTATAATCCCAGCACTGAGAAGGCTGAGGCAGGAGGATCAGCAGTCCCAGGCCAGCCTGGGCTACAGAGAGAGTTCAAGATCACCCTGAGGTACGTAGTGAGATCCTCTTTCAAGAAAACAAAACAAAACAAAACATGTATTTCTGAGGTCAGATGGTAACTCTATATTCAACTTTTTCCCCTAGTACTTGGGGATTAAATCCAGGGCCTCATGCATACTAGGCAAGTGCTCT
This sequence comes from Pedetes capensis, assembly GCA_007922755.1. Lineage (NCBI taxonomy): Eukaryota > Metazoa > Chordata > Mammalia > Rodentia > Pedetidae > Pedetes > Pedetes capensis. The sequence goes on from VMDO01001151.1 coordinate 113,836, forward strand.
ACCACTGAACTGCACCTCTAGCCCCCTTTCTGCTTTTCATTTTGAGATAAGGTCTTGCTAAGTTGCTCAGGCTGCCTCTGACCTCAAACTTGTAATCCCTCTGCCTCAGCCTCGCAAGTCATTGGGGTACAGATGTGGGTCATTGTGCCTGACTGTAGTCAACATTTTGAGAAAGTGCTAGAATGTTTTCCAAAGCAGATGCACCATTTTACAGTCCCACCTGTTATGGATAAGAGTTTCAGTTACTCCACATCTTCACAGAGACCATTATCTGTCTTTTTACTTTAACTGTCCTAGTAAGTTTGAGGGTTGGGGTTTAGCTCAGTTGGTAGGCGCCTGCTCTACACTCTCTGAGGAGCCAGGTTTGATCCCCAGCACCACAAAAATGGGAGAAAGATGTGGCAGTCCACTCCCAAAACAATCAGCCACTGAAAACCCTGAGGGTCGCTATGAGTCAGTCCCAACTCGACCAGTGGCACCTAACAACAAGAACAACAATAAATTTGAAGCAGTATCTTGTGGCTTTGATTCACATTTCCCTAACAGTTAATGATGTTGAGCATCTTTTTTATGTACCTGTTATCCATTAGTAGATAATTTTGGAGACAAATGTCTATTCAAATCCATTGCCCATTTCCCCCCAATATTTTACTGTGGTAAAATAACAGAAAAGTTGTCATTTTGAAGTGTTTTCCAGTGTTATAAAATACACTCATGATGTTGTGCAGCAAACACTACCATCCATTTTCATTCTTTTCATCTTGTAAAACTGAAATACTATACTCATTAAACAATAAGTCCTTGTTTCTCTATCTCTGCAGCCCCTGGCATCCACCATTCCACTTGTATCTCTATGATTTTGACTATGCTAAGTACCTAACATGGGGTTGCACCGCACTTTCTGAAGACCCAGGTTCAATTGCCACTGCTGCAAAAATGAGAGAATAATGTGGCAGCTCACTCTCAAAAACAATCCTGAAACAATCAGCCACTGAAAACCATATGAGGGTTGCTATGAGTCACACCTGACTCGATGGCACATAACAACAAGTACCTCATATAAATGGAATTACATACTTTCATCTTTTTGTGACTAGCATATTCCACTTAGCATAATGTTCTCACATTTCTCATATTGTAACATACCTCAGAATTTCCTTCTTTTTAGATGAATAATATTCCATTGTATGCATATGCACATTTTGCTTGTCCATTTATCCATTAATGGATATTTGGGCTGCTTTCATTTATTTTGAATAATGTTGTTGTGGACATGGGTATGGAAATATTTTTGATATCTTAGGGTATATGCTCAGAAGCAAAATAGCTAGATCATGTATTAACTATATTTTTAAAATTTCTTGGGTCACTGCCATGTGTTTTTCATTGTGACTCTATCATTTTACATTCCAACCAAGAGGGCACAAGCATTCCAATCTTATTATTTTGTGTTTGGATATCCAATTTTCCTAACACCATTTGTTGAAAATACTGTTCTTTCCCTACTGTATCATCTTAATATCTTTGTCAAAAATCCTTTGTCCATGATAAGGACTTATTTCTGGGCTCCCTACTGTATGCTACTCGTCTGTCTTTATGTCAAGGGGGAGGCGCTAGCATCAATGGAAGGAAGTACAATACCAATGGCCCCCCAACTCTTTGTCCACACCTCTGTCATCAGTAGTATCAATCAGGAATCAGATCACAGATTGGAGAGCAGAGTCATTTTGCCCACCGTGGCTCCCATGAGCTGTGTGTAAGCTGTCTCTGAACACATGCAGAGCTGTCTGTAATGGAGCAGCAGGGGTGGCAGTGGGGATGGTAGAGCTGCCAGTGTGCTAAGAGTCAAAATGACTGAAATTAGCCACATTTTATCATCCAACTCTTCCTCTGAGAGTTGCAAGCCTCCTAGACTCCAAAGTTTCAAAATAAAAAGTTTCAAAATAGATACATCAGATTCTGCCAGTGCAGTTGTTCTCTAGGTGGAGATTCCTGAAACTTCCTACTTCATCATCTTCCAAGAATCCTCTCCCTTTCCTATTTCTTCATTGAGTTATTCATTTTTTAATTGTTGAGTTGTACTTTTAAACATTCTGGACACAATCCCCTCATTATATGATTTGCAAGTGTATTTTGCCACTTTGTGGTTTGTCTTTTCATGTTCTTAATATTTATAATTGTAATGAATACCATCCTCTATTTACAAAGAATGAAAAAGAATATCACATTTCTACAAATGTATTCAGGTAATTGTTCTGAATCAGGGACGGAAATCCAAGGCAAAGAAATGAATCTTGGCATATGAGTCAAATCATGTTATCATCAATGGCAAACAGTAAATCTGCCCTTGCAATCCAGCATAATATGCCTATCAGCCATAATTTGTTTCTAAAATGCAGAATTTCTGAACACAAATCAGGATCTGGCATTTAAAAAATCAATCAACTAAGAACTTCTGCAGTATAAAGATCTCCAGTAGAGAGCACCAATGTTTTTAAAATATTTTATTTTAGTAGCTCTAAACTTACAAAAGGCTTAGAAAGCAGTTATCACCCTTTCCATGCCCATACACCTGGTAACATAAGACACAGTGGCATTTATTCTACCTTCATTGATAGCTTATTGGCCCTCACTGACTCCAGATACCATGTTCGGTCTTGGGATACCTAAGGGAAAAAGACATACTCAAGGAACTTAGAGTCTAGTGAAGACACTTGCCTCAATCTCCCAATAGCCCCTTCTTCCATCAATCAAGGAAAGCATTTAGTAACAAGTGATCCCTTTCCCTGTCTCTAACCACATGCATATAAGGAGAAAACTGCATGGTTCACTGTCTTCTTTGAAAACAGTAGCTCAGAAAGGCCTTAGAGATAATGCAGTCAAAGTCTTTAATGTTACAGATGGAAACTAAGCCCAGAATGGGTACATGACTTACCCAAGATGGTGATCACAGTTAATACTAATACAGGATTTAATATGTGCCTAGAGATGCCCTACCCATATTATTCAGTTAATATCACTACAATCCATTCTTCAAGAAGAAAACTAAGGTTCAGAGGAGTTAAGTAACTTGACAAAGACCAAACAGCTCATAAGGGGAAAGCCCCGACTTGAGCCCAGGTAATATTGTTCTAGAATCATGCTATATTTAGTTATCATTTCTGTAGGTAGTCAGGATGCTTTGACACCTGTCCTTAGACTTGTTGTTATCTTATGATAATCATCTCAGTTTCCAGATTGGGATTTCAAACTCAATCCACTAGTTAATAATTTTCAAAGAAATCTCAAGATATTATAGTACATCAAAGTCAAAGACACCCAAGTTGAAAAGAGCTATCTAATGCTACTGTGGATGCAAACATTACTAAAACAAAAAGATAAAGACATTTAAAGCCATGACAAATACAGTAAGTAATTTTGGAATGAGAAAAAATTTCAGCTTACTTTTGGCAAGTGTTGCTACTTATATAGCATTCCATCTCTAATTACTCCCACCCTCCCTCCCACCTCTAAAACCCTGGTCTTTTGTATATGTTAATTCTATTAAGAACAAGTTAACCTATGAGAACTAATGGGGACTGCCCTGGGGTTAAATCCTCAGATGATCCCAGAATATAAAAGTTTAGAAGATCTACATTTCAGAAGTCTCAGACTTCATTTCATTTCACTAGATATTTCTTCTGACTACTGGGTGCAGCATACTGTGCTAGTGTCTGAAGATACATTTGTCCATACAATGCATGTGGCTTTTGCCCTCCCAAGACACAGTTTCACAGCATCTTTCCAGAAGATGCCATGATCCATAGTTAAGGATTGGTCTTCTTCCAGCCTAGCCTCCGAATGATCCTTGAGCTGCAAGAGGTTTGAGTGACTCAGCAAAGCTAATAGATTATATCACTGCAAATAGACTATATCGCTCTTAGGTATACTAATCATAGAGCTAAGAGCATATTTTTACAAATGGCTATCATACATTATTGGAGTGATTTATGTGAACTATAGTTTATAAATAGAAATTATTTGCTTTATGATTGCATTTTGTCAGAATGCACACACTTTTTTCCCTCAGGTACTGCTTACTAAATTAACAAGTAAATCCAGGAATTTTATTTGACAATCAAGTTCACTCAAAGATGAATATGAAACAGTAAAATTTCTACCACCTGCATATCTGTTTTTATCCACCCATATGAGTCCCCCTCATCTTTCCTTGTAATCAAGCTATCTGTAACTTCCCCACCTACACTGAAGCCTTTGTCAGCCACCAAAATCTATTCCACCACTAAAACAATGGGCTTCCCCTGAAGTCCTAAATTCACTTATTAGTTCTCAATTTCTCAAAAGTTTCACTCACATTAACCCGCTCTTTCCTTTACCAATGTAGATCCAACTACCTAGGACCCTCAATTTTATAATGAGATGAAGAATGCCTATTTTTATTTTACTGCCTTTTTCATAATGTTGTTGTTGTTATTAGGTGCTGTTCAGTCAAGTCTGACTAATCGTGACCCCTATGTACAACAGGCAAACAGTATTGTTAGTGCTTTATTCATAGGGTTTGCAATGGTGGATTTATTTTTGGGAGCAGGTTGCCTGGTCCTTCTCCCAAGGATATAGCACCTGGTGTTCCCAGGCGACCTCCTATCCAAGTACTAACCAGGCCTTACCCTGCTTAGCTTCTGAGATCTGACGGGATCAGGCACCACAGTGGTACGGCTGCAGGCTCTTTCATAAAGTAGCCAGGTAATATTCAGCTCTTACAAAGCACATTTTTGCTGTTATGTTCTGATCCATGTACACACCTTGTGTGAAAGGATTCTACTGGAGCTCATATTTGCTTACATATCTAGCTACACATTTGTCTCTGTTTTTAAATTTTTGAAAACTTTAAGTTTCTTCAGGGCAAAGGTCTTACTGTCCCTGTATTCACCAAAAACAAAAATTTGTTTTACATTGTTAATTGGCCATAAAAAAGGATGCAAAAATAAATTAGTAGAAACATAAGCAGATAATTGGAAGGCATGTCTGCATTTGAGTATGCAGAATTCAGAAGACAACACCAGAGAGGAAAGTGCTGTGGAACAGACTATAAATTTGGTTAGTTATGGTCCTTATTGATTGATTTCATTCAACCTGTTGCTATCTGGAGAAATGCTACGAGACTGTGGGCTTCCAGGAAACAAAGGCCATATTCATCACATGACTAGTATATCCCTAGAAACCACAAGAGTATTTTTCGCATAGGAGGCACAGAATAAATATTTGTTCAATGATAAGTGAATGAATGAATCAAATGAAATAAAATCTGAGAATTCTGAAACATGGACTCTGTGTATCTCTTTACATAGCCCAGGATAGCTATGTAAAACCCATTGGTGCCTTGGTGCTGTTGAGTCATGTCTGACCCTCATAGGGTTTTCAATGGCTGGTTATTTTGGGATGGCCTCAGGAGTGGATTGCCATGTCTTTCTGCCATTTTTGCAGTGCTAGGAATCAATCCTGGGACCTCAGAAACTGAAGAGCGGTGCTCTACTGACTGAGCTAAATCCCAGCTACTCGTTGGAAGGTAGAAACTCCTATTTAGACTGTTGTAACTTGTGCTTAGTCTCCTGACCAGAAGAGCCACCACAAGATTCTAAGTACAGTGTTTTTTCTAGCATATATCTCTTCTCCAGTTCAAAAATGTTCTGAATCTTGTTCCTTTACAACTTGTTTTTTTCTACTTTTTAAAATTTTTTTCAAGTTCTTACTAAACTACAACAATATATTAGTACCTACTTGTAGAGAATCAGTTTATCTGACAATGAAGTCCAGTATTCAATATGTGTCATAATTAACAGATGGTCTTATATAAGACCATAAAAACAAAACAGAGCTGCTACAAAAAGGGAGAAATCAAGGTCTGGCTGGTGTTCGATCTGGCTTACTCCAAATCTGAGAAACAGAAGGGTTTCACTATGAGGAACTTCTCAGGCCAACCACTTTCACAGCACTAGGAAACCTCTTGCCCAGGTCCCAACAAATGTTCACAGAACACAGATTGAATCCTTGCAGGGACCCCAGCAAGAGGCACTGTCTCAGTCACTAGCAGGCCCCATTTGCGCTGTTCTTAGACCACACTAGGGGGGTAAAGGGGCACCAGTTCTGGTGTAAGCTTGGCCTTTCAGCCTGGCTTCACTTGCACATATTTTCTTAGAAGTCACCTCCTTTTCATGGATAAGAAAAGGACCAGAGTCAACAACTGCCTGGCTGCTCTGTGGTGGATTCCAATATGTGACCCAGATGACAGCATATTTTCTATAAATGCGATGCATGGGAAACTTTCAAAGAAACATTTGGACTAATTCCCAGAAGACAGATCAACTGAGGATGTCAGACATCCTATCACAGGAATTGATGTTTTCTCTTAAAGGACTAAAAGGAGGGCCAGCTTCACAGCACTGGCCTGTTAAGTGACAGTGTCTAGTTAAAGTAAATGAGGTTCTTGGCACAGTAGATGGTGGGAACACAGAGTGGGTGTGACTATTTCATGCTAGGGCTGTGATAGGAAATCAGTTCACACAGAAGCGCACAGCTGCCCTTGCACAGTTTCTAGGTCAAGCTACCTTATTCCAAACACATGTGTGATATTCAGTGTGTCCTGCATGTCTCAGAATTCTCACCAGTGGACTCATTCTCAGGGCCATTCACAAAATTTTCTCCAGGCCCAACAAAAGTTTATCTTAAGCCACTGTAACTAAGAAACCGCAGGGGTCAGAAAAACATGGCAAAATGCTTCACCCAAAATAAATAAAACCCCTTCATCGATGAAAATTGAGCTTAATAATAGACAGTTAAACCTGGAGGAATCTGGTAAACTTGCTGAGGATGCAGAAGTATGAATGACTTCTAACTTTTGCACCTTTTTTTCTGACCTGAAAATATGTTAGTATTAGCACCTATGTACCATGATAAGATGCCAACCCAAGATTTAAAAGTAATATGGACTATTATAGTAACATTTCAGTTTAGAACCCTGAAACTAATGGTACTTTCTCATATTCAGTGTGATCCTCTCTTATAATGCCAACCAACCTCACCTTCCTTTAGGAGGAGGTATGCTCCCGGATATACCTTCCCTAACAGGATGCTATTGCTTTAAAAAGAGGAATTATTATATTTATTTTAGTATTCTCCCTAACTTCTATCAGATTCACGGTGCTTTCTTACATACTTTACAGACATTCAGTGTTTAATTAAAAAAAAAAAAACAGAGGATTTTTCATTATCATAAAGAACTTGGAGAATACTGAAATGGAGTAGAACTGTTAATGTTGGATAATATTCTATCTGTTATTAATCATACAAACTTTTCTTACAATTCATACAAAACTAAACTCTTATCAAGGCAGCGACATACAGTAGAGCTTAATAATGATGTCACTTAAAGGTTTTCTTTTCTCTCAGGGAATCAATCCAGGACAGACTTGCCAATACCAGAGTTAGGTAATTATTTCATGTGGGTCTTGCAGTACAGCCATGAGATAACAAGCTTGTAGTGATTATTTCTATCATTTGTGCCTTGGGTTGCATCATTGTACAGACAAACTGATCATACTAGCTGTTCCTACTCCTCTTGTTTATCACATGAATGTAAAGACCGCATCATTAGCTGTTCTTAAGATATTGTAGAAAGCAGAATAATTTTGCTTTGGCTTCTTCTCTAAATTCTCAGCTTGCCAGAGAGACCCCTAGAAGTAGATTTTCATTTTAAGACAATGTTTGGGGCACATTAGGCAAAAGTTGGGAGTCCTTTTCAATCCCACTCTTCTCTCAAAAGTTAGTTTAAGTTCCCCTTTCTTCATAAGGCTTTCTCTGCCTACTCCCCTTCTCATTGTTTCATCTTCTCTTTTAAGCATAAGAAGTACTTGTTTTCTGTGCTCATCTAAGTTGTGGGCTGTTAGGCTAGAGACCAGGTTTTAGCTTCTTTGTTATCACTCATGAAGCCTACCACACTTTTAGGTATGGAGTAAGGACTTCATATCCATGATGAAATTTTTAATCACTACTTTAGACTTGAGCAAATTTGGCTGTGGAAATCATGGCTGAGTCTTTTAGAATTTTCTTTTATCAAAATAAATGGATCAGAGAATCCCCCAGAGAATTTCAGATACTCTTGTAAGAACTGAGCATAGCCCAAGACTTCACGCATCCTGTTTTCAAAGAGATTGCAATGTAATGGAAAACTGGGCATAAACATAACTCAAACAGTATTTATACTTCTTATTACAAAGCCTACCCTGGGATGCCAAATGTTCCTAATCACTAAACACGCTCTCTTTATGGGCCCATATCATGTACACAGTATTTTAAAAGTTCTCCAAGAATAGCAGTTGAGGTTATTCATCTTTCTATTCACTGTAATGCAAGCAAGAGCTTTTATGACAAATTATAAAATGAAGAAGAAACAAGGGAAACATCTCTTTGATGCTCATTTTTCGGAGAGGGTTTCCTAAATGCAATATCACAAATTCAGAAGTCTGTTTTTCTCCAGTGTCATTAATAAGGATCGCCATCATAGAGGGTGGTTTTGTTAATGAAAATTAGAATAAAATAATGATAACCTCATTTAAAAGTGATACGTATATGGTTTACCCAAAGCTACTAGAGTTTGAGTGAACTCAATCACTTTTAATTTCCTGCTCATGATGACTGGGGTTACCAAGTATGGAAGTCACTTTTTATTTGTATCATCATTGCAATTGGAATCTGAACAGATCATCTAGTTTATTACCTCTTGTATAGATGAGGCAAGTAAGAGGTTAAATAACTACTTCAACTCACGCAGGTAATTATGTTGCTGTGATAGAATGATTATCTGTTCATGGATTTGGAAAGGGAAAGAATATCCCTTTTCACACATTCAAAGAGACAGTTGCAAAATTGGATATTTTCAAATTTTAATGTTAATATCTTACAATATACATCTCTTAAACACTCACTTTCCCCCTCCCCTTTTAAATAATTGCATGCATGGTCAAACATATTCTTTCTTGATGTAGTAAGCAATTTGAGGACCACACTTAAACCTAAATTAGATTGCTATATCTGGACATAAAGTGTCTCACACACATAACTCAATAAAAACTTGTTGAGTGACCAAATGAAGAAATGTTCTTTCCGTTTTTCCTCCAAGACACAGGAAGAAGAGAAATGACAACCCAGAATGGAGTGGACAAGGAAAGAACAGAGCAGTGGCACAAAGACAGCTTTCTTATTACCTTTCACATGATTCAAATTGTAGTTCTAATCTGAACAGTCTCTGTGGGACACAATTCAGTCTCATATAACTCAGCAGTTCATTTTCTCTACTCTGTTTAACACAAACTGATCAGATGCCCCAAATACTGTCTTCAAGTTTTCATTTTATTCATTTTTTTTTCCCCAAAGAGGGATACGATCACTATAGCAACTAAACGATATAAATCTTGTCTAATTGAATCAGTGTGCTGGAAATGATAGCCTGGGCAGAGACTGAGTTAAAATGGGGTGGGGCTGGGGTGGAGAGGAGAGTAAGTAGTGATTGAGGATGATCAAAATATCAAATCCTCCAATTTCCTGGGATTGGGTGAAATTTTTGTTGTTTATTTTTTAAGGGAAATTGTAAATCTTCAAAGGCAGGGTCACTTAACTGTACAAGGAAGCGGGTGGGGCTGCAGATGGGGCGCAGCTGATTACCACTAAAATACTAGTTGTGAGTATAGAGATGATCACTCCACCATGCTGTCTCCTCTTGATCCCGAAGATAAAAACATTGCAAGAGGACGGTATTGGAGGCCCAGAATCTAACTTAAGCCTCTTAGTTTGGTACATCAGGAAACCTTCCCTCCCAGAGACTCAGCCCAGCAACCTCTCCAAGCAGGCAGAATAAAGAACGGTATAGTGACTTGTGTGCGTAAGACGCAGGCTCCGGCAAGCTGCACCCAACTCTTCCCGCTAGGGCCCCACACACGTTATTAAGTAACAAGTTACTCGGGGTGCACACGTGAGAGGCGGGGCCGGCACGCGGCGGGCCGCCAGAGTCACTTGCGTGGCGCTAGGGGACAGCCCTACGCCCCTCTCCGCCCCCCACCGCCCTGGAACACCGCTCCCTCTCCGCCCGCCCCCAGGGCGAGACGCGCGGCGGTGACTGCAGCGCGCGGACCCGGGCCGAGGCGGCCACATGGCGCGCTGGGGAGACGGCGGCGGCGCTTTGTTTCCAGCGGCGAGGGTGAGTCGCCGCCCCCCGCAACACCCCAGCCGGGCAGACACTCGGGTTCCCGCCGCTGAACAATCCACAGCACCAGGAGCGACCCAACGGCCGCAGCCTCTTCCCCCTCGGCCTCCGCCTCCCCGGCCTCCGCCTCTGCCACCGCCGCGCCGCGGCCCCCGCCCCTTCCCCCGCCCCGTCCCCTCCTCCTCCACCCGCGAACTTAGTCAGCGGTTCGCGCCGCCGCGCGCCCATTGGCCGGCGGGACGCGCCGCGTCACAATGGAGCCGGTCGGAGGCGGCGAGCGGGGCAGCGCCGGGGCTTCCCGCTGAGCCCGCGGCCGCCGGCAGCGGGGAGCGTGCGGGCGTGGGGCCGCCGCCTGGCGCCCTGAGCGGCGCGGGGCGCGCGCTGCGGGGACCGCGGGCGCCCGGGGCTGGACTAGCGCGGGTCGGAGGGAGCCTGACACACCTGTGCGCGGAGGAAGAGCCGAAGCCTACCGCGGTGGCGGAGGATGACAGGGTAAGGGGACGCAGCAGGTGGGGCTGGCTGGGCAGGTACGGTTACCTGTCCGCACCTCACCTGTGAGCGGGGATGCGAGAGGGCGGCCCGGCTGGAGAGGGGGGGCCGGCTTCGCGGCCGCCTTGCCTCTGGGAGGGAAGGAGCCGGACCCCTGAGAGGACCTCTTGTAGATGCTGGGGTCATTTGGGGCAGGAGGAGTGGATGGCAACGCCGAGGCGGTCCCCTCTCTGCCCCGGCAGCTTGGCGCTGCACCTGAGTGCGAGTCCTCCGGGCGCTGCGGGAAAGGGTTTTTCTTCCCCGCTGGGATCTCTCTCCAGGTCAGTGGAACTCCCTCGAGGGGGTCCACATGTGGTCGCTCATGTTGGCTTCGTACTTTGGCGCTGCTTGTGGGTAAATATTTTATGCTTTTGGGTACTCATTAGTCGCTTGCAATTCTGTGGTAATGTTGGGCGTTCGTTCGTTTGCGGGAGAAGGGAGCAACTGATCCCCCATTTAGAGAAAGGATCAGAGTTTCCTCCTTGGCTGCAGTTGAGCAGGTGCTGAGAGGTCAGAATGGAGGAGGCTCTCAGTGTTGGCACATTAGTCTGCGTCCTCAACTGACTTCCGAAGTCCATAGGTTGCCTGTAGTCAGATGACATTTGGGGAAGACTTTTCCTTGTGGTCAGAAAGACTCCCTCCAAGCACCCCGCCATCCCCTAAAAAAGGGGAAACCTAAGTTTTAAATACCAATGTGTGGACTTCTCAGAATACATTCACCTTGCCTAAAAACTTTTAAAAAATCCCTTGGTTGTAAAAAGATATCCTTTTTAAAAATTTAAATTGTAAATAGGCAGTCAATTTAAGTAGGCAATTTGTTCAGTGTATATTAGGAAGAAATTAAGAGTTGGGGGTGTAGTTCACTGATAGAGCATGTGCTTAGCAGGGGCAAGGCCCTAAGTTCAGTTCTCAGCAATAACAACAGTAAACAGCATGTGTCTTTACCACGCTGCTGGGTCCTAAATCAAAGTGTAAGGATGCAGTATGAAAATGAGGTCAAACAGCAGCATAATTAGTTAACAATTCCAGAACACTTGTGTGCACAGATTACACCTCCTGAAAACCCAAAATGCTCTGAGTTGTGTGTGCCCATGTGACTTTCTTTTGCCCCTGGCTTTCCTAGTCAGCACCTTCGCTCTTGAAGAGAATATGGAATGACAGCTAATCCCCCAGGTAATTGGGCCTGGGTGATTTAAGATTATAAGCCCTAACATGTTTGATACTGCTCTGAGCTCAAAAGAGGGCTCTTGATTCAGGGAGTGATGTGAACAAAGTTGGCATTGAGTTCATATGGTTGAACCATGTCACATTTCTTATGCCTAGTTTCCCAAAACAATTCTTTTAATCTACATGTTAGAATTAAGTTTACTGTTCTTTGAAATTTGTTATTTTTTTCAGCCTAATATGAACATGTACAGCCTAATATGAACATTTTCACATTTTAAGTGTTTTTATTCGACTAGTTCAGATTTGCTTTTCAAGACTTGTTCTCACCTCTATCACCGTTCCCCCATTACTGTCTTAATTTTCAGAATCCTCAGAATGAAAACACAACATTAATTAAAATGAAAAGGACCTTAAACAATAGAACTTGGAAAGGACACCAAATCATCTAAAGCATATTTAGAGTACTGCCTGAAGTTTGTCATTTTTCATTTTGTTTTCTGAAGTTGAAGAGGGAGAATATTTTAAAATTTAGAGGTCTTCCTTTTGCCAAAATTTTAACTTCTAAAGTTATTTTTAACTTTTAGATCTTTTTGACGTATCTGAGTATTTCTGTTTCTTTTTAATTTTTTTACTGTCTATATGAAATGCAGTGACTGATTTTCATTTAATATGTCTCAAGATGAATTTCCAATTTAATTTTTATTTGTACTTCCCATTTGTAATATCCACGGATATTATCAGAAACCAATGCACTCCAGTTCTGTCATTTTACTTCACACTTGCTGGAATGGTTTGCATTGCCTTCCATATAGCTCACCCTTCACTGCTATTCTAACTCCCAGAATACTGAATGTGCCCTCAAAACAACCTAGATCTGTGATCACACCAAAAGAAATTTGGAAGCCCAATTACTGTGCAGAATTTATTTGTTGTTGTTAGGAGCTGTCAAGTCGGTGTCCGACTCAGAGACCTTACATACAACAGGCGAAACACTATTATTAGTGCTTCTCTGCTATTCATAGGGTTTTCAATGGCGGATTCATTTTTGGGAGTGGATTTCCTTCTCCCAAGCCTACAGCACGTGATGTTCCCAGGCGGCCTCCCATCCAAGTACTAACCGGCTGGGACCCTGCTTAGCTTCTGAGATCTGACAGGATCGGATTCCACGGTACTATGGCTGCAGGCAGGATTTATTTAGCCAATTGTAAAAATGTCTTTTAATTTGTGTCATGTCTGTTTTCATATTGCTACCTTGTATTGCTGTTGCCTACTTTCATTTTATTTCTTGTTTATATTTTCTAAACATCCTCCATACCGTTATTATGACTTAGTTTTCTGTGGTGTGCAGTGTAATGCCTTTGGCACACATAATAACGTATTTTTCTTTTTCTGCATCATTAAGATTGATCTTAAATAAAATTAGGCCTAAATCCAATCACTGAATCTCTTTTCTAAGTTCTTATCACTGCTGTTCATTTAGAAATTGAGCAAAGGGTAATAATAAACTCTCTGTTCTGTGACTTCCTTTCATTTAGTATTCTACCCAATTGCAACACAATTTAAATTTATTCCTTCAGTGTTATTGTGAACAGCATAAAGGAAATGAATAAAAATGAGTTGCCAAGGCTTCAACCTTGACCTTTCCTTTTTGCCTTTTTGACATTTATGCTGTCTTTGATATGGGTCACATGGTTCTCCTTGTACCTTTCCAGGATAGGTATATTTGAACTTCAGCTCCTGCTTGTTCAATACCAGGGTATTTTCTAATAATTCTTTCTTCTTGTCTGTCTTCTCTGACCATTCCCACAGCTACCTTCTGCAGTACCCACCCTTCATCTAACAGGATCTTTCACAGAAGCTGCCAGTGCACAGCTTCTGTTTTGCTTCTGTTTCCAGCTCCATGAAGGTGACTGAGATTTTACTCTGCCCATCTCTAATGGACATCAAATTCTTTAGTGTTAAGAAGTATATTCCTTTGGACTCTTTCTCAGGTATGCAGAATTGAGAGCGTATTCAAATCTTAATTTCTCCTGTCAAATTCTTTTTCAGCATTCCAAAACAACTTTTTTTTTTTTCAAAATCAATTGCAAATTACAAGTAGGAGTTCTTCTGGCTATTACCTAAGAGCATAAACTTTGCGTACTGCTGGGCTTGCATCTGAACTCTGTGGTCACTTTGAATGAGGTGCTGGATTAGTTAAGATTAGCTACCAGTGAAAGAGGCCACAAAGAACAATGGTTTAATCAAAGTGATGTTTGTTTCTCTTTCATATTAAAGAAAAAAGGTTATAGATAGACAATCCAGAGATAAATGACGGTACTACTGTCTTCTGAGGATAATACTGGTTCCATCTATTGGACCTATCATACATAAGATGAGGTCCTCAGCCTCTTGGTCCAAGATGCAGCTTTAGCCATCACATCCAAGTGACAGAAAGGAAAGAAGGAATAGAAGAGAAGGAGAATGACAAGAGTTTCCGGTCTCTTGAAGAAATTTCCTAGAAGTTGTTTTATACTCCGTATTACATCTTATTGCCCAGAACTTAGTGCCTAACCTCACCTCCTGGAATTGACCCTGGGAAATATTGTCCTTTTTCCATGATATCTTATCCCCAGTTAAAAAATATAGAGAGGTTCCTATGCTTAGGAAAAAAAGAAGGGAAGTGAACGTAGGGATATCTGAAAACCACAGTTACTCTCAACTTCTTTTTTTCTTTACTAATATTACCTATCTTATGTGATCCTTAGGATTAAATACATTAAATCCTTAGGGTTATTATACACTAAAGCATGTAACACAATATCTGGCATAAAACAAGCCTTCAGTAAATGCCTTCATATTCCTCCTTGCTCCTTTTCTATGAACTATTTAATTTCCTTGCTGCCACATCATTGACAACAAATCTTACTTTAAATATTTGGGCATTTGTCCCAGTTGGTGCTATTAGACTGCTAGGTTGTACCTTATCATGGGAGGGAGATGAAGTATTTGAGTGGTAGAGAGCAACACATTATTACTCAATTCAGTATTTATTTCTTAGATTCAAAGCTTGACTTAAATTAAAAATACGGCTCATGAAATCAAATGGACATCGATAGGAATCCTGGATCTGCTACTTACTCATTGTGCTGCCATTGCCTTACGAATTCTGTTTCCTTACTAGCAAACCAGGGTAGTAAACACATATGGGAATTAAGTGGGAAAAAAATATATATATACATATGTATATATTTATGAAGTGCTTAATACTGTGTCTGATAAAGGATGTGGTTGCTTTTGCATTGTAATTTGGCCTAACCTGGGTGAACCTTTCTAAAATGAATTCTTATTCTGTTTTTTAAAAACATATTTTAAAATTGGTCATATTGTACATATAGTCAAATTTGTACGTATCTATTAATCAAACTTTTTAGAATTGTCTCCAAAATCAGTTTATAAACCAAAGAACAGCAAAATCTTTTGATCAAAAACAGAATAGCCAAACCTGTGCCTTACTCAGCCTTGATTTTCTTGATGTTGTTAGGTGCTGTCAAGTTGAGTCTGACTCATAGCGACCCTATGTACAACAGAATGAAACATTCTCCGACACTGTGCAATGCCTGGCACTATGTCAGTGCTTCTCCACTATTCATAGGGTTTTCCATGGCGAATTGTTTCAGGAGTTGCTGCCAGGTCCTTTTCCCATTTTTGCAGTGCTGGGGATTGAACTCAGGGTTCCAGAGAGCGCAAAGCAGCACTCTACCAACTGAGCTAAACCCCAGCACCTATTAGATGGCAGGCACTATGCCGGGTTTTGAAGATGTAACTGTAAACAAAGCTATATATGGTCTCTCTTCTCATGGAGGTTGGAATTTATTGAAAGGGACAAGTGAATCGGTCACTGCAAACAAATGAAAATTGCCACTATGAAAGTAGTTAGGAAGGAGATGGAGCCATGTTGTGAAAGTTAATGCAAGTGCATGTGGTCAGAGAATAAGTGTTGACGTTAGGGGGAAAGGGCTGGCCAATGAACTGCAGTAACTGAAGGAGGAGGAGTGTAGTTTTAAATGAATTCAGACATGAGATGAACCTGCCTCTGGGAAGGGACCTGCACCATTCTGAAGGATTCATTTCATAATGTTTGGAGCCACCTTTAAAATAAATGTATATAGTCTACCATATATTCTTGAATCTAATTCACATCATTTTAACAATTTTACAGGGCTACAGAATTAGATGTGGACCACAGTTCCATGTGGATTGGATTTCTGTGAGAGAGCTCTTTCAGTTGCAGTTGTAATCTGCACCTGACTTTGTAGCCCTCCAAAACTGCCAGAAAGGTTGCAGATTAGATTTGAGAATATACAGTATAACTTTGCATTGTGGTACTCTGAAAGCAGCCACATAAGTCAGGAATAGCTTAATTATTTTACAATTCATTTGTGTTATACTGGCAAACTTTAAGTACAAATAGGTTTTTGATACACCAAGCAGATGCATCCAAGAAAGGGAGCTATAAAGTAATGTCTTGTCAGAAAGGACCAGAGTTGAACTGCATCATCTGTAGCAAATGGGTTTGAAACCATGTAGCCAAGAGGGGAAAGACTATTAAAAGGCTTTTTGCAAAATCATCAATACCCCATAAAGCAGCATTAGAAAAAGACCACAGGCTGGGAGCATGGGTAGTGTGTTCCAGAAGGCTGGCTGGACTACTCCCTCTAGAATAGCCTATCTCAGGGCCAGTGGACAGCCCTAACATCCAGTCCCTCTCTGGCTTTTAGTTTTGTGTAGATAGGAACCCACTTGGCAGAGTGATACCACTGGCAGGTATGTTAGCAAGGGGTATCATATCTCTTTGCCCTGTATTATTGTTGTTGTTGTTGTTAGGTGCCATGGAGTTGGTATCTGACTCATAGCGACCCTCATAGGGTTTTCAATGGCTGAGTGCTTTGGGATTGCCTTGGGAGTGGATTTGCCCTGTATAGCTGAGCTAAAGAGGGAGCCTCTGGGGAAATGTTGCCTCTCTGATTCCCTGCAATAGCCCTGGAGAAAGCTGGGCTTCCATGTTCCTCCCACCTGTGGTGGTATGACATGACTGAGCCTGGGGAACAGAGCTGTTGGCTCTTGGGCTGCAGGTTATTTCTTGCTTAGTGTGAGTACATTTAAGATGCATTCTGTTCATCTAGAGATTTTAAAGTTCATCTCTCTACGCACAGCTAAATGAGTTTGTTCCTGGCCCTATTTCAGTCTGAAATAGGCAGTCCTCAACTGAGCTATGACTTGTCTTCCAATAGCATTCATGAGTCATAATGCAGTTTCTGGAGGCGCTGTGTTGTGCGTGGTGGTCAGCTTTGCAGACTACCACAAGGGATTGGCTGGTATGCAGAGCCAGTGCTGTCCTAAGATGCCTAAGCTTCTCACCTTCACCCTCTGAGGAATGCCCTTGGAACTAAGACTTTTTTCCCTGAATTTGCCTTGGTATTTGAAATCCCTCCCTCAGTGGCACCCCAAGATTTTTTGCCACCTGGGGCTTCTCGTATGTGGTTCTTTCTGCCCAGAATGTTCTTCCCTTGTGAATGTGCCTGGCTACTTCCTTCTCCTCAATAAAGGGTGAGCTCAAATGTGACCTCAGAGGTCCCTTCTTTGACCACCTTGGATAAACCACCCACACCCCTATCCCCATCCCTCTCAGCCTCTCACACCTTAGTTTGTGGTTTGCTTGCTTTTATGTGTCCTGTTTCCTTTAACCACACCAGAATCTAAGTTCTGTGAAAGCAAGGACTTTGTCTCTGTTGTTGATCTGTTCTTAGGCCTGCTGTGTAGAAAGCCTCTCAGAACTGATGCTTGTGATAATGAGCAAATAATTTTGCTCCACTGAGCATAAAATTGGGATAGCAATACACATGACACCTAGCTCACAGAAAAAATGAGGGCCTGGAGTTAGTGGATTGACAATTCTTTTCTTCATGACATGTTGTTCCCCTTTGTTGTTGTTAGGTGCCATTGAATCGGTGTCCAGCTCATAGCACCCTATGTACAACAGGCAAAACACTATTGTCAGTGCTTCTATGCTGTTCATAGGGTTTTCAATGGTGGACTGATTTTTGGGAGTGGGTTGCCAGGTCCATCTCCCAAGCCTACAGCACCTGGTGTTCCCAGGTGGTCTCCTATGCAAGTACTAACCAGGTCTGACCCTGCTTAGTTACTGAGATCTGACCAGATCAGATGCCACAGTGGTATAGCTGCAGGCTCTTCACCTTTAGGGTCCGTATTTTTGCAAATAGCAGTACTGTTTACCCAAATATCTAACCCCAAGAAACCTCAAACTCAAACTCATTCTGGACTTCTCCTTGCTTTGTTACCCCCTGTACTTGTAGCATTGGTAACTCATTTGTCTGGAGGCCATGTCCTTCAAGTTCTTCCTATAACCACCCTTCCTCCATAGCCTCTGTGCTGCTTGGGTCTTTCCTAAGAGCACCAGTAATTGTCTTTTAACTGATAGTGTAGTTTCTAGATTTGCTCACTGTCTACCCCTACACCCTCCAATTTGTTGTCTACACTGCAGCAATATTTCTAAAAGGCAAATCTCATCGCATCACTGCCTTTTGCAATGGTTCCCTTCTCCACAGGGAGTTAAGTTCAAATGCCTTGGTGGACCCATGTACATAGTAAAGTCTCTCCTTTTCTGGCTTCTGTAAGTCTTCAGCTTCACTTTGCTGCTCTGTCATTTCTGCATCCCCAGTGCATGTACCATGGACAAGGTGCAGTTATGCCCCCATGCACAGCCATCCTGAACTATTTGCAGTACAGGGAGGAAGGTTCTAGGTAGCCATGTAGCTTCAATCCATGGCTGTGTTTCTACCCTTTATCTGGGATCCTCTTGACAAACCTGTGCCCATCTTTCAAGCATCTCTCTTCTGAATAACTAATCCTGACATTTTTCTTCTCCTACCCAGAGCCCCTCACTTCTGCCTCTTTGGTGCCTCTGAGCCTTTTGTACCCATCATAAAACCTGCACAGCCCTGCCTCCTCCTTGGTGTTCCTTCAAGATAAAGAATATATTTTGTTCATTTCCTGGGCTTCCTAGGTAAGCCTCAGACCTGACATGCTGTGGACACATAATGTATATGCAGGAGAGAATTGGGGGAGGAAATTCAGCATACATATCACCTACTCCAGAGCTTCATGTCACTAACTTCCTTTTGACTGCTGTTTGACTAACACTTGAAGGAATATCTCTTTGAAGATTAAAAGTAATAAGAGAGCTGGATGTGGTGGTGCACATCCCAACGACTCAGGAGGTGGAGGCAAGAAGATCATGAGTTTGAGACCAGAGGCAGCCTGCAAACTTAGCAAGACCCTGACTCAAAAAAAATTAAAACTGGGCTGGGGGCACAGCCCAATGGTAGAGCACTTACAACGTATCTGCAAGGCCCTGGGTTCAACCCCTAAGTATCACAAAATAAAGTAATGAGATTATAAATATTGTTACTAGGTATCAATTGGGTAGACAAAATACTCTGTCAATGAGCTAGTATCTGTTGAACCTATACTGGGTTCAGAATTCTGAATTTGGCAACTTGCAAGAGATGCTTGAGGCAGCTTTAGCACTTTTCTCATATAATCTCCGCTTTGTCCTTCTATTAAAAGTAAAAAAATTTAGATGGTTAGCATAGATTTTTGGCTTACAGGTAGTTTAAAACAATGTCTTTGAATGGTTTCTTTGCTTTTTAAGTGGCCCCTCGAAGAATTTTGAAAGCTGTATGCTCTCCTCATGCATTATTTTTACATCAAAGGAATTTTTACAGCTTTATTGAGGTATGATTGATATACAAAAAATACACATATTTAATGTAAATAATTTCATGATTTGAGCACATGTATATAGGCATGAAAGCATCATCACAATATAGTAAGCCTATCTATCGCTTTGGAAAGTTTAAGTGCATGACACTTTATTGATAAGTGTAGGTACTATGTTGTACAACATATATATATAGAACTTATTCTTGTATAACTGTCAGTTTATAGCTATTGAACAATAGCCCTTCACTTGTCCTTGTTCTGTCCTTGGCAACCACTATTCTATTTTGCACTCTTAAAAGTTTAACTACTTTAGGTAACTCATATAAGAGGATTCATGGAGTGACTGACTTATTTCACCTAGCATAATTCTCTCTAGATCCATCCATGTTGTCATTAATAGTAGGCTCTTGCCCCTGTCTCTTTTGTAGGGCTGGGGATCGAAACGAAGGTCTTCCACATGCTAGGCAACAACTCTGCCACTGAGCTACATCCCCAGCCATGATTTATTTCTTTTTTCTTCTCATTTTATTTATTTATTTATTTTCCTCCAGGAATCTTATTAGCAATTTTTAGTGTACAACTTAATGGGTCCCATTATGGGTCTCATTTCCATACATGCATTTCACTGTACATTGCTCTTATTCAGGTCCCCTATCATCCTCAAATGACCCTCTCTCCCCTCCTCGCTCTCCTCACCAATGGTTGCCCTTCTACTTGCATGTCTTGTTTGTGTGTATATCTATCTGTATATACACACACCTATCTTCATACATTTTTAAAGTTAATATCTAAAATTTTCATCATTATTTCAAATAATTATGAAAGATGACATTTCTGCTAATATAAATATTGATTTTTAAAAATTACTTTTTTAAATGTACCCAATGGAAGCTAAAGTAAATACCAAAATCATGATTCCCATTGCCATCCATTTAAAAACACACACAAATAAGCTTTTCCACAAAGGTAAGGAAATTTGCATAGCTCTTTTGGTCTTGGAACTCATTTCATTCCTCCTGTCCTTTAAAACATAACCCTATTATAACGTTCTTTTGCTAAGATGTCTTTCCTTGATTTACCTAATCATACTCTTGTGACACACATAATATATCTATGTTGTTGTTGTTGTGTGCCGTTGAGTCGGTATCCGACTCATAGCGACCCTCAGGGTTTTCAATGGCTGAGTGCTTCGGGATTGCCTTGGGAGTGGATTGCCAGGCCCTTCTCCCATTTTTGTGGTGCTGGGAATTGAACTTGGGGCCTCAGAGACTGCAGCGCAGCGCGCTACCCACTGAGCTAAATCCCAGCCCCAATATATCTCTATATTTTTTAAATTCTTGTGACAGTAAAGCTCTAAATATTAAATAAAATTTCTTTTGGTTTGAATTATGTTTTTCACTAGTCCAAAACTGACCATAACAAATATATTAAACCTTTTTATGAATAATTATTAAGCATAGGTGAAATTTTGTTGGAAAATCATCTCTTAATGAGAGATTGCCTGCAGCTGTAGCCCTGTGGCATTCCATCCCCTCAGATCTCGGAAGCTAAGCACCAGGTGCAGGTGCTGTAGGCTTGGGAGAAGGACCCAGCAACCCACTCCCAAAAATCAGTCCACTATTGAAAACCTTATGAACAACAGAGAAGCACTGACAATAGTGTTTCACCTGTTGTATGCAGGGTTGCTATGAGTCGGATACTGACGGAACGGCACCTAATAACAGCAACGACAATGAGAGATTATGGACTTAAAAGTAGTTCATGTGTACACTTTCCGTTTCTCAACATCTGTAACCCTAAGGGTATATCAAAATGACACTTTACTTGCTGGCCTGAAATTTGTATACCCCAAGGCAGTGCATCCTAAGCTAACTCCTGAGAAGGGAGAGTTTGCTCTTCTTTTATAATGTGGGAAAATGGGCCAGGTGCTGTGGCACATGCCTTGTAATCCCAGAGGCTTGGGAGGAAGAGGCAGGAGGACTGCAAGTTCGAGACCAGAGGCAGTCTGCATAATTTAGCGAGACCTTGTCTCAAAAAAAGTAAAAAGAAATGGGCTGGGGGTTCAGCTCAATGGTACAGCACTTGCAAAGCATGCAAGCATGAGGCGTTGGGTTCAACCCCCACTACTGCTAATTATAGTAATAATAATAATAATAATAATAATAATAATAATAATAATAATAATGTGGGAAAATGATGAATTTGAAAAGAGAAAAAGGAAATAGCTGGAAAGAACCGCCAAGTTATCAGGTGGTTATGCAGGAGATAATTCTAGGCAAAGGTTAATTGATCTGGAAATAGATCCCACCAGAGTATGTCTTCCTACAAAAAGTGATCCCAGCTGGGCACAGTGGCACATGCCTGTTATCCCAGCAGCTGGGGAGGCAGAGGCAAGAGGATCGCAAGTTCGAGACCAGAGGCAGTGTGGGTAACTTAGAGAAACCTTGTCTCGCAAAAGTAAAAAATGGGCTGAAGGTGCAGCTGATTTCCACATTTGTATAACAGGGATAATACTTGCTCCCCTGTGGCAGGTCATCAGGAGAATACATGTGGATATAAAAGCTTTAATGTATTATAACAGATATAATAAATGGTGTAGTGTAGGTTCCTGGGGTGTTTTCAGGATGCATTTGCTATAAGCTGTTGAGAGAACACAAGAAAGAAGGGGACAGCTTCACAGTGTTGTCTTATGCAGGGCCAGGGCATCCAGGAACTGGAAGGTTCAACCCCCAGTACCACAAAAAAAAAGAAAAAAAAAAAAAGAAAAGAAAAGTGATCCCCAAACTTCATTTTCAAGTTTGAAGAGCACTGGTTTAGATGGGGGGGGGGAACCCACCACCACCATTCAAAACCCCTCAGTCAAATTAGCTATCAGCTCTAACAGGTAAAGGGGTCTTTGTAGGACAAAGACTCAATTATAGAACTAGAAGAAGAATTATAAATTTCTTCTAGTTAGGCAGGGATGTTCAACAGAGAAAGAGCATCCTTAGAATGTATCATTCTTTGAAATATACCCAGTGGAAGCTAATAGGCTACCGAAGTAATTTATCACCATCATCCACTTTAAGAACACATGAAGAAGCTCCTAGAACAGTCAGAAACTGTACTGTATCTACACTGAAGATGTTTTTGATGCTTATTGTTAGACTGGATAAAATAAGAACTTTGGTTAAAGTTCACCAAATACTTGACTCACTGACAGCTGTATCAACAGATGACTGGTTTGTAAGAACAAATCTTAATCCTATTGGGAAAAAAAGCTCAACATTTCTTCCCAGAAGGAGGTTATGAATTATAACATACAAAAATATTTGGTCCCAGGAGAGATCTAGGACTTTTTTTAACTCCATGGAGTAGGCAATCTGAGCAGAACTGAGGCTACTTTGCCATTGTCCTGGTTGTTGTGGTGTTGGGTTGGGAGCCTTTTGTTGCGCCCCCCCCCCCCAGTTCCTGGATGCCCTGGCCCTGCATAAGACAACACTGTGAAGCTGTCCCCTTCTTTCTTGTGTTCTCTCAACAGCTTATAGCAAATGCATCCTGAAACACCCCAGGAACCTACACTACACCATTTATTATATCTGTTATAATACACTAAAGCTTTTATATCCACATGTATTCTCCTGATGACCTGCCACAGGGGAGCAAGTATTATCCCTGTTATACAAATGTGGAAATGAGTTATGTGGGGTTCGTGGGGCTTACCTTAGGAAACCTCACACTTAGTGACAGATCTGGCACTCAACTCCTGATGAAGTGGCTTTTTCTTTGGTGTATTGCCTGGCTCCTTTTCACAGATGAATTATTTTTCTAAAAGGCTCCAAAGATTGGGAAACTTGCCTGAAAGTGAGAGTATAAAGATTAAATGAAATAGATATGCTTATAAAATGCCTAGTAGAATGCACGGCTCACAGCAGGCCCCAAGATTTAAAAACAAAGAAAGAAAAGTCATGTATTTGAGTCTTTGTTCTAATATGCTTTTTTATGGAGTAAAAACATTAGTTAACAGATGATTTAGATCATTTAATCTGTGCCAGGCATCACACTAAATACTGGGAATAAATCTAACAATGAAGAAAACAGAAAAAAATCTTTTATGTGTATACCATACATCCTAGAGGAGTGAAGGTAGACAATAAATGGACAAGGTATAATGTTATATAATGCTATGAAGAAAAATAAAGTAGAATGAAGGTGAAAGAGTGCTTGATAGAGGGAATTAGAGAGAGTGGTCAGGAACAGCTATCCTGGGATGGACACCTTTGAGAAGTCCTGAATGTGATGCTTACCTGATTCTGACTTCAAGGCTTTGGGTTTATTCTGGTAGTCAGTTCAAGTCATGGTATTCTGGAATTGTGTGGAAGAAGCCCTGAAGAGTTTTTGTTGTGTTTATTGTTTTATTTTTGTGTGTCTTTTCAAGGATGAGGATAGAACCCAGGGCATGGCACATGCTATATGGACACTCTACCACTGAGCTACATCCTCAGCCCAAGAGCATCTGTCTTTAACTTTTTCTATCATAGATATCTTTGAGGATCTTTCTCAGGATATACACATACTCATGTGCATAAAAATGAACATGCCTAACATGCCTTGAAATGATCCTTAGTACTCCTTCTGATTCATGTTTCTGTTCTGTTCAATCTTTCTGTTTACTGATAAGATATTAAGGTTGGGAAAGGCCAGGTAAAAATTGTCCAGTGTCATAACTAGTTAGTGGCTGAATCAAGGACCCAAGATTCCCACAAAGGTGTCTTTCGATTTCTTCATTGAAATCTATAAGTACCTAGAACATTAAATTCTCTAAAGGCTAGGATCAGTGACTTTGACCTTTCTTAGCCAGAAATAAAAACAATTATAGTCTATAACACCTCTTGGTTTTTATGTATATCTACTACTGTGGTCTGAATGTCTACATTCCCCAAGATTCATGTGTGGGAACCTAACCTCTAGGTGATGATGTTGAGACTTTTGGGAAATGATTGGTTCATGAAGGTGGAGTCCTCAGAATAGGATATGGAAACCATATCTAAACTAGCCAAACCTAAAAGAATCTGTCCCTTCACTGTGAGAGGTTAGCATCTATGAGGAATAGGCTCTCATCAGACACTAAATCTGGTAGTCCCTTGAGCTTGGACTTACTTGGCTACAGACTTGTGGGAAACAAACACCCAGTCTATGGTATTTTCCCATGGTGACCTGAAAAGACTAGGATGTGCACCATTTTTATGTAGGGAGTGGCTGGGTGGCTTTTTCTCTGCTTGCAGGCCAGTAGCACAACATAAATAGCATCTTGAATATTCAATGCCCTAGAAAATTATGAAAAAGCTCTTGGATGGCAGAAAAGAAAAAAGCAAAGAAATGGAGGTCTTGTCGTGGGAAGATATTTCTTTCCTTATAGCTAGCACTTCGGTTCTTCATGGTTTTAAAGAATGGAAAAAGAATGATAGTACTTTTGGCCCCCACATGTCTGTTAATTTGCTGTACTGTGGGGGTTTGCATGTGGCTATGATGCTGAAAGCTATGCTATCGGTATTACAGAAGCCAGACTTTATGAAGAAAAAATGAGGCATCATGCTTGGAAGAAGATTCATTAGCAACCTGCATTATGCAGATGATACAACTCTGCTTGCTGAAAGTGCAGAGGATTTGAAACATTTACTGATGAAGATCAAAGAACACAGCTTTCAGTATGGATTGTGCCTCAACATCAAGAAAACAAAAATCCTTACAACTGGGTAAGCATCTTCGTGATAAATGGAGAAAAGATTGAAGTTGTCCAAGATTTTGCTCTACTTGGTTCTACAGTCAACACTCACGGAAGCAGCAGTCAAGAAATCAAAAGATGCATTGCCTTAGGAAAAGCTGTGGCAAAAAAAACCTCTTTAAAGTGTTGAAAAGTAAAGATATTACACTGATGACAAAGGTGCACCTGACTCATGCCATGGTATTTTCCATTGCATCATATGGTTGTAAAAGCTGGATGCTGAATAAGGGAGACAGAGAATTGATATTTTTGAACTATGGTGCTGTAGATGAATATTGAATACACCATGGACCTCACAAAAGAACCAACAGATCTGTCCTAGAAGAAGTGCAGCCAGAGTGCTCCTTGGAAGCAAGGATGGCCAGACTGCATCTTACATATTTTGGACATGTGGTCATGAGGAACCAATCCCTAGAGAAGGACATCATGTTTTGGAGTGGCAGGTCAACAACAACAAAGAAAAGAAAAACCTTCAACTAGATGGATTGACACAGTGTCTGCACCAATGGTCTTAAACATAAAAAAGATCATGTGCCTTGCACAGAATCAGGGAGTATTTCCTTCTGTTGTACATAGGAATGCTATGACTTGATGGCACATAACAACAACAATGCTTTTGAAGGTCTCTGAATGTACGGATGGCAGAGGGACTAGAGAAGGGAAAAGCCTTGTCCCATCTTCAACAGAGGCAGTAACTCCCTTAGGATGAAACAAAACTCACCCCCACCCAGCAGTTTCCTCTGGGGAAATTTTACACAGCAACTTAGAAGATAAACGTGTCACTATCGGGAAAATATTCACTGTAGCAACTTATCTTTCCAACCACACTTCCTTAACAGATGTCTCAACTTTTAGTACTACAAAATGCCCAAACATTTTTAGTGATCATCCACATGATTTCCAAAAGGAGATGCTATTTAAAATTTTCAATTTTCACCTTCAAAACTTTCTAGTAAAATATAACTAGCTCTAAAACCTCAGATGCCTAGCAAGTCTACCTCCTATAAACATTAATACTCACAAAATTTTTAGGCAGTTTTCTATTCTTGCTCTCATAAGACAAAACCTCGTTTTTGAATTAGAATTGCCTCTCAGTGCTGACAACTCTGATGGAAGAAATGCCAGCGTGTTCTCTCTTCATCAGTGAAAGGCCCTCTCCCCATGTTGCTTCTCTTCACCTGTACCCTCGTTTTTTGTAATTTCTAGCCTACTTTTTCATGTGTGTGTGCCTTGTTACTATGGTGATAGAGACCATAGAAATAGAGAACAAAGCATTTGTAATAAGCAAATCCTATATGGTTCATAATGCTAAAAAAAGAGATCTAGGTTTTTCGGGCATTCTTTATTTGTGGAAGAACTAGACCAACCTAACTGGCAGGGGGCACTGGAGTTATGGGCTGATTTGGAGCCTACTGTACCCATTGTGCTGTGCTTCACCAGTTCTTTCTCTACCCAGGAGTCATGAAGGTCAAGAAAGACCAGTGGGAGCCTATAGAGAGGATGTAGTACAGAAATTCATGCCAAAGAAATAGTGCACTGCAAAAGACAAATACTTTTGCTAATGTGTATTCCATTGGAGAATATCTTAGGAAAGTTTTAATGCTTACCATCATTAATTCTGTTGGTTAATTTTGTGTTATTCAACTTAATCTCTCAATAGAGAAAATTTACCATCTCATGATTTCTCCCTCTTCAAGGTAGTATTATATTCAAGGTAAGTTGTATTAGAATTTCTTTTCATTTAATAAGAACCAATCCTGATTACTAATAGCTTACCATGATTGCTGCTGGCCATTTGATTTTTTGAAAAATTAAGTAGTCAATTAGCATGTTTATTTTGTGTTTGTTTTAGAATTACTATGAAATATTCTCTAGGTGTTGCGAAAAGTAGTGATTTCCACAAGACCCAGGAGCTGTCCACAGTTGGTTTTTAATCTTCTATGTAATGTCCATTCTTTCACATACTATATCTTCAGGTATCATATTCCTTGATGTCCCTAATAAACTACCCAATGATTAAATAAAATATCCCAATAATTCAGTTCAGCCTTCCAGATAGTTGTTTTTAAATTTATAACATTTTAAAAAATTTGTATTGCTTATATTTATATTTAGATAGCATGTTGTTGTTAGGTGCCATCAAGTCGTGTCCAACTCATAGCGACCCTTACAGGGTTTTCAATGGCTAATTGTTTTTCGGGATTGCCTCGGGAGTGGGTTGCTATGTCCTTCTCCCATTTTTGTGGTGCTGGGAATCGAACTCAGGACCTCAGAGACTGTAGAGCGGCACTCTACCGACTGAACTAAATCCCAGCCCATTTAGATAGCATATATAATTTAAAATAATTTAATAGTGTTTTAGAGTATAAAGTCATAGTTCACAGATCAAAACTTTTGAAACTAAATAAGCTGATTGATCTATATGCCTTTTGCATTATGGCATGAGTGCCTGAACTTTCTCCCAGTTCTAAATTCTTGTTTTTTTGCTCATATGGCTCCTTTATTTTTGACTGATGAACTTGTATTTGTCCATTTTGTTATTTGCTATAATGGCTGTAACACTGATTTGAAAATATCCTTGTAATCAGTGATACACTTTGAGTTTTTAAAATACCTACACAGTGTATCCCCACCACCACCACCCAAGTCACCTTTTCCCTTTTGTGGCATGAATGTAAGGAGAGCCCTGGATTGGGAGTTGGAAGGCCCACACTGACTCTTATTCAGCTTCTACCTGGGATGGGCTTGGAGATACATTTTGTATCCTGTGAACAGCACACTGCTTCCCCAGAACAGCTCAGCAGCACCAGGAAGACACTGAAGCAGAAATGAAGTAATGTTTGCAGCCATAGCAGCCCTAAGGAGGATGAGTTGGAGGTAAGGGAGAGCATCTTGATAAGAACAATTGGGCAGTAAGATTGAATAGAGGAGATTGATATGAAAGAAATTCAAGAAAAGGTCATAGGATTAAGTTTTCCATTTCCTTTTATCAGAAAGATCTTATGGTAATTATTTAAGTGAAACAATGCTTACTGAAGTTTTACTACTTTTACTGTAACTTCTAACTTTTCAGTCATTTTTCAGAGAAGGAATGGGCTAAGTTTTCCACTAAATCTTCAAATTTCAGGTTACCACTGAGTATACATTTTATTTCCTGTAGCCAAACCACCCTGCCATCTGATCACAGCAGATCTTGGAAGCTAAGCAGGATCACACCTGGTTACTACTTGGTTGGGAGACCACCTGGGAATACCAGATGCTGTAGGCTTGGGAGAAGGACCCAGCAGCCCACTCCCAAAGCAGTCAGCCATCAAAAACTCTGTGAAGCACTGACAATAGTGCTGGGATGGCACAGTGTCAGATAGTACTTCATTTTGTTGTATATAAGGTCACTATGAGTTAGAGTCGAATCGACGGCACCTAACACCAATATACATTTTATTATCACAAATTTAAGTATCAACGCTTCTAAATGTGAATGTCCTCTGAGTGGAAATGAGAAGAGATTTAGAAGGCATAGTGTTTGTTCTATGGAAAGAATAGATTCCTTTTGCACAGGTGAGGTCGGCTGAAACTGGGTAATCCCTGCATACAGAACAGCTCACTGTCCTCCAAGAGGCTAGAAAACTGTGGGCACACTGGGTAGGTTTCATGGCCTACAGAGAACAGAAGTTATATTTGTGAGGAGTTTCCTCTTTTATGACCTACTTTTTTCTGATACCTCCTGGGCAGAGGTAGTTTCCATTGCTTTTGATATTTTCATCAATGTGAAGATAGATAGTAGGCCAAGTAGAATTATTTCTATTTTTATCAATTAAGATGCTGGCATTCTGAGAGATTGTGTAACTTGGCTAGAGTTATGGCAGATGACAGTAGGTGAGATAAGAGTTCACTCTCTCTCTTTATAGGCTTCTACTATATTATGTGGCTGAATTAGCTAACTTCAGACACTCATTTGGACAGAAAGGATTAGCAATACCAAGAATCAGATTTTACTGATAATATTAGCAACTTCTCTCTTGGTATTGACAATTTTATCATTTAAATTTGTGGTTAAATTTTTTTAATGTGATGTAGGGATTTTACCTTTAAAAGGCTTAAAATTCTGGGAGCATTTGAAACATGAACCTAAATCCAAGGCTACATTCATGTACCAGAATTATGGAATTAGACAGAGATCTTCTGGCCCTGAACATGTTTTTCTCCCATGACTTTTTGGCTATTTTTTATTTCTTGAACCTTTAAGTGAGGGCCTAGAAAGGCATGCCATCTGCTAGGGCAAGCTTCTGAACTCTATTGTGTGGCCTTCATGGAGCCCAGCCTCTGCCTTCTGTGTAGCTCTTATGAGCTTCAGGGTTACAGCTTGGTTCCTCTACCTGGCCCCCTCCATCTGGAATACTTAAGATTGTAATAAAATAATTGAATAAACATTTGTTTACCCTTTGTCTCTATCTCCAGACTGTAAATTCCATGAGGTAGGGATGGCATCTGTTTGGCAACATCATTGTTTTTACCTCCATTATTGGCCACTATCTACTGCATGAATGAGTGAATGAGTTCATCATTCATGTTTATTGTTTATCCCATCCAGCTAAACTGCTTTTTATTTCCCTTCAAGATCTCTTTAAAGATTATTCACATTGATACTAGTTTTATTATTTCGAGTTTACTAGTTGTGCACACTTACAAAAGTTACATAACTCTGTCTTGTTTGCCTTATTTGCAAAATGAAAAAAATCTCATGGGGTTGTTGAAAACACTCAGTAAGTTAACTGATCTAAAATACTTAGAATAGTATATAACCTGGTTATCTCATGAAAATCATCTGCTCCTGTGATTGTTTTAATATGCTGAGCATATTTGGCAACTTCACACGAACTACTTATTAGACAGGGCTGTGGGTCCTCACACTAAGCTTATTTTATCTACCTAGGAGGACCTATGAGAGAAAGTTCTACCTTATTTGTCTCTTGATGATTTATAACTTGTCATTTCAGTTAAGTAGGCTTAAATTGGCTTTTTCCTTGCTCTTTTTAGAGTCAAATTACTTAATGTTGAAAATGTATGCTTCCATAGTCATTGAATTAATAGGAATGCTATAGACGAGTTAGGAAAAATTGTAGCTGTCCCAGAGCAGAAAACCTTCTGAAATTCAACCTTATTCAGCAAATGGACAAGTAAAAACCTATAGTTCTCCACATTTTAATGGACAATTTTGGGAAATGTAGACCATAACCTTCAAAAGTCTTTTGTGCTAATTTGGTCTTCATAAGTAACAATACTCAAGGTGTTCAAAGTAACATAAATCTAAAAGATAAATCCTCATTTCTTAGAAGTCTTAAAACTTTCTTTTCCTGTATACACAAAGGTAACAAAATCAATAATTTATCTTAAATCAATCTATATAATATCTTAAAGCAATTAATACAAGAAAAAGTTTATTCTAATAATATGTTCTCATTTCTAGAAAATAAGCCAAGATTTAAAAAATATCTGTGTGTGCATCCAGAGAACAAGATGTGAGGATACATAGTTATATCATGGGAGCAGTGGGGTTTAATGAGGGGAAGGAGAGTAGACAGAAGGAAACTATGTCCTGTGGTGTACACTTTTGATTTTTTGTGTCTTTCCTCTCTAGTTACTTCTCTGGGTTGTGACCCACAGTGGAATCTTATAAAAAGTTTTTCTTTCTAAATAAAATGTTTCCTTCCCTAATAAGATTTTGTTTTGGTGCTTTACTGTCAGTGTGCTGGGAATTTTGAAATACTCTCTGTGTATTTCTGGGATTTTGACCTAATAATCTCATTTGGATTTAGCAGGCTCAGCAGCTGTTGTTTTTATCAACTAGTGCTAAATCGTATTAAGGTCCAAGATTGAAAACCCTGTTCTCCTGTGTTGGCCTAGATTATTCAAAGTTTTATAAAATTTAAACCTGTCCCCAACCCCTGCAATTTTTATTTACTTGTAAGAACACTTGCGATAATACTAATAATATTATTTTTTGATCAATAGTTAAGCCTATTTGCAGATTTCTCACAAGACAGTAATGAAGTTTGTGGTATGATTTGTAGAACAGTATTTTCTTGATAAATCCATCTATTTTTCTACTGGAACAAGACGAGATCTCAATTCTTTTGTAGTTTAAGTAATGTTTGAGGTAATGTAATAGATGTTTGCAGTAATGTTTGTTCTTTGGCAAAGCAGAATGCAAAGTTGAGAAGTCAAAGACATTGAGAATGACCCGGAAGAACATAAATTCAGAGTTATAACCATTTTATTGGATTATTCTGCAGTTGTATTTGAAGAGGAAATCATATGTTGAATTTTGCCTTTCAATTTAATTATTTATTATAACAGGGGTTTTTCTTACAGAGCTGAAAATATATATTGCTTTCTTTGCAGTCTCTTGTTAAGAGTCCTGCAGTTTGTCTATTGTTATTAAGTTAGTGGTACTGGGTGTGGCAGTTTGTGCCCATCATCCCAGCACTTGGGAGGCTGAGGCAGGAGGACTTTGAATTTAAGACTAGCCTGAGGTTGCACTCCATAGTGAGACCCTGTCTCAACAAAACAAAACAAAACAAAACAAAACTTAGTGGTCAGTGGGTTTTTTTTTTTTTTTTTTTTTGAGTTCTGAGAAAAACAGTAGGTGTGCTCTTATGTTCTTTTGGTTTACTTTATTGGTTATAAATCCCATCTGATCTCTCTGCTCTCTCACACATTTCTTTTTTTCTTATTTAGTTTTATTTTATTCTCTTTAAACATTCAAGATCCAAAGCAGTAGCTCTCTTATACTGTCTAGTGATATGGCATATCATTTTTGCATTTACAGGCAATAATATACATCAATTACAAAACCATCTTTATGTATATAATCACATTTGGTTCTGACCGTTTAGTGAGGAAGAATGGCTATAGTTTATTCTTGTTTTATGTGTAGGCTCAGAGAAGCCACATCATACACCCAAAATATCGTGTAAACAGAAGGGCAGGTCAAGAACCCAGGCCTTACCAGGTGTGGTGGTGGAAGACTGCAATTCCAATGACTTGAGAGGTAGAGGCAGGAGGATGGCAAGTTCGAGGCCAGAGGCAGCCTGGGTAACTTAGTGAGACCCTGTCTCAAGATAAAAAATAACAAAGGGCTAGGAGTCTAGCTCTGTGGTAGAGCTCTTACAAAGTATGCGTACATCTGTAGGTTCAACCCCTTAGCACCACAAAAAAAAAAAAAAAAAAAAAGAAAAGAAAGAAAGAAAGAAAAGAAAAGGAATAAAAACAACAACAGAAGAGCACACAGGCCTTTGAACTGTGTACTCAATGTCCTTTCCGTGTCATACTATGTTTGCATACCCTGTCCATGCCATTTCTCAAAACATTTTACAGACAAGGAATCTGGTCGATATGCTGTGTAAAGTTGTCACACCAAATTTTAATAAACGTGGTAAAACTGAGTTGTTTTCTGTTAGTTCCCTCCCTATGAAGCATGAAGGGTTGCACTACAAGTACAGTGAGAGGTTTCCTGATTTCCAGGGTCTAATGTAAGATCAACAGTGTCGAACATAAGAACAACATAATAACAACAGGGCAGCAATAATGTAGCCGTCCCAAGGAAACATGTGACCCAGTGACAGGTTCAGTGGGAACAGGGTAGGAGGGGACCTTTGCAGGATGAGATAGAATTTAGAAAGATGTAGAAGAGAGTAGAAGGGAATTGTTTAAGCAGAGGTATGCAGAAAGAGTGTGTGTAGTACTGAATTCATTGTGGGTGGAAGGATCCATCCAGTATTTGCTTCAGAACAAACTGGGCATGGATGTTAGTTACATGACTTGATCATTGTTGGAACCAACTGAAGAGTACATAGAGGATCCTTATACTTTTATGTGTATTAGAAATTTTTCCCCATAAAATTTTTTTAAATGGTATATGTTTTTTGGATAGTGGGTAGGCTAGCCCTTCTGGAAGACAGGAGATATTCAAAACATTGTAGAAATTATATTGAAAAAGTTTCCTAGGACAGATTTGGTAGAATGTAGGTAAGGACACTGTGGAGTCTAGATGATACCAGTTCATTGGTTGGAATTAGGAGTTGTATTTGACTGTGAGCTCAAAGTGGAGTTGTATTCTAGTATGGCATCTTCATTCAGGATGGCAATGACATCACACTGGCAGCTGATTAGGCCTTGCCACATCTGATGTACTGTGGTCAGTTCTGGAAGGCACACTTGTTGTTGTTAGGTGCTGTCAAGTAGGTGTCTGACTCATAGTGACCTTACATACAACAGGTGAAACGGTATTATCAGTGCTTCTCTGCTATTCATAGGGTTTTCAATGGTGGATCGATCTTTGGGAGTGGGTTCCAGGTCCTTCTCCCACACCTACAGCACCTGGTGCTCCCAGGTGGTCTCCCATCAATGTACTAACCAGGCCGGACCCTGCTTAGCTTCCGAGATCTGACGGAATCGGACGCCACAGTGCTATGGCTACAGGCAAGAAGGCACACTTAGAGAGGGCTTTTTGCAAACTGAGTTTCACTGGTGAGAGATCTAAGGTGTAGAAGATTATCTCGTATTTTCTTAGCAATCTTCTTCCTTTTAGAATCCATCAGCATTTTATGGTTTTCTACTTAGAATGGGCATTTTCTCTTCTTGCAAGTCCTTCTCCTTTGCAAACTTCTTCTGGGGGCCTGAGAGTGGGCAATAAATAAAAGTAAGATAACAGCTGGGAATGTAGTTCAGTCCTAGGGAGATGTAGGTCGGTGGTAGAGTACTTGCCTAGCATGTACAATGCTCTGAGTTCAATTCCCAGCACTACAAAGAAAAGACAAAATAATAGCAACAATAAAGTTTAAGCCAGGTGTGTTGGCACACACCTCCAATCCTAGCACTCAGGAGGCTGAGGCAGGATGATCATGATTGACACTATTTCAAAGCCAGCCTGGTCTGCATAGCAAGTTCCAGGGTAACCTGGGCTATACAACAAGACCCTGTCTCAAAACAAAACAAAACAAACAAGAAGAAAAGAGGAAAAAAAGAAAAGAAATAAAAGCAAGATAAAGCCTTACAATATTGTGATTCCCCAGTGATATGTGGTACATATTCCTGAAGGCATCTAATTGAACCTCCTGGAAACAGACTTTAATAGCAGGCTGTGTTACACACAGAGTAGTGCTGAGCCACGTAGAAAGCCTGTCACTTTGGTTCAGCTTTCTGGAGCAAAGTTTCCTTTCTACTTAAACACTTCTCTTTTGCTATGAGGGAAATGAGAGAGGGATTTGTGAGATAAGTTTGGATAGTGATAAGAGTAAGGAATTGTTAATTATCTCAGTGTGATTTAGTGATATGCTAAAGTCGACGTAGACTTATGAAAGCTTTTTAGGAATTTTGCAAGCAAGGTGTTAAACACAACTATTAAGAATAAAATTATAAAAACCTATAATTAAAGTATTGAAAGTAAAAGCATTACTCAAGTTTATCACTTGAGAATTATTTTGTTGTAATTTGCTACTATCTGTTATCTGTGCTTTTTTTAACCCACTCTGATGCTGGGAGGTTGAACTGAGGTCTGGTGCATGCTAGAAAATGTCCCACCACTGCCATACCCATAGCCCCCTTTTTAATTTTTTTATTTTGAGACAGGATCTCACTAGGTTGCATAGGCTGCCTCTGGTCTCAATCCTGTGATCTTCCTGCTTCAGTTTCTTGAGTTGCTCGGATTTCAGGCATCTGCCAGAGTGCTCAGTTTACTGTGTTTTTAAGGTTATTCATGACTACTGTGTTTCCAGAGAGGACATATCATATAATTGTGTGCTGCACATCTCTTCTTAACTTTACTTTCTGTGACATCATGTTGGTAGTTTGAAATTGGCCATGATAAAAATTCATATGGAAACACAAAAGACCACATGTAGCCAAAACACTCTTAAACTGCAAAACTAGTGCAGGGGGGATTACAATCCCTGACTTTATACTACAGGACTATAGTAGCAAAAACTGCTTGGTACTGGCACAAAAATAGGCCTGACGACCAGTGGAACAGAATTGAGGACCCAGAGATACACCAATGCATCAATAGCCACCTGATCTTTGACAAAGAAGGTAAGCAGGCAAATGGGAGAAAAGATAGCCTCTTTAACAAATGGTCCTGGGGAACTTGGATTTCCACCTACAGAAAAACAAAAACAGACCTGCACTTCTCAATCTGCATGAGAGTTAACTCGAAATGGATAAAAGACCTCAACATAAAACCAGAAACCTTAAAATTAAGAAGAAAAGATAGGCAATATGCTCCAATGTATAGGCATAGGAAAACATTTCCTTAATAAGACTCCAGTCGCTCAGGAAATTGCAACAAGAATAGACAAATAGGATTACATGAAATTAAAAAGCTTCAGTACACCAAAGGAAACAATCAGCAGAGTTAAGGAAGAGCCCACTAAATGGGAGAAAATCTTTGCATCCTACACATCTGACAGAGGACTAATTTCTAGGATTTACAAAGAACTGAAGAAAGCAATTTCCAAGACAACAAATAATCCAATACACAAGTGGCAAAGAAACTGAACAGACAGTTCCCAAATGAAAAAGTTTGTAAGGCCAGGAAGCACATGAAAAAAAGCTCAATATCCATAGCCATTGGGGAAATGCAGATCAAAACACCTCTGACTCCAGTAAGAATGGCCAAGATCAACAAAACAATAACAAATGCTGACAAGGTTGTGGGGAATAAGGAACCCTCTTAAACTGTTGGTGGGACTGTAAATTGGTTCAACCACTTTGGAAATAAATATAGAGATACCTTAGAAAACTAAAAATAGAACTGCCATATGACCCAGCTATACCACTACTGGGTATATACCCAAAGGGAGATGAGTCCTCATACCACCGAGACACCTGCGTCTCCATATTCAATGCAGCACTTTTCACAATAGGAAGGATATGGAACCAACCCGGGTGCCCATCAACAGAAGAATGGATTTAAAAAAACTGTGTTACATATACACAATGGAATACTACTCAGCAATAAAATAAATGAAATAATATCATTTGCAGCAAAATGTACGGAACTGGAGAACATTATCATAAGCACACGAACACAAGCTCAAAAAGAGAAATACCATATGTTCTCACTCATATGTGGGAGCTGAATCATACTTAAAAGAAGAAAAAATCCTATACATAAATTGATATATAAGAAAATGCACAATTAAACAGCAAAGAAGGGACAATATAAAGAGTAGAAAGAAGGAGGGCGGGAACTAGCAGAGGGAAGCAAAGATTGGGGAAGATGGGATGGGGAGGATTGTCAATTATGAAAGATGAATGGGGAGAGGATGATCTCAATGTAAACAGCAAAACATGAGTACATTAGAAAAGTAGGGGAATATAACCCAAATAAGCATTTGAGTTTTACTACATATTAGCGATGTTGTTGTTGTTGTTAGGTGCCCTCGAGTCGGTATCCGACTCATAGTGACCCTTATAGGGTTTTCAATGGCTAAGTGCTTCGGGATTGCCTTGGGAGTGGATTGCCAGGCCCTTCTCCCATTTTTGCGGTGCTGGGAATTGAACTCAGGACCTCAGAGACTGCAGCGCAGTGCTCTACCCACTGAGCTAAATCCCAGCCCATATTAGCGATAAGGCTCCTTAAACTTTGTGGATTGATGAAAATTGTTGCCAGAAGTGATGTTGTTGTTGTTGTTTGGCTCCTTAAACTTTGTGGATTGATGAAAATTGTTGCCAGAAGTGATGTTGTTGTTGTTGTTAGGTGCCATCGAGTCGGTGTCCAACTCATAGCGACCCTCATAGGTTTCAATGGCTGACTGTTTTGGGATTGCTTTGGGAGTGGATTGCCAGGCCCTTTTCCCATTTTTGCGGTGCTGGGAATTGAGCTTGGGACCTCAGAGACTGCAGCGCAGTGCTCTACCAACTGAGCTAAATCCCAGCCCTCCAGAAGTGATGTAAAGGATGCATAATGGAAAAAGCCAATGCTGTATTTCTCTATACCCTATCATCATTTACTAATAAGGGGAAAATAAAATAAATAAATAAATAAATAAATAAATACAATGACAAAAGATAAATAAAACTGGCCAAGTCTCTAAGAAAGAAAAAAAAGAAAGAAAGAAAGAAATTGGCCTTGGTGGGAATATTTACACCAAGGAAAATAGGAAAGACTACAAATGAGGCCTTTTTGTTTATTTCAGAGAATTGGTTAAGTATCTACCAGCATACCACTGAGTATTTTTTTTCTTTTTACAGCACTGGGGGTTGAACCCAGGGCCTCGTGCTTGTATGCCTTGCAAATGCTGGACCACTGAGCTGCTCCTCCAGCCCTTTTTTTTTTTTTTTTTTACATTTTGAGACAAGGTCTTGCTAAGTTATGCAGACTGCCTCTGGTCTCGAACTTGTGATCCTCCTGCCTCTGCCTCCCAAGCCTCTGAGATTACAGGCATGCGCCACCATTCCCGGCTCAGCTTACCACTGAGTATGATTATGGTATTGTTATATTTTTTAAAGATTCTGCTTTAGAGATACATACTGAGATAAAACAGACAAGATATATGTAGAATTTTTTTCTGATGATCCAGTGAGAGTGTCATGATTGTTATATCGTTGATAGTACAAGGTCTTCAGTGAACACTTTCTGCTTATAGGTATGATTGAAATTTTCCATAATAAAAGGTTAAAACAGTAATTAAGGTATGTTACAGTGAAAACAAATAAGTTGCCCATACTTAGTAGACAGATGTGGAATTCTAGTCTGGCTCTTGTCTGGCTCAAATTTTGATGCTATTGTTCATTTGATAAAATCTTATTCTCAAAATTTTGAGTCCTTATTTTGTAAATGGTTCACATAGACCAATGAGTTTAAAGATGTTTCTCATTAAATAAAATCAAGAAATCGCTGTGTACAGTTTATCATATCAACAAGAGCAAAAGAACCCAATCGGGTCAGCCCGAGAACACTGAAAGGCTCTCTCTTCCCAGAGGGGGAAACTGCATTTGTTCATTTCCAATCTTGTTTGTAAAGCCAGTTGTACAAATAGGGGGGAATGAATCTAGTTATTACTCAGTAGGCAACTGGTGGCTACATGACAGCTGTGTACCCTTTAGATTTATTTTCAGTCTAGCTGATTTGAGTCATTGCCCAAGAAAGGAGTGCTGTCAAGTGAATTGTCTTCTGTGCAGATGACAAGAGCTTTTCTAAATATTACCTTGCTGATGCAGCTGATGTGTTTGCAATTACTGGCCTGTGAATTAAATTGATCACAACTCAACAATTAAAAAAAAAACCTTAGCCCACATCACTTACTGACTGCATTTTACAAAGAGAGCAAAAGCACAATATTTTATCTAACATGTATTTGGACATCAAATGGGAAAATTGTAGCATGAATTACATAGAATACACCTTTTTTAAAAGTTTTAATTTCCTTCTTAGTATGAATTTGGAGTATGGTAATAGTTTATTCTTGGATTTGGTTGTATAATAATTCATACAAACTAAATTCAGTTGACCAGAAAAAATTATACTGAGTAATGAATGTATTATCTCATCAAGCAGGGCAGTAAGGAAATTATTACATTATAATGGGGACAGAGAAGGACAATAAGAACCTTGAGGGGAAAATCATCTAGACTATCTGCCTTGTAATTGTAAGTTATGTGGGTCTCTGCTCTGTGTAGAAATACAGGCTTAGCCCATTCTCTACATTTAACCACCAAAATTAATTAATTAGTTTTCAAGCAATGAAAGTAACAGATGTCAAAATCAGGTAACCTGGAGTCAAAATACCAAAGGAAGCCTGGATGCCACAGGCACTGAGATGAGGAAAACCAGGAACCAGAAGGGGTGGGTAGAAGAATCATTACCACTCCTCCCCATGAGACAGAGCCAGACACAGAAATCACCTGGTGAACCTGGGAGGCTTGGGCCACGCTTGGCTGCAGTTTTCCCCACATTACATGTTAATTCCTTTGTTCCAATTACTTTCAGTGCCCAGCAGGGTCCCACCACACTCTAGGTCCTGAGAGAGTTTTTTGGGAGTATATAAATAGAAATCATAGTTCAAAATTGGACCATGAAGATTGAAACATGAGTGCTAAGAAAAAGCACATGTTAAGTTCCCAAAGTGGAATAATCACAGGACTATGATTTATTCATTCAAACAGTTCCTTGGCCCCCATGATCTGTGCTTGGTAGTGGGGCGACCTTAGGAAATTCTACATACATAGAAGCCCTGTGCTGTCAGACCATAACATCCAGTGGGTGGAGACAGACCATAGACAGACTAAATAACTATCGAGCACATTAAACAAAGGTGAACTCTGTGGAGAAAAACAAAACACAAACAATTCATCAAAATTACTTTCCCCAAAGATACATTTTACAACTCTATCAAAGCTAGCAAAGAAAGGACATTGGTATTTGTAAAAGTATAAAACATATCACTTCTGAAATTCCTTTGTGTTTCTGTTAATTCTTTTGATACAGTGAATATTTTCACTATTTTTACAGCCAGTAGTTTAAAGCACAGATTAAAGCTGAAATAGCTTGGGAGAGGTAGTAGCTTTTTTACACTGAAGTAAAATGAAAATTTGCCCTTGAAGGTTTTATGAGGCAGTTGGAAGTTCATGATCAGGAAGACAATGAGCACCTGCAGTTATAAGTCTGGAAGTTATTTAAAAACAAAATGTCTTTGCTTCCAGAACTGTTTACCTTCTTGGGCAGCCAAGTAGAAGCCAGTCAAAGAGGTGTTTTGTAGTTGTGTGCATACCTGTGTGTGTGTATGTTTTATAACTTGTTTTGTTTTGAGATGGGTTAGGCTAAGGCATGTGGATCAGGCTGTCCTTGAACTCACAATCCTGGCTCAGCCTCCCAAGTGCTAGGATTACAGGTGTGCACCACCATACCCAAACACGTACAGGCCTTATAACTTACTCTACTGAGCTGTCATAAAAAGAAGTTTCCCACCTTTAAAGAGAAGTATTTGGAAAGGAAGTTATTAAATGAATTCCCTTATACAGAAGACGGACTGGGTCTACATTTAAGGCTTTTTTTTAATATTTTAAATAATATATTTCATTCCAGACTACCACATTCAGGCCTTTATACCCCAACATTAGCCAGAGTCTTCGGTAAAAATCAGGGCTTCAGATCTGCCAAAATTGGGCTCAAGTTTGGATGCAGATTTAATATGTTAAAATGTAGAGGGTTCAGGGTTTGGTTCAGGTTTAAATTTTTAATTTTGTATGTAGATAGATACACAAAACATTTTTCAACTCTTTTTCAATTTTTATGTATAATAAGGTAGCTGATGATAAAACAAATAAAAAAAAAAACCAAAAAACCACTACCACCACCACCACCACTACCACAAAAAAAAAAAAAAAAAAAAAAAAAAATCATAAAAAGCCGAACCCAAACCCATTTTTTCACTGGATTCAGGCTCAAGTTCAGGCTCAGAAAATTTTCTTAATGCTTCAACAAGAATGTTTTCAGACTTTGGGTTTGGGTTCACTTTGAAACCCTGCTATCGTCACATAAGATTTAAACCCAAACCCTAACTGAATCCAAAACCTCTACATTTTAATATATTAAACCTGTACCCAATTTACTACTGGACCATTGATCTATCTGGTCTCTTCCACATGTATATTCCCCTTCTGAAT
Organism: Pedetes capensis; assembly: GCA_007922755.1. Taxonomy (NCBI): domain Eukaryota; kingdom Metazoa; phylum Chordata; class Mammalia; order Rodentia; family Pedetidae; genus Pedetes; species Pedetes capensis. Next base: position 155,001 of record VMDO01001151.1, read on the forward strand.
GAGTCCTCCATGGCACTGCCAAAGTGGCAAGTTCTCAATTTCTAAATTTAAAATTTGACACTGACCACATCATGTTACTCCCTTGTGGAAATACCTTCTTTGGTTCTATTGCACTGTCCCCACGTCCCTTTATGATCCAGACCTAAATGCCCTTTCACCTCACCTTCTTCAGCTTTCCCACTAGGTTCACTCTAGAGAGCAATCCTCAGCCAAAACTTAGCTGTAACCCTTGATAAAAGAATAAAACCTTAATTATGTTAATAATTAGCCTTGATTCAATATGAAACAGAAAGCTTCTCCAGATTGTTCCTGGGTGTCCCACTGAATATTGGAATGTTAACTAGTACTTTACGATAAAGCCTTTCACCAGACGAACCTCATTCCTCTTTCCTTTTTCCGATTTCTCTCAGTACTTGGCGGATTTTCCCTAATAATTCCTTCTCAATCCCTTCTTTTTGGTAGATCTCATTGAGGCTCCCTTGTTCTGATCCTTGTGATTTTATTATTGAGTTACTGTGGTAGGGTCTACCTGGCTCCAGTTTATTTCCCATGCCCCACCAGGTTGACTTTCCTAAAATACTATTTTCCAGCACTATTTCAGTGCTTCTCTTCTATTCATAGGATTTTCAATGGGTGATTGTTTAGAGATTGCTTTGGGAGTGGGCTGCCCTGTCTTTCTCCCATTTTTTCGGTGCTGGGGATTGAACCCATGACCTCATCACAGAGCAGCCCTGTACCAGCTGAGCTAAACCCCAGCCCTAAAAGTCAAGGGTATGAGTTAAATAACTACTTGGGGGGCTGAACCCAGGGCCTTGTGCATATTTTGCAAGCACTCTACCACTGACATGCACCCTCAGCACACACCCCCCTTTAAAATTTTTTTATCTTGAGACAGGGTCGTTCTAAATTTCATAGTTTGCTTCTGGCCTCAAACTTGCTTGCTTTTGATCCTCCTGCCTCTGCCTCCCAATCTCTGGAGTTAGAGGCATGCACCACTGTGACCATGGCTAGTCTTGATTATTTGTTTTGTGTATAGTTCTTGTTGCTCTAACTTTTATGGTGTTATAAAGGTAATTATAACATGAAATACACTTTCTTGTCCTGTTCAGCCTGTAACATAGCAAATGCTTAATACATTCAATTCTGTTTAAAAAATTCAGTACAACTATAAATTTCAGTTCAGTTCAGGCTCTAAAGTAGAAGTATAGTATTTGATAAAATGAGTGAAGGAATGATAGGAAGAGAAGAGGGTGCCCAGAGAAAAGGGGACATAATAGGGGGCCAGCCTGCCTCAATACTCTTTTCACGGGTCCACAGGCATGCTCTGGCTTAAATTCCTAGGTCACTCTTAAACCTCTCAACACAGTGACAATAGAATCGACTCACTGTTCTGAGAGTGACACTGTTTGTGGCACAGAGCAGGCTCTCAAATGTTTATTGAAATTCACTAGCTACATGATTTCCTTATTTTGTGTGTGTCAAACACATATGCACACCAATAGATTTGTCACCCACTGCTTGTATTTATTCAGGTTTTTGTTGTTGTTGTTGTTGTTTTCTGTTAAATTACATTCTGTTGTGTAGCAGCAGTGGCTCTGTTGAATCTGCATTTGCTTTTTATTTGTATGGTGTCTCACAGGTGCTACCCGATCACATGCTAAAGTCATGGGTAGTTGAGCAACTACCTTCTTATTTATTTAGGTGGCTAAGAAAAAACGATAAAAATGTTACACTGTATGTATATTAAACTTAGTCCTGCTTAAAATTAAAATATAAGACTAAATGATTATCAGCAAATGAGAATTCATTTTCTTTTTCTAGGCCCACTCTCTGACCCAACCTTGAGGATTTAATGGGTGTGATAGCTAGGAATTGATGACTCTACTAAGTACCCATCTCAGAAGGAAAACTAAAGAGTATCAAGTTTTGTATAACAATATCCTTGACCAATAAGAATTATCATGTGATACTTTTTATAACTCTTACTATGCCTGGGTCTTGGTTAAAAACCAAACAAATCAAACAGTAAAATATAATTTCTATTTATAGGAAGTTTATACTTTACAATAGAATAAAATGTGTGACAGTAACCCCAGCAAAACAATTAGGAAAAATAGGATTTGGCTGCTATCTAAGAAGCAAAGGACACATTTCACTGAAACAAGTCACTAAAGACTGCGATTGTTTTGTTTTAGAGTAGATTCACTCGCATGAAACGATAGCTTCACCCTGCTCTCCATTCACCAGGGCGTGGGGTGAGTGCTCACATTTCCAAGGAGGCAGCCCTGTTGCAGGAAAAGATATTTGCATAAAAGATGAGGGAACTTGCCAAACAACCAAATCGAAGACTTATGCTTTTGAAATTCCTCTTATTGGTGCTTTGATTAAATTGACATCTTCAAGGGAATGGGCTTTTAAATGAAATTTTAATAGAGCCCCAGCTAATTCCAAATGTATTCTTTCATTTTACTCGGCTTTCACAGTGTGATCATATTTGGTTTCACTTCCTGCTTTGTCTACACAAGCAGCCTGTTGCTGGGAAATATTTAAATAACATGTTTGTGACGGAAGAGTATTGTTTCATAATAGATAAAAGCATTTTGGTCTGATATCATTTAGTAATTTTTATAGGAAAAAAATTTCTAACACCCAAACTGGTAAATCAGTCCCTTAAACTCTTCAAAACTTAAAAACTGCTTTAGAACTGAAATTAGTTGAGTTTCCTTGTGGTGAAATCATCTCTTCTACACAACTGTTTGATTAGGCACTGGTTGTGAAACAAATGAAATGTTGGGCCGTAATTAGAGTAATTAAAATTTAATTTTAAACAGAGGTTTGACTGCCTAGTGAGTGACATAATGCTTAATGATTTTTCCAATGACTAAGGGCCCAGTATACTCTTAAGCTGATGGTTTTCGGATAGTGCATTTAACCTGGCCAGTGACAGATCTGATACACTTTGGGATGTATGTTTTAAGTAACTATTTTTGTGTGTTATAGCATTGCATGAAATATTTGGCTATTGATTCTAAACGTGATATTTTTATAAGAAAGCATTTCATTCTACCAAAGTACTCAAGTGCCTTTTTGTCTTTTGAAAACATCAGTTAAGATTTTCTGAAAAATGGTGCTTCCTCAAAATTTAATTGCTTTGTCTAGTACCATTTTACTGGCTAATATGGAAAATTTATTTTTTAAATAACATAACTACTCTTCCACTTGGAATTTTAATTTTGAAATCCATTTGTATTCTTTTTTTCAAGGTAATCAGATGTGTATTTTAATGTATAATTAGGCTTCCTTCTTTCAATCTCAAGCTTTTTCCAAAGAATTTTTCAAATTAATTTCCCTAATACAATATAACAGTATGTCTCTAAAAATATTTTCCATCATTTCCTTGTTCAGATACCATCAGTGACTTGTTACTCTTATATGATCAAGTCTAAATTCCTTTCTGTTTATAAAAATGTTTGACAAATTTTTACCCCAGAAGCAATAATTTCTCAGGTACTTGTTATGCTCTGGGCCTGGAATATGTCCTGAAAATTTCTTACCTTGACATTTGAGACTTTATTTAATATTTGACTCTAATCTACTTTCCACTCTTTATCACTTCATTCTCAAAAATTCCACTCCCCCATATATCCATTGGTTAACTCCTTTAAGTTCACTCAGACTTTCTCCTGACTGTCTTTATTGTTTCATTCCTCTATGTAATATTATATGCCCCAGTATGAACCCCTCCTTCTATGCCTTACACCCCTCATACAAATCCTATGCCCCTTTCTTAGTCTAACTCATAACCCCTGCACAGTGACTATTATTCCTTTACTGTATCTTGCTTTAACACAGGATTGTATAATCAATTTGTTTCATCTTTCTTAATCCTATTCCCTATTTAACCAAATCATAAGCTCTTTTTGAGGGTCAGGTCTGGGTCTGACATCTTTCCATCCCCTTCATCACCTGGGACAATTCTTTGCACCCAGAAGCCTGGTTGTAATTGCTGGCTCCTGCTGTCAGAGTGGATGTAAGATGTAACCTTCCTCTTTTACGTTGTCTTGGTGGCCCACCTCTGGCCATGATAGAAGTTGGTGATTCATAGGGCCCTCTTCATTTCTACTTCTGTTCAACTAGCAGTGATGACTAAGTTGTTGCATTTCCTAAATGGATAAAAATTCCCCACAATAAAAACAGATGGTGTTGTCTAATATAAATAGGAAAATATTTCATGTGTGTGGGTGAGGGGGAAAAAGGAGGTAGGAAAAAATACACCATTAGCTTTCTTGGAACAATTTTTTCAACTTTCAAATTTGGTTGCTAACAAATAACTGTAAATTTATCTGCTCTGCACGAAGGAGAAACTTGGGTCACTAAAGGAGACAATGCATTTTGGGCAGTTGGATTTGTCACTGAGCCATGATAAAGTCCCACCCTCATTTCGAAGTCATGTGTTAAACCTCTAAATGGGGGTGTGTGGTTTCTCTCTCCTAGAAAACCATCAGAACTCTAAAGTTCCCAGAGAGAACATGGGTTCATCCCTTGCGTACACTAAGTGAAGCCACAGAATTCTTCTGACCTCTGAAGCAGAAAGTCAACCTAATGCACAGAGACACTGCTTGTCACCTTCTTTTGAATGTGGGCCTTCCACTTGATTCCCTTTTTTTGTGTGTACATTCTTTTAGAAGCCTTACCTTATGACAGGGCTATAGTGTATCCTCACTCAAATTATTCTTAATGACATGGCTGAGCTAAATGCTTCTTCTCTGATATTGAGGTTTAGTGGAGTCTTTAGTCTCTGCTAATGGATTCAGTGGGAGAAGGATGTGGCAATCCACTCCTGAGGCAATCCCGAAACAATCAGCTATTGAAAACCCTATGAGGGTTGCTATGAGTCAGGCATGACTTGAGGGCACCTAACAACAACAACAACAACAACAACAGTGGATTCAGGGACCTTTGTATATCACATGGAATTTGGTAAATTGAGGAAAAGATGATGGGAAGATTATAAGAAGTTATAGTTTTTCTTCCAAGCTGGGGGATCTCATTTGAATTTTTTATCTGTGCCGTTAATATGCAGTAGTAGCTTTTGCATGGTAAACCCTGGGATACAATAGTATCCCCTGTATAATATATACAGACCAGACCTGAGAGTGCTTTTATTGTTTAGTAGGAGAGAAATAAACCTTGAATGGAGCAACTGCTTGTAGTTGAGTGATAAGGACTATAAAAGAAAGGAATAGAGAGCTACAAAAGCTTGAGAAGGGTATCAAGGGGGTATCCCTTAGGAAGTAACTATTTTTTCATTGACTCAGGGCAACAGTGACTTAGCTGACTGCCTTGTTTTGGCCTTGAAGGTGATCTTGACCATCAAAGTGAACATCTTGGTACTATTTAAAATTGCAGTCATTTAAGCTGGGCATGGTGGCGCATGCCTGTAATCCCAGCAGCTCGGGAGGCAGAGGCAGGAGGATCATAAGTTCGAGACCAGAGGCAATCTGCATAATTTAGTGAGACCCTGTCTCAAAAAGTAAAAAAAAAAAAAAAAAAAAAAATGGGCTGGGGGTGCAGCTCAGTGGTCCAACACTTGCAGAGCATGCAAGCGCGAGGCCCTGGGTTCAACCCCCATTACCACACACATACACACACACACACACACATACACACACACACAAAAGAAAAAAAAAAGCAGTCATTTTGAATAGGAATTAGCCCTCCTGGGAGACTTCTTATGCAACTCCATGCTATGTGTAATAGAAAAGGAAATACATATTTGGCCTTTGCCCCAGTTCCATGGCACAAAGCACCTAAAGCCCTTGGTATATCCTGATCGGAGCATCTTCTGTTACTCATGGTGAGCACCTTTCAACTCTGAGATTGTACAAATGAAGTGACTCACTCAGCCCTAGATAGCTTCAGGGTGGGACCTTGTCACCTGAAGGATCAACCCTGTGGTTTGAGGGTTAAGCTTTAGACTCACGCCTATCTGGGAAGAGAAGAAGAGCTGGAACTTTTCAGTCACCAGTGGTCCTTGATCTAATCAGTTATGACTATTGTCATCGCTTAGTCTGGAGAAAGCCCGCCTATTGTCAGGTCTCCTCTCTTCTTATACAGTTCAATGTGGAGTCTGTGCTCCATCTGGTTATCTTGTATTGATGTCACTGTGCCGTGTGGTTATCGGGTGCCGGGGATCTAACTTTATCCCTCTCGTGCACACATGTCACTCTCCCCTGGGGCAGTCCCAGAGGGCTTAGGTTACATCAACTTTATGGGATGTCACAGCATTTCACACTTCATGTCTTACACACAGTTTCTCTCATTATTTACTTATATTCTTATTATAATTAATTCCTATCCTGTATTCCTATTATACACAATTAATTCCTATTACACACAATTCCTATCCCTTATACACACATGGTTATTCCTTACACACTCAGGTTTATTCCTTACACCTATGTAATGAAACCTCCATAAAAATCCCTCAACAGCAGACTTCCAGTTTGGTGACCACATGAAATTGCTGGGGAAGGATAACATGCTTGGAGCAGGTGGGAAAGCTACTCCTTCCCCCTACTCCAGGAATTTGCCTCATGCTTCTCTTCCATTTGGCTGTTCCTGAGTTGTATGTATCCTTCATCACAAACCAGTAACATTAACTGACTGTGTTCTCTAGAGTTCTCTGAGTCATTCTAGTGAATTATCAAATTTGAGGGGGGAGTGTTGTGGGGACTCTTCCATAGCCACATCAGACAGAAGTGTGAGTAGTTTGGATACCTAGGACTTGCAACTTCCATCTGAAGTATGGGTAGCCTGTGGCACTGAGCCCTTAAACCTGTGGAGTCTGATCTCACTAGTAGTTATCCTGGAATAGGATTGAACTGCAGGATACCCAGTTGATGTTGGAGAAAGTGGTATCAGAAAAAGGCCATCCATTACGTTTACCCTGAATTAAGCCAAACATTTTTCTATTCTAGTTAAGGAACAAATGGCCACCAGTGATTTTGGTCACCAGTGGCGATTAACCAAGTTGGAAATATGAGGCAATGATTTAGCCCCCAGGTGAAAGTGAATATTTTACCTGAAACATAAGTGACTCAATAGCTTGCTTTTTCAGAACTGACCTGTTTTTCTCTTAATGCTCTTGCTCAATTTTTCTCTTCCCACACTTTCTTCCAGGGAAAACAGAAGCTGAATAGATAAGCAGTGTTGGCTGATTGGAAGGTTTTAAAAGGTCTTCTCTGGGTTGAGCAAGTGGCACAGCTGTACTCCATTGGCACTGTGGGCCAGAGATTGTAAGTACTGGGTTTTTCGTTTGTTTGTTTGTTTGTTTTACTTCCTTTCTTTTTTTCTCAAGTCTCCAATTGACAGACCGTAAGTGGTCTGTTGTTGTTGTTGCTGTTGTTGTTGTTAGGTGCTGTGGAGTTGGGTCCGACTCATAGTGACCCTATGTACAACAGAAGGAAACACTCCCTGACACTGTGCCATACCCAGCACTGTTGCTAGTGCGTCTCTGCTATTCAAAGAGTTTTCGATGGCCAGTTGTTTTGGGTATGGGTTGCGGAGTCCTTCTCCCAAGCCTACAGCACCCAGTATTGCCAGGTGGTCTCCCATCCAAGGACTAACCAGGCCTGACCCTGCTTAGCTTCTAAGATCTGATGGGATCAAATGCCAAGAAGGTATGGCTGTAGACAAGTGGTCTATTATTCATCCATTATTGCAACATAGATTTAGAGAATTTCCTACTCAGATGGTTATTTTATGATAGTGAAAGAGATTATTGACATTCTGTATGGGGGCCACATCTTTTACCTGAACCCCTGGGGTTCTGGGGCTATTTGAAAAATTCCTTCTCTAGTTGGAATTAAATGTTACAGGGTGTCAGTGACCTTGCAATACTTGCTGTTTTATTTCCTTGGAACCAAAGTGGTATAAATAAAGCTCATTTCCTGGGTGGTTTTGCTTCACTCTAAGATAATGTCCCAAAGCCAAAGACATCCTCCTAAATCACTTTACCAACTAAAAAACTGGCTTTCCTTATAAGAACTCTCCTTTATATTTTGCCATTGTAATGATATCAAAGTGTTCCCATAATATTTGTGTTACTGTTAATACCAGTTCTTAGGCCAGTGTGATTGTATTTCAAAGCTGAGAACATAGAGGCCTGGATGGAAGCCCATGCAGATGGCACTGGAGGCAGGCCTGGGACTCACTCCAGTGCACGTGCACGTGTTCTGCACTACTCCCAAGGAAAGCCAGCCACTAGGGGCAAAAGTGGAGAAGTAAAATGAAACTGAACTCAGTCAACACTTAGCCCCTGTAGCTTGAGAGCAAAATATATGAAAATAAATAAAATTTGAGCAGTTTGCATTTACTTAAAACAGCTCCAGAACATGTACAGGACAGCAGATCAGCATGTGCAGCAATTTCTCCATATACCCAGAAATGACTGTCCTTGCATTGACTGCTGCTGACTAGGGAGTAACGAAAACTTGTCTCAAGGTACCCTGTGTTTGTGAGCACAGACTTTAGTGACATGTGGATGGAAGAGGATTTAAACGTCAGATTCTCCCTCTCCTATCAGTGGTCCAAATTGCATCAAAACCCATGGCACGGGCAGCACGATGAAGTGAAGGGTGGCCATACCCTCACTTGTGAGGTGGAAGGAGTGCCCCTGGCAAGCCATGTGGTGAAGCATCCTGTCTTCCTATTTGAGCTATTCTCGTATGACCAGTGATTACTGTAACCACAGAACACATATTCCAGTCTGCCCAGCCTTGGGGGTTTAAACCCTGGCATTCTCAGGAAGGAAATTTCAAGAACCAATTCATTAAAAAGCCAGAGAAGCTAGAGAGCACACTTTCCCATCACTTCCCACTGCCAGGTCTCCAAACACCAAATCCAGTGATGGCACATTTTAGAAAGTATTAGTCCTTCTCTGTGAACAACAACACCTGCAACTGTGGCACTGCAGCATCTGATCCTGTCAGATCTTGGAAGTTAAGCAGGGTCCGGCCTGGTTAGTATTTGGATGGGAGACTGCCTGGGAACACCAGATACTGTAGGCTTGGAAGACGGACCTGGCAACCCACTCCCAAAAATCAATCCGCCAATGAAAACCCTATGAATAGCAGAGAAGCACTGACAATTGTGTTTCGCCTGTTGTACGTGCAATTGCTATGAGTCGGACCCCACTGGAAGGCACCTGACAACCACAAGAACAGTGAACAACAGTATGCCGTGGTGATGGTTACTTTCTTTCATTTGAACATCTAACCACATTATTACATTCCCCTCACCCTCCAATATGGTTCCATAGAGAACTAGAGCAGCTTTCTCTCTGTTATTAAATCATCTTCCATTTGATATGGCTTCTCACCTTTATCCATTCATGCTTTAGGTGGACGTTTTGGCCTCACGTGTCCAGATAGCAAGAAAGTAACAAGGCAATCCTACAAAAATGAGTTGTTATTATTGAAATTCTCAGGGATTGATTGATTGATTGATCTATTTATTTCACATAAGCACCCAGTAAGTGGGCATGTGATCACTAAGGCCAAGGGTTATGACCACTCCGCCACCGCCATCATCGTCTTCTTCTTCTTTTTCCTCCTCCTCCTCCTCCTCTTCTTCTTCCTCCTCTCTCTCTCGCTGGCTCGCTCGCTCGCTTGCTCGCGCGCGCGCTTTCTCTCTTGCTCCCTCCCCCACTCTCTCTCATCCTGTCCCTCTTCCTCTCTCCCCAGTGTAACCCATTGCTCCTCCTCCAGCCTTTATATACGTTAGACTGTCCTTGATGCCTTCTAGTAGAATGACTTTTTAATAAAAGATTAACAAGAGAATCAAATACTTTTCAAATTCAGCTAAAGTTATAATAAATTTTGTAAATATGTGGATGCTTTAAAAATTATTTTAGGAAAAATAATCTCACATGTGCACTTACCTCAGTAGTCACTGAAGGATTTTTGAATGTCTTAGCTTCATATATGGCTATTTATCTAGTAGAGAAGATCCAAGCATTTTCTGGACAAATCTAGGGGATCATACAATCTCTTTTAACCAAATCCTTCTAATACAAGGCTACAAACAAATTGATAACTAAATATTTAGTGCTTATTATTGTAATCTATAAAGCATGGACAAAGTAAATTTGGCACATTAAAATAATATTTTCATGTGTTGGCATGTTTTCTGGGACTTTGAGGCCTACTGTATATTTAATCTGTGTAATCCATTAATTATTTATTTATTTAGGCAGGACTGAGGGATTGAACCCATGGCCTCATGCACACTGAGCTGTACCTTCAGCTCCTTTTTCATTTTTTATTTTCAGACAGTGTCTTACAAAGTTGTATAGGCTACCTCTGGCCTCAAACTCTGGATCCTCCGCCTCAGCATTCTGAGTTGGTAGGATTACAGGTGTGCACCATAGCACCTGGCCATTTATGCTTATTTTAAACCACTAAAAACAATTTTCCTATTGTACAGATTACAGTTTTGTGGTAAAATACATATAAAATGTTCTATTTTAGCCATTTGTAAGTGTGCAATTTGATGTTATTAAGTACATTCATATTGTTGTGCCACCATGATTATGGTTTTTAAATACAGCCCTTCCTTCACTTGGTGACATTGGTCATGTCTGACTTGTCTGCAACAGGAATCTTGATTGGAAAGACAGACATTGCTTCAAATACTGGAGATGATTTGCACAGGTTTACTCTGTTTCCATGGTGCATCACGGTATTGTTTTAGCTTCACAACACCATCTTCCCCGTGGTCCATATAGTAAATGATTGAGAAAAGTTAACATTTGTATTTCACAAAATATTCTGGTAACTATAGTCATGTAATACATTGCAAGTCTGGCTTATAAATCACTAAGTTAAAAAACCAAGCTCCCTAACATTAAATCTGTTTTCTGCTTTTAAGATACTACTTGAAAGCCAACTTTTATAGGATTAATTCTAGATAAAGCTACTATTCTATTAATAAATTACCAGTTTTTGAGTGTTTACTTTGTACCTGCTCCTATGCTAAGCATTTGAGTTATGGTTGCCTTATTTAATTCTTAAAACAGTTCCATTAGGTAGAAGCCATCATTATCACTATTTTATAGATGATAAAGTTGATACTTAGATTACTTACCTAAGATCCAGCAGGTGGTAAATTACAAAGTCAGAACTCCATCCTAGCCATTCTTCTACCCTCTCTTCCAAGTCTCTCAAATGTTCTTCAGAGTTTTAGAGTAAGAACTAGTCCTAACAGAGTAACTAACATATTGAAGACAGTGATGCTCCTTTATTAAGCCATTCAAAAAGAAGGTCATATTTAAGTGATATGATATTGATTTATCTTAAGCAGATTTTAATAAGTATTCCAGGAAGAAAAATCCACATAAAACATTATCATTTAAATACAGATTTAACTTGGGTTATTCATCTTGTTATTAAATTGGTGGATAAATGTCTCTCTATGTGAGGTTGTGTAAGCAGGATGCATCCTTGCTCTAGCTATCTGTCATGTTAGTCTTAATTACTTAATAGGCAGGCAAATGGGAGAAGCTCTCATTGGTTTTGTTTTGTTAGATGGAACAGTGAGCAATGAACCTAGGAAAACAATGTAGATCTCATTTTTACATCAACTCTTTCTCTGAAAGATGGATTGTAATTTTGCAAAAAAAGGAGAGACGTGTCACATTCTATTTAAAACTTCTTTTTATATAGCTTTTGGAGAGGCTGTATAGCAGATGGCTCTTAGTCAGAGCTAGTATGAATTCTGGGTTTGCTTATGAGTTGCTAAGTTTTTCTGATCCTCAGTTTTCTCTCCTTTAGAGTTGAGATCATAATACCTCCCTCACTTAGTACGGAGTAAATGTTCGCCTGGCTCTCTCCATCTCCCGTTACCCCTTTCCCTTTCTACTCAACAGATAATTGTTGAGAATTGGAGAATTGGTCCTTTCTACTCAACTCTTCCTAGATCTCAAAGGCTGAGGCAGGAAGGCATTTAATCAGATATTTGTAATGCAGTTTAACAGTATAATATCAGTGCTCCCTAAATGCTAAAGAAGCATGAAGTCTAGAATACTGATTTGGGGAAGGTAGCTGGGTAGCAGTGTTCATTTTAAACATCTTTTATGTTTTATGGTCATTTAATACTTGATGAACATTAAACATTTTGTATTTCATGGTAAGTAACTAGCTCAAGCTAAGCATTAGGTTTATTTGTAATGCATGGCAATTTAATTTGTTATTATATCAAGAGTATGTTGTAGCAGATACACCATTCTTTTTTTTTTTTTTTTTTTTATTCCAGTACTGGGAGTTGAACCCAGGGCCTCGCGCTTGCATGCTTTGCAAGTGCTGGACTACTGAGCCGCACTGCCAGCCCATTTTTTTACTTTTTGAGACAGGGTCTCTCTAAATTACGCAGACTGCTTCTGGTCTCGAACTTGCGATCCTCCTGCCTCCACACCCGAGCCACTGGGATTACAGGCATGTGCCACCACACTTGGCTAGATACAGCATTCTTTATAATGATCACTATCAGAAGTGATTGGTTTTATAAGACTAACCCTATCCAAGGACATGCAATATTGTCAGCTTGATGATAGCTCACAGGGTTGTGGAATTACATTTATGTGGCTAATAATATGATGCTGCCTGCAGCTGTACCACTGTGGTGTTCAATCCCATCAGATCTCGGAAGCTAAGCAGGATCAGGCCTGATTAGTACTTGGATGGGAGACTGCTGGGGAATACCAGGTGCTGTAGGCTTGGGAGAAGGACCTGGAAACCTACTCCCAAAAATAATCAGCCATTGAAAACCCTACAAATAGTAGAGAAGCACTGACAATACTGTTTTCGCCTGTTGTACGTAGGGTCACTATGAGACGGACACTGACTTGATGGCACCTAACAGTAACAATAACAAAACAACAATATGTTGCAGGCCCTTAGGAGATAAGAAAGTCCTTGCCTTCCCATAGTTTATGGTCTTGGGAGAAAGCAGACAGAACAATAATTAAGCACAGAACATGACTCTTGTTTGGGTGGAAAACTTGGTAATTCTATCACAGTATTATTCCTATTGCATTATAAGGCTATCTTGTGAAATAAATGTGAAATCATAATTCAGTAAGATATTAAGGTCATTTAAGCATGCTGTGGCATTTATCCAGTGGTCCATCACTGATTGAAAATGACTCACAGTCAGTGTAATGCAGCCAGTCAGGCTGAATTTGACAGCAGTTCTATATTCAGATTTTTGAGATGTCATGTTTAGTAGATAAGCTGGCAAGTATGAATTTTTCTTCTTCCTGAAGGTTGAAAGCTTAGCTTCTGCTTCTGATCTCTGCACCTGCTGTGGGATGATAAAAATGCCTGAGGTCTGTCCCCACGACATTCTTTGCCACCCTCCAAACCCACCATCCATGTGCACCAGTTGTGTTCACAGATCTTTCTGAGAGCCAGGCCTTTCTGTACTCTTCCTTACTTTGTAATGAAACCTAGTCTGGTGTCATGCATTCATTCAACAGTGACTTACTATATATTTATGGTGCAGACAGGGACAAGACCAGACATGGTTGGTTAATAACTTGTTTGTTTGGGATCTGAGCTGGCTAAAGATTCAATGCTGCTTCAGACTTTTTTGCTTTAAATACTTTTTGTAACATTTTAAAGTAGAGAAGCAAAGCATTGCATAGGAAGAAGTTAGCAAAAGAGTCCCTCTAGGTCCCCCTTTGGGCAGTTCCCCAGATCTCAAAGCACCAGAGGGAAATAGCAGCTAGATTCTTTATCTTCCCCTCCAGTCACTTCCAGTACTCTTTAGTCTAGCCCTGGAAAGATATACCGTGATTTCCCTGGAATATAGATAAATAAATAAGATACTGCCTCAGTCTTTATGGAACATTAGACAATAGCTTAACATATGCCATAAAACAGGGGAAAAGACATATTTGTATGTCTCAGGAGCACAGACAAAGGGGCCATGAATTCAGCTCATGGTGGTCAGAGTGGCTCTTGGAGGTGATTCCATGGGATTCCAGATGATGAAGTGGAATGTACACTTTTTTAAGTTCTTGGTTTTGAATTTTTCAAATTGATAAAATGAGGGATTTTGGTTTTATATTACCTAAAGCCTAAAACTTATAGACTGCACAAAGCAGAGTGAATGAGTATAATATTGCAGTGGTTCAACCATAACTGACCTACAAAGTGAATTTTCAGGACTGTGCATTTACCCAGTACAGGTCCTTTGATTAGAGATTCTTGGTTTGGGCTCGGAGTGTAGCTGAGTGGAAGAGCACTTGCTTACCATGCTTAATGCCCTGGGCTCAAGCCTCTCTGCACTGGGGGAAAAAAAGTGAGAGAGATTCTTGGCTTTTTGCTAGATCTTTCCTCTTATGATTTTTTTTGTACCTATCACTATAAGACAAATTCGTTCAAATGGAAGCCCACCCTCAGATTCTAAAACCACGTGGCTGCTCTTCATTCTACTACAGAGGACTTTGTGTTGTCAGTGTCCACTGTCTCTCCTGACCAGAAGGAAATAAGAGTAGCCAGACTTGTCTAATGTCACAGAAAAAGCCTCAGAGTCTTTTGTTTTTCTATCATTTAATTGCCAACTATTGTTCCTTAATCCACAGTTACTTGGGAGGGTTTTTAAAAAATATGTCCCTTACTGGGAACCTTGTGAAAGGAGCTCTTTTAAGAAAGGAAGGAATTCTCTGTATTATGCTTACTATCTCCACATCTTCCAGAATACATTCTTTTTAGGTTATCTTGGAACTGACTTTTGGAGTTAAAGTACGTACACATGTGATGTGCCCTGCCTCTGGCAAAAGTGTTTTTGAGGGGGCAGATGAAGCAAGTTTGGTAATACTCATTAACATAGCATGCTGGAGAGTCACTGACTCCACCGCCTGTCTCAGCAGCTGGTCTGTCAGAATTGCTGTGACAGTCTTTGTCCTCTTTTTATCCTGCCCAATATGGATGATTTATTCTATTCTAAGAAGCATTGCCATTTACTATTTTCACATTTCATTCTTCCAGCTTGATACTTTTGTGTTCTGCTGAGGAGGAAAAAAGAGGATAACTTTTGCTAGTTTCTAAAATTAGTTTGAATGATTTAGTTTAGCCCGGATAAAGAAGCTGAGCTAATTGTGTTGTTCCTTTTACTTGACAGCAGTGGCTTCACCCTGAAATGACAAGTAGTCATTATGAGAGCTTTCATTAAGTTGTACATTTATATCTTCTCAGTAAAATATTCCTTTAGGTAAATTTAAATAGAAAAGAGGAATGAAACTTTTTAATAAACATGATGGAAAATGTTCAGCCTAACTCAGAGAAATACATTTGCAAAGGATTTTTTGTGGGGGGAATGGGATTTTATTGTTATTATTGTTTCTTAATGATAACTTGTAAGTCTGTTCAGAGTGCTGTTGATACATACAGAAAAGAATATGAGTGTAACTTATTGGGGGAAATAAATTGACATTATATATCATAGGCTTTTAAAAAGTTTATGGTCTTTTGACCCAATGCACTGATTTTGGAAATCTATACAGGAGAAATCATATGAACAGTACACAGATGTTTTCAGCATTGTTAGTAATAAAAAGGGAAACTCTACGATTCGGTAGGGGAATGATTTTTATAAATTCCATGTATAAACTAGTATGCTTCTATCAAAAATAATGTTTAAAGAAATTTTAACAAAATCGAGAAAGTCCATGATATATGACGGGCAAAAGCAAATCTCAGTATTGTGCCTCTGAATTTAACAATGGCATAATTGTCTAAAATGAACAGGTCAGCAAATAACAAAAACAATAAAACTGGATAGAAAAAGCTATCCCAAGTATTAAGTCTTTTCTTCCGTGTTTCTCCTGCTTAATCTAAGAAGCAGAGATGTTTTCATTGAGTTTCTCTAGTTTTTGTTTATAAAATGAGTGGCACCTCAGATGTAATACATATGACATTCTCCATTAAAAATTTAATGTTCACATTTTGTGCCTTATGAATTACATTGTGGTGAGATTAAATGTGTAAACTGTGGTGTGATTTTTTTTCTCTCCCTGGGTGTCAATTAACACCTTTGGTAAGAGGTCAGAAGGTGATCTCTTTAATAATATTCACTTTTCTTAAAAAGTTATCTTTTGTATGTTTTATAAGATTAATATATATGTTGGAAATTTTAGAATCATATAAGTGGTTAAATTACCTTGCAGTCTTGTGATGCATAAAATATGATGATATATTTATTATTTATCTTTAGGAATTCTTCAGATCAAAACTAATTGCAGAGTTCCCAGTTGATCAACATTCATAGGGTAAGATAAACATTCAGAACTGGAAACACATGTAAAGATCATTACAATTAAGTTGATAGCTTGGGGCAAAAAATACAGAAAGATTAGTATTCTTACAGATGCTTTAAATAAAATCCTTGTGATTTTTTTAGACCAGTTAAACAGAATTTGTAAGTATTTTAATGAAAATGTCATCTTCCTATCCTTTGTGGGTTTGTAAGCAGAAATGTATACACATGTGTGCTTGATATTTGTTGCTTTTTTACCATTAAAAATCTAAGAAATTTAATTAAAGTGTCTATGAGAGACTTGGAGCCCATGTCTGTCCTCCTGATTTTTGTCTAAGGTAGCATTTTTAATACATAGAATCAATTTGCCATGTTTCTGAAAGTGAAAGATGGTCATGCTTTCCTTCAGCAAGTGAGTCAGAAATAAGCAAGTCCTAGGTTCTGTTGCTTCCTGCAAAATTCTTCTTTTATAATTGTGGAAGTTTAATCTTAAATTAGATCTGTGGCAGAGCTTTTACATTGACATAATAGAAGATGAATGTGTACATAGTATTAAACATCACAACTCTCCAGTGTTGTAAATATAGCTTATGTCTCAAAAGTATTACTCCACTCTGAACATACAGTCCAGGTGAATGAGGGGTGAGAACAGTGAGTCTGTTACTTGCTACATTCTGAACATTCTTCTTTTTACAGATACAAGTGATTATCTTTGATTTTGGAGTGTACATCTACATTTCCATGCTGATTTGTTATTCATTGAGATGGCTATAAATTTTTTAAACTGATAATATATTTTGCCACTCTTCTACTTATCAACATTCAATGATTTTTCTGTCACTCCTGGGTGATTTATTATCCAGACTCTTTACCTTGGCTTCAAGCTGCCTGTCACTCTCCTCCTTTCCCCAGGCTCCTGATGTTCCAGCCAGAATGGCCTCCTTTCTGATCCTCACACATCCTAAGGGTGTTGCTCCTTCTGCTTGGAATGAGTTTCCTCAATCTGGCCCCAGGACTGACTCTATTTTAATCTCTCTTCTAATGGGAGTCCCTCTAAAGAGGTCATCCCTGACCACTGTGTCAAAAGAAGCTTTATGTTCTTCATAGCATTTCTAATCTTGCCATGTTAGTACATGTGTTAGCTTATACACTGCTGTGGCAAAATACTTAACAGAAACAAATCTATGGGAGGAATGATTTATTGGAGCTCACAGCTTAAAAGATTTCAATCCATAGATGCAGGAAGCTGGGGTAGCAGGGCAGGCATGGCATCAGAGCAGGTGGCAGAGCCTGTGGTAGAGAACCTCTCCATATCATGACATCAAGAGCAGACAGAGCTACCAGAACTGAGGCCCATATAAAACTTCCAAAAGTCCACTACCAATGACCTATTTCCACAAAGCAAGGTCCTGCTTCCCAGAGTCCCACAGCCTCCCAAGATAGTACCACCATCTATGTACCAAACAGTGAAACCCAAGACCTTTGAGGGGCATTTTAGATTCCAACCATAATAGTACATTTGGTTATTGTATCTCTTCCCTCACTGCACAATAAAATTCATGAGAGCAAAGAGCTTGTCTGTCTGGCACATCTGTATTTCCCTATGACTCAGATATTCCTGGTAGGTAACAGGCATTCTGAGAATTTGTTGCATAAACAAACTAAAATCCTAGTCTCTTTGATAGGTGCTGCTATGCAGTAATGTTTCACCTATTCTTTTTGTGCATTTTGTTTATATACAACCAAATGTAGTGTTTATTAGGTTATCCCATCATCCCCCTTATTTGGTCACTGTCAGGACATTGAAGATGGTGTGCAGCTATCAACTATGTATATCTTCTCCCTATAATAGAATAGTAATCTTGAGAAAGCAGAGGCAAGACCTCTTATTTCCTTGGTATGGCATTTGTAGTGCCTGACCTCTATAATTGAATGTATAAATGTTAGCTTTAAAGAAAAGGTTAAGATTAGTGGCTCAATCATGCTCCTAAGTATTTCTAGAGTACACTGGTTTGTCCCAGAGCTAAAATCTCTCTCTCATACTGATTTATAGTTTAAAAAAAAGAATCATAAAAACTTCCTGGACTGTATTTTTCAACTCCATGTTTATCTTCTCAGTAAGACCTATCGTCAGTTAGGCCAGTAGCCAGAATCAATGCAATCAAGCTCCCAGTTCTTTTCAAATTAGGACCTGTAGCTGTAAGCCCATTTTCTATTGCCTTATGACCTTTGTTGTTAGGTGCCCTCGAGTTGGGTCCAACTCATAGTGACCCTTGTAGGGTTTTCAATGGCTGATTGTTTCGGGATTGCCTTGGGAGTGGATTGCCACATCCGTCTCCCATTTTTGTGGTGCTGGGAATCAAACCTGGGACCTTAGAGACTGAAGAGCAGCGCTCTACCAGCTGAACTAAATCCCAGCCCTTATGACCTTAGAGAAGTTTTTCAAAGTCCTCTGAATTTGTTTCCTTATTTATACAGTGAAGAGTGGGCTCTGGTTTCTATGATGTCTTCCTGGATGAAAAAGTTCCTATGATTCTACTCTTGTGAAGGGTAGGTTTCCTGTAGAAGAAGGAGAAATCAATGGAATGATGATCCACTCTCTGCTTGTCATCTGAACAGAGAGTGTATGTGATTCACAAGAGACTGAAAAGGGCCTGGGTATGGCCCTACTTTATTGTGGCTTTCTTATTGTGTGGTTGTGGAGAAAAGTGGCCAGGAAACTGTTTTTATAAAGAATGAAAAGAGCCAGGTGCCATGGAGCCCACCTGTAATCACAGCCACTCAGGAGGCTGAGGCAGGATGAGCTAGAGTTCAGGGTCAGAGGCAGCCCATCTCAAAAATAAAATAAAGTAAAAATTTTTTTCAGAAAGGGACAAAGGGTCCAGCTGGGGCTGGGCTTTAGCTCAATTGGTAGAGTGCTGCTCTGCAGTCTCTGAGGTCCCAGGTTCAATTCCCAGCACTGCAAAAATAGGAGAAGGACATGGCAGTCCATCCAGAGGCAATCCTGAAAGAATCAGCCATTGAAAACGCTAATTGAGGGTTGCTATGGAGCTCCATTGAGGGTCACTATGAGTCAGACATGACTCGATGGTACCTAACAACAACAAGGGTGCAGCTCAGTGGTGGAGCACTTGCCTAGCATGCATGAAGCCCTGGGTTCACCTCCCACTATTGCAGATAGATAGATAGATAGATAGATAGATAGATAGATAGACAGACAGACAGACAGACAGACAGACAGACAGATGATGTTGTTGTTAGGTGCCATGAAGTCATTGTCTGACTCATAGTGACCCTATGTACAACAGATGAAATGCTATGGACATGCTTCTCTGCTATTCATAGAGTTTTCAGTGGCTCATTGTTTTTTGGGAGGGGGTTGCTGAGTCCTTCTCCCAAGCCTGCAGCACCTGATGTTCCCAGGTGGTCTCCCATCCAAATACTGTCCAGGTCAGATCCTGCTTAGCTTCCAAGATCTGACCGGATGGGATGCCATGGTGGTACAGCTGCAGGCAGATAGATAGATAGACAGAAAGATAGACAGATAGATAGAGTCAATAAAAGGTGATAAAAAATTTGAGGTTGCCTTCTGTTAATACCTTCTAAGAATTATCCAGCCACTGATAGCATATGCTATTCTAATAATGTAGCTACAATTTCTTTCATTTAAAATTTATTTTGGGTAATATGGTAGCCTACCTAAAGTATCAAAAAATTGAGGTCTGTTCCTAAAAAGACAATTGTCACCTAAGTTAAATATGTAATGTATTCCATAACCACTAGAAACAAGCAAAAGTGAAGTAATGTTCTTTAAAATTCAGAACAACTCTGATTTCACTAGGATTTCTAGAGGTGTTGTCATTTCATTCAGTAACTTTAATTTACTTTATTATTTTTTGTATTTATTTAGTTCAATTTCTTTATTCAGTATCTTTCTCCTGGGCCTTCAGATGGTTATGGTGATTTTCCTAACATCAAGAATATTATTTATAGTCGGGTGCAGTGGCACATACCTGTAATCCCAGTGGCTCGGGAGGCAGAGGCAGGAGGATCGCAAGTTCAAGACCAGAGGCAGTCTTCATAACTTACTGAGACCCTGTCTCAAAAAGTAAAAAAATGGGCTGGGGGTGCAGCTCAGTGGTCCAGCACTTGCAAAGCATGCAAGAATAAGGCCCTGGGTTCAAACCCCAGTACCGCAAAAAATATATATTTATTATTTATGACTATTTTATAAACTCCTTGCTAGGCTCTTGTTTTGAGTAGGAAATTGGCAGGTGGTACTGATATATCTCTGTTCATTTTTGATTCCTCTGTATTATTCAGCTATGATGTCAGCATCTTTCCTTGAAACTTTATGTCCTCCAAAAATATATGCCTCACACTGACCATGTTTTACCTCATGACCCTGCTACTCTGCCCTGTTTTACTCTTCCTCATCTGATAATCCTTCCTCATCTGGAACAGATTTTCTGTTCCTCACTCATGAAATTATTTCCCTTAAATAATTTGTATCTGTGGCACCATCCACTACTTAAATGTTCATGGCATCGTATCATGAATTAAAAATGACTACAAATACTTAACAACTCCTCCCATCAATGGATTCCCCTCCCTTTGAATCTAGGCTGGCCTTGTTACCTTCTTTGACCAACAGAATGTGGCAGAAACAGAGTAGAGTAATTTCCAAGGCTGAGCAATAAGCAGTGTTTATTTAGCTTTTGCATTTTTCACAAAATTCTTGCTTTGAGGAGCCCTAAACTGTAAGAGCCTGTCAAGGTCCTAGTCAAAAGGCCAGGTTGCACTTTGCATGTGAGAAGAAGGTAAATCATTTATGATCAGAGACAAGACTGTTGTCCATTAAACATGGCTTCCAATTCTTTGCCATCTCCACCATTAAAGAGGTTCAGGCTGCTTCCCCTCTCCTCAAATTTAGGCTGGTCTGGTGACCCCCTTGATCAACTGATTTTCATGAACACAGCACTGTATAGCTTCAAATGCCATGCCTTGAGAGATCTGTAGCTTTTACTCTTGTACTTGGAATGTACCATCTTAGAACCCAACCACCAAGATCTTTGTGGATACTTGAAGCACCACATGGAGTCTCACATGAAGAACTTATCAGCCAACAGTTAGTACAAACTGCCAGCCTAATGAATGAGGACATTTAGGGCCTTCCATCCATCTTTGTGCTAGCCAACACCATGAAGTAAAACAACCTCCCACAAAATCTCAAGAAATAAAACCTTTGAGAAATTTAAACCATTAAAATTTGGAATAAGTGGATAAAACAAAAGTTGTCACTCTGTACCCCACCAACAGTTATTAATAAAGAAAAAAATAGATTTGGAATATGTAGAGCAATTAACCAAAATCCTTCCATCTATATCCTATTGAGTTCTAACTCACCACCCACTCAGGCCATTTGAAAGGTTCTATCACCTTGAATACACCCTACATAAACATCTGAATGTTTTTTTCCCTGTATTTGCATTTATGTACATTTGGTTTTGTTCTTGTTAGGTGCCATGGAGTCAAATCTGACTCACAGTGACCCAATGTACAACAGAACTAAACACTACCCAACACTGTGCCATGCATACAGTCTTTTCATATTTGAGCCCATTGTTGCAATCACTATATTTCTTCTCATTTTGAGTCATGCCACATCAGCAAAAGGAGGTCCTAGGGGTTTTACTCCATTCCCATCCTTAAGATCCACTCTACAACTCTTGCACAGTGGCACATGCCTATAACCCCAGTGACTCAGGAGACAGAGGCAGGAAGATCACAAGTTCAAGACCAGAGGTAGTCTGCCCTGTCTCAAAGGGTTAAAAAAAAAAAAATGGGCTGAGGGTGCAGCTCAGTGATAAAGCACTTGCAAAGTATGCAAGCACAAGGCCCTGGGTTCAACCCCAAGTACTGCAAAAAAAAAAGATCCACTCTACTTTGAGGCGGCTACTCTTCCCCAGTCATGTCTTGAATGCATTACAGCCTGCGGGGCTGCACTATATTTGACAGTGCTTCTCTGCCATTCATAGGGTTTTCAATGGCTAATTGTTTCAAGAGTAGACTGATGGATCCTTCTCCCTAGTCAGTCTTAGTTTGGAAGCTTAGCTGGAACCTGTCCACCATGGGTAACCCTGCTTGTATCTGAAATACCGATGGCATAGCTTTGAGGATCACAGCAACACACAAGCCCCCACAGCATGACAACCTGACAGACACACGGGAGACATTTGGTTTGATGTGTAAATATTTATTGTGCGCCATGTGCTAGAAACCATGTAAGTTACTATAATAGCATAAGATCTAAATTTGAACTCATTTGACTCCTGCTTCTCCGTGGGTCTCTATCTGATGTTATTAGAGGATGCTGAATCTTAATTTACAATGACTGTGTTAGTTAGCTTTCTGTTACTATGACAAAATACTTAAGATAATCAACCTGAAAAGAGGATAGGGACATTTTGGCTCATAGTTTTGGAAGTTTCAGTCCATGTCAATTGTCCCCATGGTTTTTGGGCCTATAACAAGGCAGCACATCATGGTTAGAAGTATGTGGTAGAAGCTGCTGTCCTTACACTGGCCAGAAAGTGGAAGAAAGAAATAGGGAGGGACCCAAGGCCCAATGTCACCTTTAAGGGCAGCCACCAATGACCTAACTTCTTTACACTATATTCCACCTATAAAGGTTCTACCACCTCCCCATAGTGCCATGGCTCGGAAACAAGATCTAAGTATGTCCCAGGCATGATGGTACACACCTGTAATCCCAGTGACTCAGAAAGTGGAGGCAAGTGGATCATGAGCTCGAGGCCAGAGGCAGCCTTCATAGTTTAGTGAGATCCTGTGTCAGGTTCTTCCTGGGGTTTCCCTCTCTCTGCATTGTGGGTGGAAGCAAGAGGTGGGTGCCCTGACGCTGCACCCGGTGGCAAGGCTGTGGCCAGAGAACAGAGCATCATGCACAGGATAGAAGGACGGGTTTATTCACAAAGGAGGGGAAAGGAATGGAGGATTAGGGAGAAGGGAAAGGGGAGTTGGAGAAGGGAAGGACTCAGCTGCTGTCTCTACCACTGGGGCAGAGGCTCCTGTGTGTCATTGCTCTTCCAGCTCACAGCTTTCACCAATTCTGGGGCCCTGAGCTTGACTCCCGGAGTCTTGCCTCACCAAGCTGTCAGTCTGTGTAGGATATCCAGCTATCTGGCCTTGTAGAGGTTGGGGTCAAATAGAGGTGGCAGGCGGGTTGAAGTATGATGAAGGCAGGTTGGAAGAAGGCTGAAGGATAGGCTAGGCAGATGAGTAAATGGGCCTTGATCCCTTAAGGAACTGCAAAGATCCAGTAAGCTTTTCTTGGATGGTGTTCAGAATGGCTGTTGAACTCTGAACTCCGGAGTTTATATGGCCTGATAGCCAGCCAATCAGGGTAACAGGGTTGGACTAGAAATGACCAATCGGGCACCAGGGAGGCTTTAGATGCTACCATACCTTGGGTGCCATCTTGGCCAACTCAGTGGGAGAGGGGAAGAGTGACATACCTGGATGTATAGCAAAGGTGAGCAGTTGCTGTCTTGCCCCATCCTCCAAGTTGGCTAGATGAGCTCCTGGGACTGGCCATGTTTGGGATACTCTCTATCCCCCTGGGAATCCCAACAATCCTGTCTCAAGATAAAAAATATAAAAGGGGGTAGGATTGCAGCTTAGTGGCCCCTTGTTTCTAATACTTCTTCCTCCAGTCCGTCTTGCCAGTTTCTCACTATTCTACTGCCTCACAGACCTGAGTCTCTGAAGGGTTTATATAGGAGATGGTAGATGTGACTTAGTAGTCTGTGAAGGGGAAGGAGCATCCCAGACACTAGATAATTAATTGCCAATTTATCTTGTAAGCTTTTTCCTCCCAAACAAAATTCTGGCCTCACCTAGGTTACTTGGATTGCTCTGTGAGAATAGGACTTATGAGTAGGTTTAAGAAAGAAAGTGTCCCAGGTATTTCCACTGTGAAGCCAAGGTTAAGAACTTCTGTCTTAGAATTCTGATTCTCAAATCAGGCACTGTGACTTAGAACTGTAATCCCAGCTACTCAGGAAGCTAAGGCAGGAGAATTGCAAGTTTGAGGCCAGAGGCAGCCTGTGCAATTTAGCAAGACCCTGTCTCAAAAATTAAAAGCGCTAGAGGTACAGCCCAATGGTAAAACACTTGCCTAGTATGTACAAGGCTCTGTGTTTAACTGAAATACTAAAGAAAAAAAAAAAGAATTGTGATTCTCAGTGGTTCTTAGACCAGCAGCATCAACGTTAACTAGGAATTTGCTAAAAATGCACAAACCTAAGGAATCAGAGGGATTTAGCTCAGTTAGTAGAGCACTGCTCTGCAGTCTCTGAGGTCCTAAGTTCGATTGCCAGCACCACAAAAATGGGAGAAGGATGTGGCAATCCACTCCTGAGGCAATCCCGAAAAACAATCAGCCATTGAGAACCTACAAGGGTTGCTATGAGTCGGATACGGCTCAAAGGCACCCAGCAGCAGCAACAACAGCAAGGAATCAGAAACTCTGAGGATAGCATTTATCACTTTAGGTTTTAATAAGCTCCTGGTGATTTTTACAGACGTTAATGTTAGAACGTTCTACTAGATAAATCTTTGAATGTTACAACCAAGTTTGGAAAGGATATTTTTTCCTCAAAAGTCAATATATTGAAAGAATTGGAAAAGGACATAAAGAAACTGATCTATCAGATGTCCTTGCTTGTGATCATATAAGTATGGGAACAAAGCTGAATGCCTATCTTCAGATTTCTAAAGAGTAGTTAAAGGGGATACTTAGGATAAAGAAGAGGGCAAATTAATCAGAAGTACTGATATTTTGTTTCCTAGAGAGGGAACTCCAAGAGGTGGATTTAAATTTCCAGTTTTATTTCTTGCTGGTTTTATTACCTTGATCAAAGTCAGTTGTTTGGATCAGCTTTATTTTCCATATGTATAATATGTGAAGAGGAGTACTAGTTATCTCAGTGGCCTGTATGAAACAAATTGAGGTAAATAAAATGTCCTTTGAATGTAGAAAAGCAGATATTAGGTTATAAATAGTTTTAATTTGCTCTTAGTGAAAACGCAAGCACTTACCAAAGGAAATCTGAATTAGGTGGTTAGAGTCTTATACAACAAACCTGTGTTCATTTGTGGTCGTCTGGCAGATTAGTTCAGAGTAGTTTGAAACTATGATTATTTTAAAACATTACTATCACTTAGAGATTGATGTCTCTCTTCTTTCATAGTGATACTATCTATGAAGTTGAAAACATTTGTATTATTTAAGAGAATTTGTTGTATTAGAGATATGTGAGCCAGACACTGTAGCACATGACTGTAGTCCCAGCAACTCAGGAGGTGGAGGCAGAAGGATCATGAGTTCAATGCCAGAGACACTCTGTGCAACTCAGTGAGACCATGCCTCAAAATTTAAAAGAAGAAAGGAAAAAAGAGGTGTAGGTACATTTTAGTGATGGAGCATTTGCCCAATATGTGGGAGGCCAAAGATTTAATGCCCAAGTACTAAGAAAAAAAAACAAAACCGGGTAACATACTGGAATTATATAATAAATTCTTTTATGGCATATTAGAGATGCAATGCTATAAAAGTATATGTAAATGTACTATAGTTTTTTTATCCATTCTTCTGTTGAGGGGCACTTTGGTTGATTCCATATCCTTGCTATTGTGAAAAGTGCTATGGTACATATACACAATGGAATACTACTCAGCAATCAAAAAAAATGAAATACTGCCTTTCACAGCAAAATGGATGGAATTGGAGAAAATCATTTTAAGTGAACGAACACAAGCTCAGAAAGAAGAAACACCACATGTTCTCACTCATAGGTGGGAGCTGAATCAAAATTATGAGAAGGAAAAAATCCTATATAAAAGTCGGTTCATAATAAAAGAGAAAAAGATAAGAATGGTATTAGTATAGATGGTCTAGAAAATGCATGTAATAGTTCTGACAAGGTAAAAAGAAAGTTCACTACAGAAAAAGTTTCTATCTTAAACAGATCTGGAACACAAGTATATATAGAAAAATATTACCATAAAAAGACAAGTAAATGGAAGATAAGTCTTCGATGGGGGGTGGCACGGGGGGAGTACACAAAAAGGTAAGGGGGAACCTATATGAACAGTGTACAACAAAATGCATATATGGAAATGTCACAGTGAAAAGCATGTCAGAATGAATCACATTAAGGTGTACATTAAAATTTTTCCAATAGAAAAAGCATATGTAAAATATTTCACACTTCAGATGTCCTTTTTTGTATATGTGCTGGGGATTGACATGCATGCTTTACCAGTGAACAACATCCCAGCCCCTAGATATCTTTATCTTGCTCACTACATATGAATGCAGTTTCATATATATATATATATATATATATATATATATATATATATATGTTGTGTTAGGTGCTGTCAAGTTGAGGGCAACTCATAGCTATCCTATGTACAACAGACTAAACACTCCCCAATACTGTGCCATGCCTGGCAGTATGTCAGTGCTTCTCTGCTATTCATAGGGTTTTCGATGGCTGATTGTTTCAGGAGTGGCCTGCCATGTACTTCTCCTGTTTTTGCTGTGCTAGAGATTGAACCCAGGGCCTCAGAGAGTAGAGAGCAGCACTTTACCAAGTGGGCTAAACCCCAGAACACACACATACACACACACACAGACACACACACACACATTTGTATACCTATACATATATATATACATAACACATACATGTGTTCTAAATTCATACTCCAGCAATGCTATATTATAAACCAATTCACAGTTAGGTTGTCACAATTCTAACTTCTAACTGTGAGTTCTACCTTCCAAAATCAATTCCATACTGATTCAATACTGATTAATTATAAAGCATACTTTGCACATGGCTTCATAAACCCAAAGTAAATTTCAAGTATGCTTAGTGTTTTAATATCTGAAATGATAAGGTCACAAGAGTATTGCTAAAATATCTTGAATACAATTTGGCATCAGTACTCTTTGCTAGATTTGAAGTATTTCATAAAATGTTTAAAATATTGTATCTTCAAGACAATTATAAACTCTTCCCAGCAAACTTTCTGGAGTTCTATTGGCAGTTAATAATTGAATTTTCACACTCAATTAAAAACTTCAAGGCCGAGGATGCAGCTTAGTGGTAGCGTGCTTGACTTACATATGCAAGGCCCTTGGTTCCAGCCCCAGCACCAAAAAAAAAAAAAAATAGCATTTCAGAATTTTCTCATAGTTCAAACTTATTTAATATACATGTAATTTAACTATCATAAATGATTAAAGTGGATGCGGAGAGTGGCTTTTATTAATGTACAAAGGAAAAAGAATTAACAAAGCCTAGCTATATTTAATAACATAAGTTCAGGGAATTTCAGCTGTATTTCTGAGCCATGTATGAAAAGTTGTTATTTGTGACTTTTTTTCCTAAAAAAGTTGGTAGGCTTTTTGGAGCATTGAGACTTCTTATTTGGATAGATGTATGGTTTTAAATCAGGATGCAAAAATTTCTTAGTTTGACAAGCCATCTGACAAATGCAAATAAGACCAACTGTGTATGAGGCTAAGCAAAAGAAATTACCATATGTATGCTACTTGGAAAAAGCTAAGTGTTATAGATACAGAATTTTAAAATATATTGCACCTAAATTTCTGAAGAAACTTCTCTGTAATTGAAAGGAAGTTCAGCGATGAGTACAGTCTGATGCATATGGGTGGGTTTCTATATATATAGCTTTGCCAGAATGTGCCCTCATGTGAAAAGTAAACTAACCTATGAAAATATATTTGTCATGTCACATCTCCTAATGGAGAGGATCTCTGAAGACGGCATCTCCGATGTTTTTATTTGAATGAGTATAGCTTTCAAGATATTTATACTTTCTCACAGAATGAAGACAAACTCAGAGATGGTGTGTCTAAGAAACTTCAAAAGATGTCGACCTCCTGATTGAAGCATAGCTGATTTATTTGATCCATTTCTTCCATAATAGTAAGTATAATTATTTAAAGTACATTATTTTGGTCAATGTTGGATTGTATTCTTTGTTGAATAAATCTTCATTCAGTTGCAGATACCTTTATCATTGTTTTTAGCTATTTGTTTTCATTGTTTTGCAATTTCATTTACATATCATAGATCAGTTTAACTCTCAGGACCCTTAGAGGACAAATAAAATCATAAACCCAGAGCTTGAAAAGCACTGAGAAATTATCTGATTCACTTTCCTCATCCATTACAAAAAATGTATTTGCAAATCCCAAATTCCCATCCCTGGATGGTCATTTTATTGATCTAGACTCAGTTAGGGACAGGGAGCTCAACTGTTTCAAAGGGCAGCCAATTCTTTGATGTTTCACGAACAGATTGAATCAAAATATGGTCTTCTTGAATCTTATACCCACTTCAGCCTCAAAAACCAATCTACTCGTTCTTTCATCTATGAGGTAGTTGCACAAGAATGCAAAGATGAATTCTCAGGATACCCTATTCATCTTTTATCTGAACTGAATATCATCAATTCCCTTTGTTCCTCTGTAGGGAATGGTTTTAGATGGTAGCTCCTGATTATTTTATTGCCCATTTCACCTTTAACCTGTAACCAAGCATTGGGTTCCCAGTGAGATCTCACCTGGTAGGCGCAGAGGAATTGTTGCCTCTTTATCTGAGTTCATCTGTTAATATGGCCAAAGATTATAAATCACTGTTTTGGTGTAATAGCTATCTTTAGCTAATGATTAGCCAAAAGTATGTATGTATGTCTATTAAAATCCATGGATATTTTTATATGTTCTTTCATCCAGCAATATTGTCCACTACCCCAACCTACCCCCATTCATGTTTATGGTCCTTTTAGGTCTAAGTCCAGAACCTTCTATTTATCTGATGTAATCTTCTTGTTTTTTGGTTTTTGTCTTGCCTTGACACATAATTATGGTTAACCACAATGGGGGCAAGGCAGAATGGGAGGAATTGAGACTCAGACCTAACTTAGAGTAAAGAAGGGAAGCCCTAGAGAGTTATGTAATCAAGCCACAGGTCCTAAAAGGAAGTTGAATCCATATATTTTTATATGATGCCCAGAGACATTGCAGACAGAAAGTGGTGATCCAGTTCAGGGATTAGATTCAGGAATTATGGGCTACCCTAACAGGTGGGAGGGGCTGGGATTTAGCTCAGTTGGTAGAGCGCTGCTCTGCAATTTCTGAGGTCCTGAGTTCTATTCCCAGAACCACAAAAATGGGAGAAGTATGTGGCAATCCACTCCCAAGGCAATCCCAAAACAATCAGCCATGGAAAACCCTGTGAGGATTGCTATGAGTCAGACACAACTCCATGGCACCTAACAACAACCTAACAGGTAGGAGAACATGAAGTATAGATCAAGAATCTCCAGTCCCGGGGCCATGGACCAGTACTGGTCTGTGTGTGTCTTAGGAACCTGGCTGCCCAACAGGAAGTGAGCAGCAGGCAAGTGAGAGAAGCTTCATCTGTATTTACAGCCTCCCCATCAGCTCATATACCAAAACCATCCCCCCTACCCCTGTTTCATGGAAAAATTGTCTTCCATGAAACAAGTGCCTCGTGCCAAAAAGGTTGGGGACTGTTGGTATAAATAGTCAGATAGTGAGGAATATGTTGACTATGATGAGTACAAAAGAAAATACTTATTAACAGATAGTAGGCCTCTTTAAAGAGATTGTAGAGTTCAGGGCAGGGTACCAGTCTCTAGAAAGAGGAATAATTAGAGCAAATAAGATTTCCCTGAGGATGCTACCAGTGATAGTGTAGCTAGAAAGAAGCTCAGGCCCAGGAAAGATGGTAACTTCCGACTCAGGAAAGCCCAGGAAGAGCCTTCGGGCACAGGATAGAACTGTACTCCCAACCAGTGTGACATGTTACCATGGTATCTTTTCTTCTTTTTCTTATCAAATTATTTATAAGTTCCAAACATTTCCTTTTATCTTACTCTCTGCCACCTTTTAAATGGGTTGGATTTTACTAATTGACAATTTTTTAAACAGTTGATGTAAGTAAGGCTTACACATAGAAATTCTTCAGAGTGTTGTGTAAATACTTTTCAGTGTAAAAATATAAAATCTACCTTGTTTTTTGAAGGTCAAAATAATAGTAGGATATGCCTTAATCATTTATCCCTTTAATACTGTGCCATCACATTAAACATGAGGGATCCCCTGGTACAGTTTTCTGACAGAGTTTTTCTTCCCTATTCTTTTAAAGCCATTACTGTCATTTCCCAACTTTTTTAATACTCTAAGTTTGAAAATACTCATAAACTGAAAGTGAGAGTATAGGGGAAAGGAGGTAATATATTCAGTGGCAATTTGCTTGGGGGTCAATGGGTAAATTCTCCAAGTCTAAAGAATACTTTTATAAAGCAGAGCTTGCTCCAAAGAGGTTCCTTTTGGTGATTGAAACAACTCTTAGGCTGTAAACAATGCTCCAGAAATGGAGTGGGACAAAGAAAGAAGCTTATTCAGGCCTTTGGGAGGATATGAAATGTGACCATTAGAAATTGGCAGCATAAGAATAAGTTTTCCTAATGTCAGTTGGAGAAAAATTGGCTCCTGTTTTTAGTAACCCAATCTGGAGTTGAGGTTCAGGCATTAAGTAAGTAATTGCCCCAAGGGCAAACCTGAAATCCCTTTATAGAGCTATCACCAAATGGCCCCCCAACTAGGGGACTTTACAGTGCAGAGGTGGGCTGGCCTACAGTTTCAGATAAAGCCAGAAGATTTATGTGTCCTTTGATGAGTCCTGCCTCTTAGGTTTTACTCCTGAGCTGAAGTCCTATGTGGATAGCATATGTGTGTGCATTCAAGTGAGATGCATATTTGAGGACTTAGTTCATTAGAGTTTCTTCTTTTTCCTCCTCCAGTTTCTGCACTCATACCTGGGAAAGTCATGATTACACTAACAGAGCTAAAATGTCTAGCAGACGCCCAATCATCTTATCACATCTTGAAACCATGGTGGGACGTCTTCTGGTATTACATCACCCTCATCATGCTGTTAGTGGCTGTGCTAGCTGGA
Source organism: Pedetes capensis (assembly GCA_007922755.1). Classification (NCBI taxonomy): domain Eukaryota; kingdom Metazoa; phylum Chordata; class Mammalia; order Rodentia; family Pedetidae; genus Pedetes; species Pedetes capensis. The sequence continues at coordinate 186,428 of VMDO01001151.1, forward strand.
GCTCTCCAGCTCACGCAGAGCAGGGTTCTGTGCTGTCTTCCATGCAAAGTGGAATACGACAATCACTGTGCCGTGCCTTGGGACATCTTGAAAGCCAGCGTGAACATGTCCTCTAATTCTGCGACATTGCTTCCACTTCCCCTCCGAATCCAGAATGACCTCCACCGCCAGCAGTACTCCTACATCGATGCCGTCTGTTACGAGAAACAGCTCCACTGGTTTGCAAAGTTTTTCCCCTACCTGGTGCTCTTGCACACTCTTATCTTTGCAGCCTGCAGCAACTTCTGGCTTCACTACCCCAGTACCAGCTCCAGGCTGGAGCATTTTGTGGCCATCCTTCATAAGTGCTTCGATTCCCCGTGGACCACCCGAGCCCTGTCAGAAACTGTGGCAGAGCAGTCAGTGAGGCCCCTGAAACTCTCCAAGTCCAAGACTTTGCTTTCAACCTCAGGGTGTTCAGCTGACATTGAATCCAGCAAGCAGTCATTGCCCTACCCACAGCCCGGCTTGGAGTCAGCTGGCATAGAAAGCCCAACTTCTAGTGTCCTGGACAAGAAGGAGGGTGAACAGGCCAAAGCCATCTTCGAAAAAGTGAAAAGATTCCGAATGCATGTGGAGCAGAAGGACATCATTTATCGGGTGTATCTAAAGCAGATAATAGTCAAAGTCATTTTGTTTGTCCTCATCATAACTTATGTTCCGTACTTTTTAACCTACATCACTCTTGAAATTGACTGTTCAGTTGATGTGCAGGCTTTTACAGGATATAAACGCTACCAGTGTGTCTACTCCTTGGCAGAAATATTTAGGGTCCTGGCTTCATTTTATGTCATTTTGGTAATACTGTATGGTCTCACCTCCTCCTACAGCTTGTGGTGGATGCTGAGGAGTTCCCTGAAGCAATATTCCTTTGAGGCGCTACGAGAAAAAAGCAACTATAGTGATATCCCAGATGTCAAGAATGACTTTGCCTTCATCCTTCATCTGGCTGATCAGTATGATCCTCTTTATTCTAAACGCTTCTCCATATTCCTGTCAGAGGTCAGCGAGAACAAACTGAAACAGATCAACCTCAATAATGAATGGACAGTTGAGAAACTGAAAAGCAAGCTTGTGAAAAACTCCCAGGACAAGATAGAACTGCATCTTTTCATGCTTAACGGTCTTCCGGACAACGTCTTTGAGTTAACAGAAATGGAAGTGCTCAGCCTGGAGCTCATCCCTGAGGTGAAGCTCCCTGCTGGAGTCTCACAGCTGGTCAACCTCAAGGAGCTTCATGTGTACCATTCGTCTCTGGTGGTAGACCATCCTGCACTGGCCTTTCTAGAGGAGAATCTGAAAATCCTCCGCCTGAAATTTACTGAAATGGGAAAAATCCCACGCTGGGTATTTCACCTGAAGAATCTCAGGGAGCTTTATCTGTCAGGTTGTGTCCTCCCTGAGCAGTTGAGTACCATGCAGTTGGAGGGTTTTCAGGACTTGAAAAACCTGAGGACCCTCTACTTGAAGAGCAGCCTGTCCCGGATCCCCCAAGTTGTCACAGACCTCCTGCCTTCACTGCAGAAGCTGTCCCTTGACAACGAGGGAAGCAAACTGGTTGTGCTGAACAACTTGAAAAAGATGGTTAACCTGAAAAGCCTCGAACTGATCAGCTGTGACCTGGAACGCATTCCACACTCCATCTTCAGCCTGAACAATTTGCATGAGTTAGATCTAAAGGAAAATAACCTTAAAACTGTGGAAGAGATCATTAGCTTTCAGCATCTTCAGAATCTTTCCTGCTTAAAGTTGTGGCATAATAACATTGCTTATATTCCTGCCCAGATTGGGGCTTTATCTAACCTAGAGCAGCTCTCTTTGGATCATAATAATATCGAGAATCTGCCCTTACAGCTTTTTCTATGCACCAAACTACATTATTTGGATCTAAGCTATAACCACCTGACCTTCATTCCAGAGGAAATCCAGTACCTGAGTAATTTGCAGTACTTTGCTGTGACCAACAACAATGTAAGTAAATCTACTCTTCCTTTTATTTAGTCAGTCTTTTTAAGCCATATTAAGCATTCTCTGAGCTAAGCCCCATCCTATGGGATCTTGGACAAATTACCAAAATACTGAATATTAGTGGGTTTTTTTTGTTTTGTGTGTATATGGGTGTGTGTGTGTGTGTGTGTGTGTGTGTGTGTGTGTGTGGTGCTAGGAATTGAACTCAGGTCCTTGAACGTATTAAGCAAGCACTGTATCACTGAGCTACAGCCCCAGCCCCGAACATCAGTTTTTAATCTAACTATAAGTTGTCATGGAGATTATATGAAAAAATATGTAAGCATTTGCGTATTCCTGATACATAATAGTTGTTCAACAAATGTTCTCTGTTTTTTCATTTTCTACATGAATACCAAAATTAAAGTATCTTAAACTACTTAGCTACAGCAGAGCTTACTTTTTGTTTTGGAAATGTCTTGAGTACTTAGAAAGCTTAATATAACTTTTCAGCTTTCCAGATCTACCATAGAAGAATAACTTTTTGTTTAAAATGCTGAGATTATGAATTATTCATAAATCCTTTTTGTGATACAGTAAAAAAAGGCTTGAAATCTGCGTGAATATCTAGAAGGACAATTCAAAAGGAAAGGCCTGGCTCTGTAATGCAAAACTGGGGCTTCTTAGAAGCTTTTTCCAGCATCCATGCTTAAAAATGAACCATAATTTGCAACAGTAAAGCCAAGTTAAGGAAAATGTAACTTTACTGAAACAAGAAAAAAACAAAATAAATGAGTAGTTTCCTAGGTTAAAATGTGAAGGAGGAGGGGAAAAAAAAAAAAAAAAGAAAACAAATCCCTGCTAGTCTAACAGGCAAGAAAATGAGGACAGTGTCCATATGGGAAGAAGGAGAGGAAAAATCATGTCTGCCAAGAGATGAAACTGATCTTCTTCTACTTCTGGCACTGCTATTTTCTTCTATCCTATCTAAAAATGTATTATCTTATAGACTTTTTGTAATTTATACTTCATGCTAAACATAGCTACAAGCATGGTATTGGCTAGTGAACATAAAAATCATCACACATTATTTCTGAAAACCATGTATGTTAGAGGAATGTTGGAAAATTGGGAGATGATAATAAAATTCATGCTGATTTTTTTTTAAACTCTGAAACTTATATGTAAAAGGAGAGAGCCCATTCCAAGACAAATGAGAAGTCTTCAGATTTCAAGGTTTTAAAACTACTTTAAGACCACTCTAGACTAGCAGTTTTCATCAGAATTACCTGAAAAGTTTGTTAAAATACAGATTACTAGCCCCTCTTCCTGGAGTTCCTAATGGAGTGGATCCAGAATAGGATGCAAGAGTTTGCACTTTTGAAAAGGCCCCAGGTGAAGCTGATGGTACTAGACTGGTAACTAAGCTTTGAAAACCACAAATCTAGAGGTTTACTATTAGTGCCACTTAATTATGCAGTTGATTAATATTAATAACTTGGTCACATTTTTCCATTGTTAAATCTAAAGTAAAAAGGATAAATAACTATCTCAGAAGGCATTGGTTCTACTAAGTTGTGATAGTTAAATTACTGCATGAATTTTTGAAAGTCACACTGATTAAATTGTTAGCTGGCCACGCATTAATTTAAATGTAAGAGCAACTTCATGTATTTGCCAGGTTAATTTAATGAAACCTGAAGACCATTGGTGCTTTTGTTACCAAGTTTATTGACTTCTTGACCATGTCTAAAAGAGAGCCTGGGTGAGAATGTCAGACACATCCTTTGTTGAGTAAATGCCATCATGATTATGAATAAAGGAGGAAACTTTGCTGCACAGAACAGATTTTAGGCTGAAGGTACTTTCTGGCCACAGTGAATGGTCTCTTTGCATGGCTTGTCTCAGAAACCTGAGAAAAGGCTACTGCTAAGCATCTTCAGAGCCAAAATGATGAACATGACACCTTTGAATGGGTGAGGAACAGTCTCCTCAGAACTTAAGATTCAAAAGAGCACTGTGAAGAGACTTGTTTAACAATGATGTGAAGAAACTCTGGAAGTCACTCAGAAGACAGCCTCCAAGGAGATGAAAAGTTCTCCTCTGATGGAACAGTGTAGCCTAACTGTGGGAAGCATGGATAAGGGGGCAAAGGCAGTGAGAATAGTGTTCAAATATTTGAAAGATTTACATGGAAAACAAAGCTTGATGGAGGTGGCCATAAGTGTTAGAACTAGAGCAAGCAGGGGAAGATTTCTCATCTTGTCCATATGGTTTCCAAAAGAGTGAATGTGCATATGAGGAAGGAGGAGGGATTGTCTTTTTACCAGAACTGTCCAGACATAGATTTTCAGCCACTTTGTGGGAATGTTGTTAAAGAGCATTAGGGATTTATGTTTCATGTGGGCATTTAACTAATTTCAAGATGCCATCTAACCTTCAAGTTTCTTGTGATTCAATAAAGGATGCCAAAAATATTTATGAAAATTAGAAAATAAAATCTCATTGGCTGCATAAATATTTAGATATAACATTTATTGAAAGGATATTGAGCCTCTCATGGTACCACCTGGAGGTGGAGGAGAAGCCCACAAAGTGAAGCTTGGAAAACAGTCACACGCAAAGCAAGCCTGACAGCAGTAAAAACCATAGCCAAGGTCAAACAAACTGGTGAGGATACTTCACCATTGACCATGCCACCACTGGGCACAGTGTGAGACATCAGTTTTGCCTCAAAAAATTCCTACTTGCTCTCCTACAAAAGTGGTTCCTCATTTCCTATTTCTTTGTGGCAACCTTAATTCCAAATTATAGTCTGAGCACCTGTCTGGTACAGTTTCTGCCTTCTACCTTAAGGGAGCTTGGGGGACACGAAATCTGGTAGTGTTAGTTTCTCTTGGGAGGCGAGCACTGCTTCCCACCAAGTCATAAGGTAGGCAATTCCCAAGACACAGGATAGTATTGGGCTGTCTCCCATGTGACAGACATTCACTGACAGGGCTTTCCAGGGTTTTCTCTACAAGATAGTATTAGGTCTTATCATGAAAAAAATATTAAATAAATGTTTCCTTTTAATCATATTTCTGTCACAGGATTCCTCTACACCTTTACATGTGACTGTGCATTGTGCTTCTCCAAGAGGGAGATGTGTTGTGCAACATTTGCAAAATGTGTTTGAGCAAGACATCTTTCTCATAGGAACTTTTGGTAGGAGTGACCATGAAATGCACCCTGAGAACAGTGGATTAGGGCACTGGGAAAAGACAGAGGTCATGCATGGAGGACTGCAATAGGACTTACAGGTGTAATAAGAGATGAGAGCATTTAGCAAGGTGGGTCAGAATGGGTTAGAGAACCTGAGTTAAGGTCTGGCACCTTAGCTAGAGTGTGCCTGAAAGTTTCCATTCAAGTTTATCCAGTGTGCCTGAAAGTCTTCCAGTCAAGTTTATCCAGTCAAGTTTATCCAGTGACTCACTGGATGGTGACATGACCAGAATGAGACTTGAGCTGGACAGGGATAATTAGCCTGAGTGGGAAACCTTAAAGGAGACTCTGATTATGACAGAAGGGTTGGGAAAGGGCAACCAAAAAGCAAAAGCCCATAGGAAAAAAAAAAAAAAAGCATTGGTTCTACTAAGTTGTGATAGTTATGACTTAGAGGTATGGATAAAGATTTAAAACAGGAGACAAAGACTCATCTCTGAAAGGAATACTATGGATCATCTCTTCCAGAGGGTACCAACTTATGGCCTGGGTCAGATCCACCCACAGCTTGTTTATATGGACCAGTGGTTTTTACATTTTTAAACGATTAGAAGAAAAAATCAAAAGAATAACATTTCTTGACACACAAAAAATGTGTGAAATTCAAAGTTCAGTGTTCATGAATATATTTCATTCTTCTCATCAGTAGGCCTGTATTATAAAGACTTATACTCAATAGTTGTTAGATTTTGAATTTTATCACTGAAGAATGATTGAATTTTTTTTCCTCTCTCTCTTGCTATGTAAGTACCTACATAATATTTTCAGGTTCTCCTCTTGGCCAGCAAAGCCTAAAATATTTATCCTTCCGATCCTTTTGGAAACATTTTTGCTCTCATCGACTCTAGGCCCGCATTTTCCTAGCACTAAAAGTGAGGTTTAGAGGGACTTAGTACAGCCTGAAGCTTGGGTGGCACAAAGGTGGAGCCCAAGTGCTCCAGCTCCTGCTCTACTGAGTTTACATCTCAGATGCGTCAGTCCAAGTGATGCCACATGACGACGGTGGTGTGTGTGGATGGTGCAGAAGGTGGGAGAGGAAGAGGCATCTGTCCCTCTCCCCGTGCCAAAAGGTCATCTGATTATAAGGATAGATGTGGGAAGGATTTAACTGTTTGCTCAAATCTTACAAATCACTCCAGTTCAGACTCAGTTCTTCCAACTTCCACATTTTATGTGTTTATCCCTTTGAGGAACTCAAAGCCTTCAGGACAGAAAGTGAATAATGCAGAAAATCTTTCTGAAGATCATCTTGTGTTGTTGTTAGGTGCTGTTGATTCAAGTCCGACTCATAGCAACCCTGTGTGACAGTTATTCTTGTTATTTTAACATCACCACTTAGAAATGGAAGTATTCAGACTTGTTTCTTGAAGTGATTGACTTTATGGGTTTAGTTTCTATGTCCTGAGATAGGATGTATCATTGACCAGAATTTAAAAAAAAAAAGGAACTCTGACTTTGAGAAGGATTTTCCCAGCCTTTGGGACACAGTGGGCCATTTCATTATCAGTGTCAGTGATAGTAAGGCTGGGATTTAGCTCAGTTGGTAGAGTGCTGCGCTGCAGTCTCTGAGGTCCCGAGTTCAATTCCCAGCACCGCAAAAATGGGAGCAGGACCTGGCAATCCACTCCCAAGGCAATCCTGAAACAGTCAGCCATTGAAAACCCTATGAGGGTCGCTATGAGTCGGCTATCAACTCGACAGCACCTAACAACAACAACAACAGTCAGCGATAGTATAGAAAGAGAGCCACTCTGTTCAGGAGGCTCCAATACATTTGCTGAAGACCTTTGGTTGCCAGAGATACAGAGTGGTAATGAAGCCATCAGCTTGATTGGCTTTTCTCAGTTTATTTTTTAGTCTCTTATATAGTTTATTTTGTGTATGTTTATTATAGGTTATTATAGGTTATTATATATATACATATATATATATATATAGGTTATTATTATAGGTTATTATAGATTATTCTATAAAACCATTCTTTTTACCTCTGTAATAGTCTGCAAACTCTTCCCTTGTTTTGAGGGAGAAACTAGTGGTCTATTAAGGTAACATATTTTCCCTCTGCTCATGTTTTGTACAGTCTAGGAAAGGGCATGCTAAATGGATTAGGTATGACTTAATGTCATAAAACATCTTTATAAAACTTTTGACCCAGGCAAAATGTAATTGGAGTTCTTGTAAGCTTCAAGGCAAACTATTTTTAAATTTTGTAAGTAGGGTTTTTTTTTTTCCAGGATAAAATTACTGAGTTGAAGGAAAAGTCTTGAGTTTCTTAACAAAACTCCCAGTCTCCTGTAGGAAAATTGGATTAGCGTAACCAGAGTTGAGGTCCAGCGCCTTAGCTGGGCACTGGCGTGGAGAGAAAGCCTCTGAAATGAACCCCCAGCTTGTAGGAGGGGTCTCCGCTGGCTGCCCTTGACTCCCTTCCAGCAGCAGTGTGGTGGCCTTCTAGCCTCGACTGAGGGCCAGCCCCAGAGCCCCATTCCTCTGCTGGGATTGGAAGGGCGCTAAAATCACAAATTCAGAGATGTAAAAGAAGGTGGGTGGGCACCTTGTAGCACAGAGAGCCAGGTAGGAGAGTGAGTGAGGTTACCACCCTCAGCGTGACCGTCCCATGGGAGATCAGGCAGAAAAGCAGTGGCTGGCCATCTGGAGTTGACTGAAGGAGGGGTCTATGGGATTCCCCCATGCAGCTCACATAGGACATTCTTCTCCACATCACCCCAATTCTTCTGGTAATTGTTCAGTGTTACTCTCCCCTTAGAACAGCACTTCTCCCCTTGGGGTGATCTTACCCCCTCAGGGGACCTTTTGGTTGTTATAACTTGGGAGAAGAGTGGCACTGGCAGCTGGCGGGTGGAGACCTGCATTTCTGCTAACACTCTACAATTTGAGGGGCAGCAGCCCCACAAGAACTGTCATACCTACAATGTCAGCAGTGCTGAGGTTGAGATGTTCATGGTGGCCTGCCTTCCATCAAAGTGTTTGAAGGCCATGCATGGTGCTCAGTGCTTTATCCCCAGCACCTAGCTTGGAGCCTGGCACATAAGGAGATATTCAGGACACCAAGAGCCAAGCCTTACCTGTTTGCAGCCACTTTGCCAAGTCTTCACTTAGGTGCCAGCAGGTGCCCTCACCACAAGTGCACTGCACAGGCCTGACTGTCCCTCCACGTGTGTGTGTCACTCACCCTGCTTCTGAGCTTTACGTGGCTCTGAGCAGAAGGGGTCGCTTTCAAACGAGTTGGCTCATCTCTCTCAACATCGGGTATACATATGTACAGGTTTGCATATGCTCTTGAAAAGAAGTGAAATAAACATGGAGATGATTTTCCTTGCTTATATGTAGTATTTTTGTGTGTTGTGATGATCTGCATTGAATGTTGGTCTTAGCCATCGTAATCTTTGGACTTATTTTCAAGTATATCCAAGACTGAATATGTGTGGGGGTGATGTAGGAGAGGGGAGTTTCCAACATAACAAGCATTTTTTTAATGCAGCTTGACCATCTTTAGTTTATGTAGGGAACATTTTTCCTTTTGAGGAGACTGTGGTTTTCCCCTAGGAGCTTATCCCCCGGCAGAGTTGGCTCAGCAGGTCTGCATTAGCCCATCAGAGGATGCAGGCCAAGTCCCTGAGGGCCCCTTCATCCTTGTTTCTAACAAAGCCACTTCCTGAACCAAGGAGCCTACACTATTTCACAGTGTCACAGATGCCCCTTGTCAGTCCCCAGCCAATGTAAGAGGGGTATATAGTCCAGTGCTGTTCATCCCGACCCCTCCCTGGTGGAGTGATGACTTCAAGGGATTGTATATGCTCAACTTCTCTGGCGTCTCCTGTAAGGAATCCTATTTCCTACATGTGCCATGGCTGCCTTCGAAATTCTCATACAAACTACTCACCACATAAGGGAGCAGTCAAGTGCAGTGGCTCTAGGGGCTGACCTAGTTTGTAGGCTATTTATCATATTTAAAATGACCTGTGTTACAGAATTATTTTATTGAAACCACACCAGAGCACAGGAAGGAGGGGACTCAGTTGCATGTGGACTGAGAGGAGTGAAATGTATTTGTGTATATTACCATATCTTTTTGTTGTTTCTGTAAAAACAGAATTGAGGTTCAATCTATACTTAGAAAAACAGTATAGGAAATAGCCTTCTGCCTGCTCTCAGGATGTTTTTAAGGATGTTGTTTATTACATACATAGTAAACTCTTGAGGACTCTTGAGAGCATTTATTTCTGATCTAAGACTCAAAAATGATTTTGATTTTCCTGAGTTACTGGCTTGTTTTTATCTTAAGGACAATGAATATGTAAGTATGTTTTGTGTAAGAATTGCTTGCTGGAGTGTTCACAGCCAAACTGGTCGCTGCCCATGCACAGCAAAGGTTCAGATGTTCATAAGAGCATTGGTCCTGACTCCAAGGATACTCCTACCCTACTGTTCCTTTATCTTTTACATCTATCTCAAATTTATCACCAGTGTTATTTGTATCACCATAGACCTGTGGGCATGTTTTCAGACAAAGGTAGCTAGGGTCTCAGGGTGTGAACATACTACCAGAGATCATCCAAACCGGTTTCACCGGCTTCTCTGTTCCCTTTCAGATTGAGACACTACCAGATGGGCTGTTTCAGTGCAAGAAGCTGCAGTGTCTGCTTTTGGGGAGAAATAGCCTGACGGATCTGTCCCCTCACGTGGGTGAGCTGTTGAACCTCACCCATCTGGAGCTCATTGGTAATTACCTGGAAACACTGCCTCCCGAGCTGGAAGGGTGTCAGTCCCTGAAACGGAGCTGTCTGATTGTCGAGGACAGTTTGCTCAATACCCTTCCCCTCCCTATGACAGAACGTTTGCAGACGTGCTTAGATAAATGTTGACCTAAAGATCAAAGGCCTGGCAAAAGCATTTTAAAAAGTATGCCCCAAGGATTTAAAGCAGAGTAAAATTTCCTAAGCTATACAGATGAAAAATGGGTGATGATTATTATGTATCATAACCAAATATCTTACTAAAGCAACTCAGTGTCTAGCCCTAATTTGAACAGATAAAAAGTTATAAACACTGAACTGGAGTTTTATGAATAATTAACCTTTAACTTATTGAGCTGTTGTAAGACGTACACATTGAGGGTGGGTTGAGGGGCATGAAATTACTGAATCTTTACCTTGCAGTTTTTACCTTTAGGATCTCACAGGTTTCTTTCCTCTTTTTCCTCCAGGCCCCATTACCATTTGCACATTTGTTTTAACTGACTTCCTGTTTTGATATTTATCACCGAGCTCATAAAAACTCATCGGTATAAATTTTCTTTATGTATACTCACCGCGGTCTTTGATTTATGTTCTTACTTTTTTTTTTTTTTTTTTTTTTTTTTTTTTTTTTTTTTTTTTTTTTTTTTTTTTTTTTTTTTTTTTTTTTTTTTTTAAGACAGGCTGTATTGTGCTTGGCAGAATTCCTTTTTGGCTTAATTTTTACTTCCTTTCCCAGCTTGCTTAAGTCTTCCTTAATTTGATTTTCTCTGAACAACAGTGAGGAGTCATGAAAGAATGCATGCCTTTGGCTAGAACAGGAGCCAGGGTACTCATCCTCTGAGCACCCTAAAAATTAACATTTTCTTGAAAATTTCTCCTTGTCCATCAGTCTTTTTTGTTATTGTTATGAATTTTTATATGAACTATAAAACATACACATTCCATTGTCTGGGCCCAAATTCCACATTTGTGAGAGTAATTTTTGTAAGGTCCAGAGAACATAGGCATTTCTTGAAGCACTTAACAAGACTTAGTTTTGGTTGATTTTGATGGTCATGTTCGTGTGCTTTCTGCTCCAAAATGTTTTTGTCCTCTGCAGCTGATTACTTCTAGATAACAGAGGCCTTGTGTTTTGTGCCCTAAGTTATTTGGGGGTTTCCTTGTGGAAGGACAGCTGCATCATCTACCTCTCTCTTCCCTACTCGCTGTGCAGTCATACGGGTACAATTCTTAATTACTCACAAAAGCTGTGACGGAAGGGAGAGAAACAGATTTGGATTTTAAAACTGATTTGAAAATACTTTGTAGAAATTTAGTAAGCATCAAAGCAAAATGTTTTTTTCTCCATCTGCACAATCTCTAGATAAGATTATGATATAAACACTCTGTTCAGTGTCTAGGATGAGCTCTCAAAGCTCACAAAGAAATGGATCCATTCAACCAAAATTCATCTCATGCCTTTAACTCTTCCAGAATACATTGTGCTTCTTATAAAGAGCTCTGTGTTTGGCCTTTTGTTATCATGCATATTGTTAAATGAATAAAAATGACTGACTCAGACTTTGGGAAATGTATTTTTAATGTGTTTTTCTCTAGGGAGTTGAGGCATTGTGATGCCACCTTATTTTGGATGTAACTATGAAGTAATCTATTAACCTTATCTAGACAAAACTGGAAAGTACTATGGGTAAAAAGTACTGTAAACATGGAATTGTGCTGTGTGGTGTATGTTTTTTCTTGCTTTGGTCCAGAAAGATGAAAATGAGTCTTTAAAGTGTAGTAAATGTAGCTTCCATCCCTGCCACACATGCCTGGCCTGAAGTTCAGAGAAAGAATTATTCACATCAAATGAATTTGACTAACTTTAGCTATAAAGCATAAAGAACACCAGAAGCTGCCTAACACATTGTTGTTTATTCTGAATGGGAAGGAATACAGTAAAAATAGACTTCTTACCAAAATTTGCCTTTAATCCGAAGGTTTAAGTTCTCAGGAAACCAGGCCTGAGGAAACTTTCTTCTGGGGCTTCACAACACAAATTCCAACTATACCCAGGGTTTTATTATTTTCATTTTTTTAATGTGAGTTGATGGTTAGTTTAATGTTTCCTAGTAGAATTGTCATATATACTGATTTCAGAGTTAAATTAAGATTATCTTAAGTTTTGAACATGAATACGATGTAGAAAGAGGTGTTTTGATGTGTTTAGTCACATAATTAGCCATAATTTGTATGGAAAACCCCCACCGTCTTCTAAAGGAAGAATTTTCAAATCAAAGTTCAGATTTGCTACCATTCACCTGACAAACTAGTACTTCTCCATGGTTCATCACTGGTTCTGTTCAAGTGCAAAAGTCAGTGACTAAATCTTCCTTATCACCTACATAAGCAAGTTACTGGCAGGATCAATAGTGAATGTGTGAGCTGCTTTCCACGTACTAAGGAGTTGTTACTGGTGCAAACTCTGTTGCTCTTGAGATCACAGTTTTAAATGTCTTTTATATTTAAATTGTATACACCAGTGTTTAGGTAGCTTGTAAACAAGTAGCACTGATACCATGAATAATGACACTACTGCTTGACATATGAAAATGTGGTGTCAATACCATCTTTCCTGCACTGGTGGAGCAGATTTTTATTTTACAATTGTTCATACTCAAGAGAATTTTAAATGAAGAAAATGGAGTTTGCTAAATTATAATTATGAAACTTCCATTGGCATTTGTTTTCCAAGAATGTATTTTCCAAAAACCACATGTAGAGGATTAAAAACAAAGTTTTTGGCTTGTGCTGTCAATGGCACTGGTTCATTTATATGTATGCAGACGTAGACACAAAGAGAGATACACAGAGACATACATGCCCCAGGTATGCAGAATGTAACCTTAGTTTTCGATATATTTATATTTTCCCTAAAACTGCAAGATATTTAGGTTGATACAAGGAAAGCAGTGTTTTTAATCCATTACTTGGCATCATGTAGAATTCTGTTTCCTTAGTTATGACATTTAAAAGAAAACCTATGCACACTCCTATAAAGGTATAATGTTCTCTCCCTCACCTACATCAGGGTACATCTGTGTGACACATATGCACTATTTTTTTTTCTTTTTGGCCTCTGTTTTAACATTTTTTCTCCCGTGTGTCTCCATATGTCATTCTCATATAACAAACATTTATGTGAAAACAGAGGGAAGGAGGTTCTCAGCATCTCAGTGCTGTGTGCATAACATTATTTGATAGATTTATATTTCTGTTCTTTAAGTGTTTCATGACTTCAAATTTCTTATGTTCAATTAAATTGCATAATATTTATGGGTTCATTAGTCAAAAAATTCTGTAGACTTGTCATTGTTTTCTTGTTCTCAATAAAATTGTCTTTCCATCTTGATATGCTTTTAGTACCATTCTATCTATATAAGGTATTGTTTTTCCTTCTCCTCTCACATACCCCATTAAATTTGATCAGCACTTGTATAGTAACACAATATATTTGTGCCAGAGGATCTGCAGTGTCACTTGAGCATGTATTTATTTGGGGAGAACCCAGTGCCTATAATTATGCCTGACTGGTTCTATTTTATCTATCCCTGCAGAATTTAGGCCTGATCCTATGATCCTTCATCCCTACCAGGAGCTTAAAAATGTAGTTGTAAGTCCACTTTATTTTCATTAACTGTACATTGCATCAGCATCTGTGTTGAGGAACACTAGTGGGAGAGGGGAGGAGTTACTCTGAAAACATGTATATGAAACAATATAAACTAATAACTGCTGCAAAAGGCCTTGGATATAATTATTTATGTTCAGTTGGATGTGCAATGCTGAAATAGTGAAAAAAACTGCAGTCCTATTTAATTGGTCTCTTCTTGTTTCTTGTCTTATCGCTTCTGCACTCAGAACTATCTAGTAAGTACCTTCAGTAATGGACTACATTTTCTTCAGCTTTTTGTATATGAACCATCTCATCAACACTAAAGCATTAACAGGATATATGAACCCAAGTTCTGAGTTGAGATGGCTTCTAATTGAACTTAATTTCATATTTAAGTTTTGCATTTCACTAATATAATACACTATTGCTAAGAAAAACAATTATGAATGCCTTCTGCATGTTGTACATTATCTCTAATAGAGATAGTGCAATTTTAAAAATACAAAGGGGTACAGAGTTTGAATGTGTTTGTGCACATATATATGTTGTGTTTCAGCCTAAATATTAATGCTATACAAAAATTTTTTAATTCTTCACATGGGCCAATCTTCAGTAGAGGTATTTCCTTTTGTTAGCTCACAGTAAAGACTAGCATTTGTTATTTTATCCTTGTTGTATATTTGGAAATATGTTTCAATTTTGCTTCTAGTAATGAATTATTAGAAAATGTAATGTTCTGCTCAATGTTTTGGCCCTCAGGTTTAAATCCCTACTGAATCCCTCAGATCCAGTAGATTTTGGTAAACTTTACTGTTTTTAAAGTACCTTTTGTGTAAAGATTCAATTTTTATAATAAATTGCAAATAAAACATTAAATACTGGAAGAAGTTGACTCATTTTTATGTGTGCCCACTCACCCGTGCCCAGGTTCCAAAAGTGGTTCTCTACCTCATTCCTGCTTTCCTGGGCTGTTGTGCTGTTATTAGATAAAATGACAGATTTTACATTTACCTGTGAATCTTATAACAATAATGTGAGTTTCAGAATAAGCTCCAATGGCCACAAAATAGCAAACATCTGAAAAAGAGGTAGATTAATTATTGAATACAAAAGGAGGTTAGGAAAGGGAGTAGAATCTGTCACACTCATGCTGGTCCCATTTTTCCAACATTGTTCCTCCTTGGAATTTTTTAGATACAGACTCCCAGAAACCAACTTACCTCTCTCCCTGCCTGCTGGTGCCTGCAACCATTTAGTGTTGATTGAACACTATTACTGGGTAGTGGACCAGTAAATAAAAACTAAGTAACTGGAAAACAAGTGATTCTGAAGCTTAGTAAAGGGAGACAGAGATTAAATAACTGGGCAAAACACACACATGATAGTTTAATGTGTTAGGTTAAAAGCTTTTGTCAATCTCACGTAAGCACATGCACACATGTGCAAAATTTCAGTAACACTTTAGAAAGCTGTTAGCCAGAAATTTTCTCTGCTATCATAGGGTATATATGGAGCCAGGATACAAAGGAAAATAGTTCTAATTGTTCCCTGGCCATGTTGTTCCCAAAATGCAGTGGTCTGAGCTCAGCTTCCCCCCATCTCTGGGTGTACAGGACTGGGAACCCCACTGAGGAAATGCAGTGATGACTGCATTAAGGTTTCTGCAGCCTTTCAGGGAGCTCTAGGTGCTTTCCAAGCTGAAGTCCTGGGCTAACAGCCCTCACAGACACAGCAGTCACCAGGGCTCCACATACATCCACGTTCACTTCCACATCTCAGAACAGCTCTTGAAGGTAGTAAAAGGCCTGGCTGTAGAAGAGGGTTGCACGGGTGCTGCTGAGGGGGGTCCCCTTCTCCTGAGCTGCAGCTTTCATTTTGGCTCTCCTCCCTTCTCTGAACAGTGTTCTACCTGGTGTTCCCTGTCCTCATCTCTGAGTCTATAGAAAAGCTGTTTATCTAAGAGGTGCAAAGGCAGACCTTGAACCCAGGTCCCATATTTACATAAGGGCATGTAGCTACATGCCTGCAGCCATACCACTGTGGTGTCTGATCCTGTCAGGTCTCAGAAGCTGGGCAGGGTTGGGCCTGGTGAGTACTTGGGTGGGAGACTGCTTGGGAACACCAGGTGCTCTAGGCTTGGGAGAAGGACTCGGCAGCCCACTCCCAAAAGACAATCAGCCATTGAAAACTCTGTGAACAGCAGAAAAGCGCTGACAATAGTGTTTTGTCTGTCATACATAGGGTCACTCTTGACTCCACAGCACCTAACAACAACAACAATGTAGCCACATGCCATTAATCCTCATAGGGTTTTTAATGGCTGTTTTGGGATTGCTTTGAGAATGGATGGCGGAATCCTTCCCCCATTTTTATGGTACTGGGGATCGAACCTGGGTCCTCAGAGAGTGCAGAGCAGCAACTATTATCAACTGATCTAAACACCAGCCCCTTTTAATATGTCTTTATATTAAAAGACAAAAAATGAGTATTTTTGCCCTGTGTCATCTCATCTTCCTCTAGACTACAGTTATCTATCTGCCTCCTTCCTACTACTGAGATTGTCAAAGTATTCCTTTTAATACTTAAATTTTGTATGCCTGTTTATATGCCTATTGTTCTTGTAGGGCTCAGCCCACATCATTTTTTACTCTCTACCTCCCTCTGCTGCTCAGAGGAGAATAAATCAAATACCAGAATACCCAGCAGCACTACTAGCAAGTATAGTTCTAGGTTCTTTCTTTTGAGAAAAGAGTATTCATGCTTACCTTATTTAGCCAAGCCAACAGATTCTAACCCCAAAGCTCCTGGCCAGCTCCATTTCCTCACTCACTGCTTACTACTTAACCCTCTTCAATCCAGCTCTCTGCATGTCCTACATTCTGCCCCTCCCGGTAATTTCTCTTACACGGAATATCAATTATTTCGTTTGTCAAGTACACTGAGATCTCAGACTTGGCCTCTGTGGGTAGAGATGAAATGCTTTCCTGTGGCTTAACAACATGTACAATTACCTTAGCCAACCCTCTTACCCATGGCACCAATCCTTAACTTGACATGTGAAAAAATTCGCAGTTACAAAGCAGCCCTGACACTAGATCTGTTGTTTTGGAGCCTAACTTCTCTTTCCTGACATGGTTCTTAAACCACAGCGTCCCAATACCCTGCTCTTATGTTTAGTTTTCCTTTGTCTGTTATCAAATGACCCTCCCTGCCAGGTAAGGCTCTGAGAATTTACTGGCCCTCAATCTCAGTGACTCTGAGGCAGGATGGAAAGGCAGGGAAATTCGGGAGGATATGGGAAGGAAAGGGGTTTTTCAGCCCAGGTCCCGGTCTGAGAATTATTAGCCAAGGATTCCAGCACAACCAGAAGAGAAAGGATGCTATGGAAATTACAAAAAGCAATGCTGCCCTGAGAATCTCATCAAATCAGATTATCGGCTATAATCAGACCTAGGTAATTTCCTAGTTAACAGACCTACGTAACTTCCTTGTGACTAGATACAGTAGGAATTTCCTACTCTCCCAGTGGGCATTTTAACAATACTCCTTTTCCAGTCTGTAAGTCTATACCAGACACTTGTTGGGACCCCGTTGTGCAATGTAATTTCAAAAACCCCAAATCATACACATACCAGTTGTGAAGACATATAGGGGTGCCTCTCTATATATGCTCACACTCTCTCTGAATCATCTACTATCCCTTTACCTAACAGACTTCAAAGTGCTTCACTCTCTTA
>VMDO01001151.1:203929-227934 GCA_007922755.1 Pedetes capensis
TTTTTTTTTTTTTTTTTTTTTTTGTGTGTGTGTGTGTGTGTGTGTGGTACTGGGGGTTGGACCCAGGGCCTTGTACTTGCATGCTCTGCAAGTGCTGGACCACTGAGCTGCACCCCCAGCCCATTTTTTACTTTTTGAAACAGGGTCTCTCTAAATTATGCAGACTGCCTCTGGTCTCGAACTTGGGATCCTCCTGCCTCTGCCTCCCAAGCCGCTGGGATTACAGCCATGTACCACCACACCCGGCTCAAGTTTAGTATGACTTTTAAAAACTTGTTTTCAGTTGTTGTTGTTGTTGTTAGATGCCATTGAGTGGGGTCCAACTAACTCATAGTGACCCCCATAGGGTTTTCAATGGCTGATTGCTTCGGGAGTGGGCTGCCATGTCCTTCTCCTGTTTTTGCAGTGCTGGTGATCAAAGCTGGGCCTCAGCGCAGAGCGGCACTCTACCAATAAATGTTTTGAGTTTTCAACATTTATTCAATAAAGATGGGAAAATTGGTTTTCTATTAGTAAATATCATGGATCTTTATATCTCTCTTTACCAAAAACAAAATTCAAGCAAGAGTAGAGTTTAAACATGATTGAGCAGAAAGACACATGGGGACTGGGGCTGTAGGAAGAGAGTTCTCACATCTCAGCGTTCTTGCCAAATATCTCCATCTGACAACCTTTTCTCCTTCAACTACTGGGTCTCCCGCTCTTTCCTCCTCCAAGCACCTAACCAACTGCTCCCTTCCCAGATCCCACTCTCTCCAGAGCACTCGTGCTCTCTCTCCCACCCCACCCCTCTCCTCTCATTTCCTCTCCTCTCCTCTCTTTCTTTCTCTCTCTTTACCTTTCCCCAGTCACATGCTCTTCACTTAATATCCTCACTTATCACTAAATCCCATCTCCAAGAATATTATTATTGTTGTTGTTGTTAGGTGCCGTCGAGTCGGTATCCGACTCATAGCGACCCTCTGTACAACAGGGGAAACACTATTGTCAGTGCTTCTCTGCTGTTCATAGGGTTTTCAATGGCAGATTGATTCCTGGGAGGGGGTTGCCAGGTCCTTCTCCCAAGCCTACAGCTTCTGGTGTTCCCAGGCCGTCTCCCATCCAGGTACTAACCAGGTCCGACCCTGCTTAGCTTCCGAGATCTGACGGGATCGGATGCCACAGGGCTACAGCTGCAGGCCCAAGAATATTAAATATCTATTATTCCAAGGATGATGCTTCAGTATATTGTTGTTAGGTGCTGTCAAGTCAAGCCTGACTCATAGCAACTGTATGTACAACAGAAAGAAACACTCTGCAATCTAGCCCTCCTTGCTTCCAAGGAGCACTTTGGTTGCACTTCTTCTAGGACAGATCTGTTGGTTCATGGTATATTCAATATTCATCTCTAGCACCATAATCCAAAAGCATCAATTCTTCTCCATCTCCCTTATTCAACATTCAGTTTTCACAACCATATGATGAGACTAAAAATACCATGGCATGAGTCAGGGGCACCTTCGTCTTCAATGTGACATCTTTACTTCTCAACACTTTATAAGAGGTCTTTTGCAACAGCTTTTCCCAATGCAGCGTGTCTTTTGATTTCTTGACTGCTGCTTCCATGGGTGTTGACTGTTGAAATAATTATTTCCTGGTTATTAAGATTCTCCCTAGAAAGTAGTTTCTTACCATGGTTTCAAGTTCAAAATAAGAGATTTACTCAAGATGCTGAATGAAAGCAGGGCCATTTTCCATTTCTTAGGCTGGTAACATAAGGAACTGCATGTGGATGCCTGAGTTAGCTGTCCCATATTTCCAAATATTCTCATACATTTGGCCCTTCTTGTCAATTAGTGCTCCCAGGCTCCTATCTCAATACACTAATCTTTAATTAACATGGTGCCCTATTATTAGCCATGACTATTCTACTAAACTGAAATTAGCCATCTCTATCGTTGTGAAAGGCCGTTTGGCTATTTTTCACTGGAAGTTCACAGGTGTTAAGGAGTAAGAAAGTGGAAAGGTTTCCATCCTGGATGTTCCAAACTGCACCACTAGAGGGGACCAAACACCACCTGTGTGAAGGGAGTTTTCTTCTAGTCTTTCTGCAAATGGGTTTAATTCTCATCCTTGTCTCATTATCACTATAGTAATGCGCACAGTGGAGAATTTTCTGAGAAGAAAAGATTAAGTGACTTGTTGAGGATCACCACCCTACTGACAGCGGGAGATGGTACCTAAATCTGTGCCTCCTCCTCATGTGTGCTCTCTCTGCTCTGCTGGGCTGGTGTGAGAAGCAGAGATAACACGCATTTAGCCAAAGCCTCAGTCACTGAAAAGTCAAGGTTAACATCTACATCAACTGCATAACTCCAGCACATTCTCTAACAGTTTGTATTCATTACACCTAGGACCCCTATCTTGACCATTACCCCTTCCTGTGCACAGTGCACTGCTGAGCCCAAAGCACTTTAGGCTCTTGCCCCCACTTCACATATATGCAAACTAGGGTCTAGAAGAGACACCTTCAATAGTCACCATTATTGAGAACTTCTAAAGCACCTGCCATGGGCTTTATTAATGTCAATAAGACTTAAAGGATATGAAATAGGCACAGACTCCATTTTATAGATGAAAAATAGATTCAAGCCACTTAACTAACATACTAGATTAAATATTCAATTATATAGCAAGTCTATGAAAGAAGAAGGTTTTGAACTAGAGACTCTAGCACCAAATTGTACCTTTTATATACTGTGCACTGCTAAGGTCATATGTCCAGCAAGTAATGGAGTTTTGAGCACAGCTTTGAGTATTATCAGCTAATCCAGGATGCCATCCTTTCTAATGTGTGGACTGAATATTCTGGAAAAGGGCTGGTCCACATGTTGGTACCAGTGTGCACACGTAGTTTTAAACACACCTTAGTATAAATATGTCATCCCAATGACCATTTTCAAACTTTGTGGTTGGTTTTGAACGTGCATCATTTCCATTTCAATGATTTAAACTAACTCTGAGCAGATTTGCTCACATTAGAAGAATGCAGTATCGCACTGGGCTTCTGACCTCAAGAGTGTGTGGGATAAATATCCTAACCTATTACAAGGAGCTGCTAACGTTTTGTGACTTTCTGTTTCTAGGTACTGATGAGGCTCACAGTTTGGGTTTTATTAGAGAATGAAAGCTATAGTTTAACTTCCCGAGAAGCCTGATTTATTATAGGAAAATGCTGGCAGACATTTTAGATTTTCAAAATGTATTCCTATCACAGTTCAGTTAAACTCATTCTTCTGCTGCTGATTTAGATGGTGGGAGCATGAGGAGGAATGAGTTACACTGTCTTTACTGAACTCATGTCGTGTTCCAGATAAGAAGCTATGTTCCTGGCGGAGACGCTGCTGTGACCCTGGCTTGGCCTCTGGCTGACCACACTGCTAAGCATGGAGAAAGCCTCAGGCACACTGCTAAGCATGGGGAAAGCCTCAGCCACACTGCTAAGCATGGGGAAAGCCTCAGCCGCCCTTCTCACAATCTACTGCCCTGTAGCACTGGCTCACTTGGCATTTTCTCCTGAGTTCTTCAAAATTCTGGCCCTTTGAGGTGTGTGGCATGTCAGGCCTCCGTGAGTCACTTGGCTCAGCTGTCTCAGAGGCTCACTCACAAAGGGGGACATACCTCTCAGGGGACCCCATGTCCCCTTCACTAAGCTCTATGAATGAAAGGAAGATGACTTACCAAAAGATTTTGCTGGAACTTTGCACAATCATATCAGTTTTTTTATTTTCTTCTGAAGATTAAAGAAATTGGCCCTTCTCCCTTTTTTCCCTTTCTGGTGGAAAATGTAAATTCTCTGGCTTAGCAGAGAATGTTCACAGAGGATTTTCTTTTTTGCAAGGCTGGAAATGAGCCAAATGTCTTAAGTATTGTGCCAGATAATCAGTGAAGGCCCTGGCACAGCCAATGACTAGAAGGGCCCAGAGGAAAGTAACACACTTCACAGGGTGAGCGGTGACTAAGGGAATTTGACAATGTTGAGGATGCTGGAGGCTGTTTCACAGAGGGAAAGAAAATGGGGCCAATATGGCTTCTGAGCCCCCATAATCTGCCCTTTCCAGGCGATCTGCCCTATGTAGGCATGTTCAGGTCCCGACTCAATTGACACTGACGAGCAGGTGAGACCGGTGGTCACGAGGCTGCCTTCCAGCTCCCATATTCGGCTCTGTACAAAATGCTGAACGAGTGGGAGTGTTGATCAGGTTTAATACTGAGTAATTTTCTTAAGAGCTGAGCATGTCATACATTTCTTTTTTCAGGTTTTGAAATGATTCATTTAATGACACATGAACAAAACTTTTCACTGAAGAACCTGAAGCTAATAAGCAAGTGAAGGAGGATGGAATTGTCTTAAAGGGCTGTTCTGCAGGGCCTCCCCCTCAGGAGAGCCAGCTGTACAATGAAGAGAAGCTATTTAGGGCAAGACAGATAGAACACTCCCAGCAGGGCCTGCCTGATGCTCAGGTTTCGGTTGCCAGTGAGGAGAAATCTGAGGTTGCACAGGTAAACAGGTGACTTGTGAGGTGCTCAGCCCTCCTGGGCTTTAGCGCCAAAGCTGGAAAGCCAAGACTGACCCTGTACAACTGGCATCCAGCCCAGTGTCTGCGCTGGGACAAAGAGATCCCTGCAGCTTGAAGGTCTCAGCTTACCTTTTCATGGGGCTCTGGGCCTGAGTATCAGGTCAGCTAACGGGTTCCTAGTTGGAGAGATACACCTTGAGGATTGAGTGCACTGAAAAGTGTCAGCTTCTGCCTGGACTTGGGGTGCTGCTCTAGCAGGGTTCACCTCCAAGGGCAGGCCATGTGCCTTGGGCTCATCTGCTCTGCAGGGAGCTGGCCCAGAGCTGTGTGCTGTGCACTTGCTCTGTGCTCTGGGGCCCAGCCCGGGACTGCTCAAGACCTAGGCTTTGACTCTGCTACACGTGCAAGAAGAGGTAGCAAAACCATTGTCTCAGACAGAGCTGGGCTGTCATCCAGCAGCCTGGATGGCATTTGTCTCCATGCTGGATCAGAGGCTTCCTTCACCAGTAAATCTTGAGTCACTTTATTTCTCTGAGCCTCAGTTTTCTCTTCCATAATAAAAACTCTCTCCTATAAATATTGAGTGCCTGTTACTACCTAAATGCTGTCTTAGGTACTGAGGATACAGTGGGAGATGGGGACAAAGAGGGCCCTGCTCTCATTGAAACAAACCTACAAGCTCTTAAGAAGAACTGACAATTAGTGCCAGGCATGGCACAGCGTTGGGTAGTGTTTCATCTGTTGTGTGTAGGGTTGCTACAAGTCAGAACCGACTCAATAGCACCTAACAACAAACAAGCTCGTAGGAGTCCTCAGGCAGAATGGATACCAAGGGCTTCTCATCATCTCTGGGTCTGCTGGATGCTTGCCAGTGTATGCTCTAATGAGCTTTCCTCTGTAGATGGAGGAAATCTTTAAAAGCAAGCCCTTTCCGCCTTGATCTGTGCACACGAGTTTCTTTCTACCTAGAAGGTTCTTCCTCACTCTTTCTAGGAGTTCTAGCTAACTCCT
Organism: Pedetes capensis; assembly: GCA_007922755.1. Classification (NCBI taxonomy): domain Eukaryota; kingdom Metazoa; phylum Chordata; class Mammalia; order Rodentia; family Pedetidae; genus Pedetes; species Pedetes capensis. The sequence goes on from VMDO01001151.1 coordinate 209,500, forward strand.
GTTCATCTAATTCTCAGTGTAAATGGCCACATCCCCAGTGCTACAGAACCTCCTTGACCAGCTCCATGTTCACTCAGGTCCACTGTTAGGTGTTCCCATGGCAACTGGCACTATGCTTTGAGGTATGTGTCACTCTGATGGCTGCTGCTTGTCTAACATCAGTTTTTCTGACTAGACAGTAAACCTGGGCTAAACAGCATCTACGTCTACCTGAAATCTCAGCACCCAGCTGTGACATTCTCTATGAATATCTGACTTTCCTACCAGGTGACATATGAAGGAGGTACTCCCTTCTGACTATGAAAATTGCAGTGAGCCAGAAAAGAAGAATCTGGCCCATCAAGAGCACACAGCTCCTTCCTTTCTGGCTTTTCTTTTACCATAAAGAGGAGAGGTGGCCAAGAAATAGCTGAAAAAAAGAGACCAGGGGCCTGGACAGTACCTACATCTCCCAGGAAGCAGCAGGTAGTCAAATCAGGGTAAGAGGACAGGGTGTTGGGCTCCCTATTATTGGCAATCACTTCCTCAGCATCCACTCTGGGGCTTGCTGAGAGCAGGGCAGCCAGAGTTGTCACTGATGCCACGTACCATAGGCTCACACTTCTGTCTTGTCACCCCAGTCAGGCAGTATGATTTTAAGAATGAGGTCTCATCTCTTATAACTACAAATAGTAGAAGATTTTTAAAAATACGAAATTAAGTCCACAAGAGTGGAATGGTGTCGGTGGAAAGGAATGTAACAATAGAGTCATTTCACTCTAATGAGTGGTAAGAAGGAGCCCCTGAGTCTTAGTACCTTGAGGACCAGACCTTGGCCAACATACTGCCACTTCCATGTGACTCACTGGAAGTGTAATGCTGTTGCCGTTTTGTGCCCTGCTTAGACAGGGCAGCAATGTGACCTGACACCCACTGGTTTTCTTTTTGCCAGAATCCGAATCCTCCAGGCTGTGCTGGACTTCCCCCATGCATTCCTGCAGGCCCACCCAGAGAAGACAGGGCAGCGCTCTAGGCCCGGCTTTTCCAGCCTCCATGACTTTGCCTCAAGCAGAAGTCCCTTCCTTCTATGAATATCTGTCAAGCCGCAATTCACCTTTCAAAACTAAGATGAGACATCATTTCATCTGTAACATCTCTGTCTTCCTTTCCCCAGATTGGAGTCAGGGTTTTTATTCCTAATCCTTATAACATTGTAGTGGGGATATTTATAGATTTCTGCACACTAAACTGATGACATAAATCACTTCTTCTTTATCCTCTTATCCCCATCAACTGGTATGGTGAACAGCACATTGTAGGTTCAGCAGGAACGGAAGGCAGGCAGCTTGGCATTGGCAAGGGGTGTCCCAGGCATCAGCAAGGGGTGTCCAAGCCACCAGGTCAGCCAGAATGCATCAGGGCAAGTGTATTTGCCAGAAATTACTAGTGGATACTTTTGTAAACAGACTGTGAAGACAATGAGAAATCGCTAATGACTTCTCATGAAAAAAATGGCATGAGGAACTAATAATTTATGTGCATTCTTGATGAGGTAGTTGGTATGAAGAGTCTAAAGGAAGAAAATCTTATACCCATGGTACAGAACAGGAAACTGAGACTTGGGGAAGTCATTAGATTTGCCAGAAGACACATGGCTAATAAGCAAAGGAATCTGGTTTAGAATCCAGATACAGTTTCAGAGTTTTTGTCTTTAAATACCATGTAAAATCTAAACCAAATCTACAGGTACCACCGGAGGTCCTTTAGCTCTTTAGGGAATGCTCTACCAGCTGTGTTAAGTTCGACTCTAGAGAGTCACTAACTGTTGCTGGGCCTCAGTTTTCTCTTCCATAAAATAAAGAGACTTGAACTAGGTGATGCTAAGTCCATTTGTAAGCTGAAATGCTATGATTCTCTGTAGAGTATAGATGGACTTCCTAACCCAGGAATCAGCTGGATCAAAACCTAAGTGCGTTTGTGTGTTCATCTTGAAAACTCCTTTCATGGATTACAGGTGTGACGCGAACACACCTCAAAAGCTGTGAAATTTTATCTTAGAGGTCTGATCATTCTTCTCAAATGAGAATTGAAAATATGCTGAGACATTAAAGTGTAATTTTCCTGAACTCACTGAAATTTTCTGTTCATCTGAATTGTCCACTCTAGTCACAATGAAGTTTCTAATTGCTCTCCATGCTCCATGTAGTTCTGAAGCTCACCAAAATAAGGGTCAGCATTGCATTACACAACTGGAAGCAGCCCCGCCTCACCCATCACACAGACCTCAATCAGACACATGTGACCCACTGATTTCAGGCAGAGTCTTAGGGTGGAACACATCTAAAAATGTCTGAGTTCAGAATGAACTCTGAAAGGAAAAGTTCCCACCCGTACCCCTGAATAACATCCTATTGTTTTAGGGGTTTGTTTTTTTCATCAAATCTATGCAGTAACTCCTTTGATTCGCCTTTCATTTGGAACAATCTACCCAATGCCATTTTTCTAAAACATTCAGAACAAGATACAATCTCATTATAGTCAGCTACATAGAGTGGACCTTTTAGAGAATAAAGAAACATCTGTCCTCCATCTGTGGTGCCTGAAAAATAGGACTTTCAGTAGACTACTTTGTAGGACACTAATGCAAAAGGGCAAGAAATCCATTTCTGACTAAAATCCTGATAAATATGTATAAACGAATACTTTCATCATGCATACCATTTTTTCAAAAAGCATCCCAAATCCATAGTAGCAGAGTGGTTTAATGAGAACATAATCACTATATTCAGCCAGACCTGGGTCAAATACTTAGTCTACCAAGTACCAGTTATGTGATCTTGGAAAGTTACTTAACCGTGACAATTCTAGGTTTTCTCAGGGATGGAAAATAGAGAAAATACTGGTATCTACCCCAAGAGATAGTATTATTAAGGGAACAGGCACACAGTATAGCATTAAATAGGTATCAGTTGCTGTTCCTCTTTTGTTATTGCTGCTGGGGTTTTTGGTTGGTTGGTTGGTTGGTTGGTTGATTGATTTTGGTTTGAGAGGGTTGTTTGTTTTTGTTTTGTTTTGTTTCATTTTGTTTTGTTTTTGCAGTACTGGGAGGTTAAACCCAGGGCCTTGTGCATGCTACACAAGTGCTCTATCACTAGGCTGTACCTCCAGCTTCTTTTTTATTTTTTATTGTGAGACAGGGTCTCACTAAATTGGAAGGCTGCCTCTGGCCTCTAATGCACAATCCCCTTACCTCCATCCCTCGAGTTGCTGGGATATAGGCATGCACCAACAGCATCCAGCCTATTGCTGCTGTTATTACAAGGGATAGAATCGCCTGATTCCTAATGCAGCTGCAAAAACACAAGATTTGGAATTAAAAGGCCTGAATTTGCACCCTACCACTTCCACTTATTCACGGGACCCTGAGAGAATTACCAAATGCTCCTCAGTTCAACTTCCTCATCTGTAAAATGGGGAAAACAAAAATAGCTAGCTCATAGATAACAATCTTGAAGTTCAAGTGAGACAATTTGTGTGAGTTTACTTTGCCAACTGCCAAGTTCTGTATAAATGCATTATTTTGTTTTTGTTAGCGTTACTTACCAAATATTTGTGTCCCCCTAGAAATTCATGCATTGAATTTTCTAGCTCCACTGTGATGGCATTTAAGCTTTGATAAGTCATGAGAGGGGGAACCCCTGGGTTCAACCCCTAGTACTGCAAAAAATTAAATTAAATTAAAATATTAGTGACGAATAGCTCTCTTTCTGTCAAGTGAAGATACAGCAAGAAATGTGTGAATCCCTTGATCTTGGACTTCCCAGCCTCTGGTACTGTGAGGAACAAATGTCTGTTCTCTAAGCCGCCCAGTCCATGGTACTTGTTATCAGCCCTGAACTAACTGACACCATTAGTAGCAATACCAGTACTGAAGGATGTGTCTAGTTTTTTGTTCAAGAATTTTCATTTACAAAAACCTTAGCAATTAATTCAACTGATTATAACTGATTTCTACTCAGTCCCAGAGGTGAGGATTCTCTAGATGGACTAAGGTAGCACCACATATAGAACATCTGCCTTCCCAATGAAATACTGTCATCACTGCATGCCTGTCTTTGAGCTGGCCTCGGTGGACATTTAAGGTATACCCTGGATAAGAACCAACATGTCTGAGGAGGGGAGGCAGAGGGCTGATGACTTGCCTATTGGTGCTGGTTTTGATATTGTGATTATACTTTTCTCTGATTTTGTTTCCCTTGATTACTGAGAGCATTAAAAAAAAAAAAAACTAGGAAATCAGCTGCTCTCTGCCCTCCTGGAACCTGATTCCCTTTGTCCTTTCCCTAGGGTGGAAGTCACTGGACTTGGATTTTGACATCAGCCAGACTTAAGTTTGGATCCTGCCCCCTCCACTTTCCAGCTATGTTAGCTGGGGCAGGTTACATAGTCTTTCTCATGTGAAAAACTGGGAAAGAATAATAACCATCTTCTAAGTTAGCTGAAAAAATTGAGAGTGAATTTAAAATTCTTAGTGTCACATCTATCATCCAATAGACATTCATCAGCTTCACCTTCCTTTCCTTGATCCTACTTCTTACCCATTCTTAGTTCCCTGGACTGGATTATTGACATCTTTCCAGAGTCTTAGGAGAGATAATCAACAAAATCAAGAGCTAATGTGAGCCTATGAAAAAGTGTCTTTGAGGAAATAGAGTCAATCTTCCTAAATTAAAACTCTTGCCCTAGGTCTTTACAAATGCTTGGAGCTTTGGGATACCTCAGTTTTAAAAAAGGGGACTCTTATTGAATATATTTGCTAATTAAATACAGTTATGTACCCCATAGCAATGTTTCAGTGAACAATCATATATACTTTGGTGGTCACAATGTCATAGCCATCAGTTTGTATAAGTACACTATGATGTTCACACAACAATGAAATCACTAAATGATGCACTTCTCAGAATACAACATTGTTGTTAAGCAATGCAAGATCATACTTGAAAGTGTGTGTGTATGCAGGGAGAACATGCTTAGATATTCATGGAATATCTCCAATAGATGTACAAAAAGAAAAAAACCCCTGGTAACACTGTATAGTGTCTCTGCACATCTTTTTCTATTCTCTTCAACTTTGTATTGTGTAAAATGCATTCTTATTTTTCTAAAAAAAGTGGTTACTTTGAAAATGTTAGTGATGTTGGACTGAGTTCTGGATTAAAGCATTCTCATAGGAGGTGCCTAATATCTATAAGATTAATATAGGCTCTAAAACCTCCTCATAAAAGAGAAATTGTGGTTCCTGAAGCTAAAAGCCACTGTGTGAGCCAAAAGAGCAGGTTCTAACCCTGTGGCCTCATTTTTATAGAATGTTTGTAACCTATTCCCTCAAGCTTTACAAAGTAACTATTTGTCACTGACAATAGTGGCAATGCATATTAAGAATTTACTATGTATCAAGCATGGTTCTTTGAAGCTCCATAATTACTTCAAGACAATTTTCACAAGAATCTTATGAGATGACTCATTATTATCTATATATGTTAGTCAGTTTTCTATTGCTGTGACAAAGACCTGAGAAAATCAGCTGAAGGAAGGAAGAATTTATTCTGGCTCATGGTTGGCTTGCTCCATTTTGATGGGCCAGAGGTGAGGCAGAATGTGATGGTGGCAGGAGAGCACAGCAGAGCAAAGCTGCTCACCTCATGGCAGCCAGGAAGCACAGAGAGACCAACAGAAAGGTACAGGGACAAGAAACAACCTTCAAAGCACCCTCCCCAGGACCTACTTCCTCCAACTAGGGCCCATCTCCTAATAGCCCATTCAGCTACGAACTCTTCGATAGATTAATCTACTGATGAGATCAGCACCCTCATGATCCAATCACCTCTCAATACTGCCACCATGTAAGGATCAAGCCTTCAATTGTTATTGTTGTTGTTAGGTGCCATCCAGTTGATATCCAACTCATAGCCACCCTACATACATCAGGCAAAACACTATTGTCATGCTTCTCTGCTATTCATAAGGTTTTCAATGGCTGATTGTTTTTTAGGAGTGGGTTGCCAGGTCCTTCTCCTAAGCCTACAGCACCTGGTATTCCCAGGTGGTCTCTCATTCCAAGTACTAACCAGGTCCGAGCCTGCTTAGCTTCCGAGATCTAATAGGATCAGACACCAAGTGGTACAGCTGCAGGCTACCCTTCAATACACAAGCCTCTCTCTGTCGATACTTCAAATCCAAACCATGATAATAAATTACTTATTTTAAGTCTCGAGCCTGCAGCTGTAGCCCTGTGGCATCCGATCCCGTCAGATCTTGGAAGCTAAGCAGGGTCGGGCCTGGTTAATACCTGGATGGGAGACCGCCTGGGAACACCAGAAGCTGTAGGCTTGGGAGAAGGACTTGGCAACCCCCTCCCAAAAATCAATCTGCCATTGAAAACCCAATGCACAGCAGAGAAGCACTGACAATAGTGTTTCCCCTGTTGTACAGAGGGTCGCTATGAGTCGGATACCGACTTGACAGCACCTAACAACAACAACAATTTTAAGTCTCAGAGTCTCAGAGAATTTCATAAATAGCAAGGCACAGAGCTGATTCAAACCTATCATGACTTCATTATAAGAGGCACTGTTAGAAGGATCAAGTAAATTAATACATATAAAGTGCTTAGAATAGCAGTGTTAGAGTTTTTGTGCTATGATATGACAAATACCTGAGAAAAACAGTTGAAAGGAGGGAAGATTTGTTTTGGCTCATAGTTTCAGAGGTTTCAGTCCGTAATCACTTTGCTCTGTTGTTTCTGGGCCTGTGTTGAGGAAGGACATTGTGGTAGGGATCATGTGGCAGAGCAAAGATGTTCAGCTCATAGCAGCCAGGAAGCAAAGAAAATGAGAAAGAACTCAAGTAGGCCTGTGCTAGTGGGCATCCCCCCTCTTCTTCGCTTGTTCCATCTGGACCTCTGCCTGCTGGATGGTGCTGCCCACATTCAGTGCAGGTCTTTCCCCACTGCTACCCCATAGACCAATCACCTCTGGAAATGCCATCACAGACTCACTTAGAGGTGTGCTTTACTAACGTCCTAAGTGTTGCTCACTCTAATCAAGTTGACAATCAAGATTAACTAACTCAATAGTCTTTGTTGTAGTTGTTAGGTGCTGTTGAGTCAGGTCTGACTCATAGCAACCCTGATAGAGTTTTTGACGGCTGTTTGTCCCGGGATTGTTGTAGTAGCCCTCCCCATTAAGTGGCACCATTACCTTTCTGGAGGCAGAGAGGAATTCTGAAAGCCAAAGTATGATTGGTTTCACAAATGTATACAAAGTCATTTTAACACACAGAAAAGTAAGCCAAGATCCTACATTTCTACAAATGTAAACTAAGATTCTAATATTTTCTTAAACAGTTTTCCCTTTAATTTTATTTTCTTTTCATGTAGTTTTCTAAAAGACCACCTGCCACCATTTCCAAGTCGTGTCCCACTCTGCTTTCTTATGCCTTTGCATCATAGAGGGATTCTAAATATAAAAATCAGGCAAAGGTAACTTCTTCAAACATTGCCATTAGGATGAGTGCCCACAGTAGCAAAAATCTGTGGGTACAATACAGTGGTCCCTCATTATCTTCACTTTTACATTCTAAAGTTTCAGCTACCAGTAGTCAACTGCAGCCCAAAAATATTAAGTGGAAAATTCCAGAAATAAGCAATTCACAAGTTTTAAACAACTTTTATTATAGTATATAGTTATAATTGTTCTATTTTTAGTCATTGTTAATCTCTTCCTCTGCTTAATTTATAAGTTAAACTTTATTTCAGATGATATATATATATATAGTCTGGGATTTAGCTCAGTGGGTAGAGCTCTGCGCTGCAGTCTCTGAGGCCCCAAGTTCAATTCCCAGCACTGCAAAAATGGGAGAAGGCCTGGCAATCCACTCCCAAGGCAATCCCGAAGCACTCAGCCATCAAAAACCCTATGAGGGTCTCTATGAGTAGGATACTGACTCAACAGCACCTAACAACAACAACATATATATATATTCATATATATATATATATATATATATATATATATATATATATATATATGAAAAATCATAGTGTATATGGGATTCAGTACTCTCTGAGATTTTAGGCACCTCCTGGGCATCTTGGAACATATCCTCCATGGATAAATGGTGACTACTGTACTGTTGGTATTACTGGATCTTTTCCTCTGTTCTCATTATTGGTGGTGTTTCTACCTGCAGGAGATGAAAGCAGGTGGAACAGTGAAAGTTTGAATTCCTCCCTCTGTTTCCTACATGAACAGAAATAGCAACTGTGTAACTGCTTGCTGTATAAAGCAGAGATAAGTAATCTGAGACTGACTGACTGAAAACATCATGTTTCTGCAGTCAGATGTCAGGCTCTGAAAAATACAAAGCAAGGGAGGAAATTATCCCCCATTTCCCCTAGAGCTGTACCCTACAATATAATTACCCCTAGCTACATGTGGCTATCAGGCCTTAAATTTGTTGCTTGTTGAATGAAGATGTTCTATAGGTATAGATTTCACACTGAATCTCAAGGAATTAGTTTAAAAGAGTAAAATATATCAAGATGTTTATATTGATTACATGTTAAAAGGCTAATGTTTTGACTACATTGTTTTAAATAATATATTAGTAAAATTAATTTCATGCATTTCTTCTTACCTTTCAAAATGCAGATATTAGACATCTTAAAATTACCTATGTGGCCCCCTTTATAGTTATTCTAGGCAGTACTAATCCCAGATAAAGACTACATTTTAAGCTGAGTGCTGTGGCACACACCTGAGATTCCAGTGACTCAAGAGGCAGAGACAAGAGGATTGCAAGTTTGAGGCCAGAGGCAGCCTGCCCAACCTACCAAGACCTTGTCTCAAAATAAAAAACAAAAAGGGCTTGGGGGTGTGGCTCTGCAAGGCCCTGGGTTCAATCCCCAGTACCAAAAACCAAACAAACAAAAAACAAAAACAAAAAACTACAATTTACCTTGACCTTATCCTAAGTCCCTGATACTTGAGAAACATTAATACAAAAAGTGGCTAAATTCACATCTAGAAATAAGTACATTTATTATGTGCACACTAAGAATACAAAGATTAATAACATAAAATTCTTCTTTTTAAGAAAAAGAAAGTAAACTAAGATTCCTTAGCAGCTCTATGAGCCAGGCCCTGGACACACCTACAAGACTGCATTGTAATTTCAACTGTGCAACTTATCTCCAGCCTTCAAAGCCTCCTCCATTTGGGGGAGAAAGCTTCTTCAAAATTATATGAGCATAAGAATTCTCTTCCCATGTTCTCCTCTACATCCTTAGTCATATGTAGCCTCTCGATTGGGACGTGGTGGCTCACACCCGTAATCCCAGGGACTTGGGAGGTAGAAGCAGGAGGATTATGAGTTTGAGGCCAGAGGTAGCCTGTGTAACTTAGCAAGACCCTATCTCAAGATAAAACATTTAAAAGGTGGAGGCGCTGATGCTGCAGCTCAGTGGTAGAGTGCTTGCAAGGCCCTGGGTTCTTGCCCCTAGTGAAAACAAAACAAAACAAAACAAAAGCAAAAAAACACCAACCATAACTATTCTTATTATGGTTTGAATACAAAATATCCTCCACAGGTTCATGTTTTGAATACACTGTCCCCAGATGGAGGCACCATCTGGGGAAGTTATAGAAACTTTAGGAGGGAGGACCTGGATGGAGGAAGTAGGTCACTGAGGCCAGATCTATGGGGATATATTATCACTGGCCACTTCCTGTCACTCTCTCTGCTTTCTGGCCCATAATGATGTGAACTGAGCTGCTCCACCATGCGCTCCTTGCCTTGATGGACTGAACCCTCTGAAACCATGAGCCAAAATAAATCTTTAAGTTTTGTATGTCAAGTAATTTGGTCACAGAAATGAAGAACTAATTAACACAATTCTAAAAAGATGAGTAAATAGGCAGTTGGATGTGTGCTTTCTCTTGTGTATCTCCAGTGCCAGGACCTTTCTTAACCTTTAAATTTTTGATCCATTGAAATCCCATCAGATAAGATATCTAAGTGCAGGGAGATAATAGCACCCATGCTAGGAAAGCACAGAAACTGAGTTTCCTCAGTCAACTCAGCTTCTCCTTATATAGCCACAGCAGAGATTACTCTTAGTTTCTCTAAGATAAAAGGAGCAGCTCTTTTAGACGTATATTTGTTAAGTTCTGCTGTTTGACAGGTAATTCTCATGCTCAGAAAGTAATACCCCAGAGTGAAGGCCTTCGGAGCAAACTTCCTGTGACTTTCTCCTGTTCTTCTGCCTCTCACTCCTCATTCTCCCTCAACATAAGCTGTAAAGATGAGAATTATTCTTCCTCAAGTTGGGTCATAGAAACTATTATTCATTTCCCCAAAGCTAGCCATGAAATTTTAAATTATTACCCTAACTTTCCCCTGCCTTTTTTCATAAAGAAATTCTCTGATCCACCTTGTTTGATGGTAGGTCATAAGATCCCCATTCCAGAAAGGGTCCTACTCCACATTCAGAAATCAGGAAAGCTGCACAGTGGACCAAGAAGAATCCTAACAAACAGGCCTTGCTGGGTTTCTTCCCACTAAGTCTATTGCTATGAGATCAACCGCTTTTGTCCAATCACATTTCTACACAGATGTCTATGCTTCACCAAACCTATGCATTAAAAGTAGAGTTTACTATAGGCCATTTGAGGGGCAGGAAAGGAATCACCTCCTTTTCTGCTTCCACAATAACATGCTTCATTTTATTCATTTGGATTTTTAATTGTCATCTCAAACTTAACAAGTCCATAACAGAATTTCAGGTTTTCTATCCCTCCCTAATTGCCCCTCCTCTGCTATACTCCACCTCAGAAAATGGATGTTATTTCTAGTTGTTGTTGTGTTAGGTGTTAGGTGCCATCAAGTCAGGTCTGACTCATAGCAATCCTCAGGGTTTTCAATGGCTGATTGTTTAGGGATTGCCTCAGAAGTGGATTGCCACATCCTTTTCCCACTTGTGCAGTGCTGGGGATCGAACCCAGGTCCTCAAAGAGGGTGGAGCAGCACTCTATCAACTGACCTAAATCCCAGCCCCGTTAGTTCTAGTAACAGACTAAAAATATTGGAGTGACCCTTGGCTTCAAACCTCTCACTCCTCTCTTTCACACTCTCACATACAATCTGTCAGCATATTTTTTTTTTAGTTCTACATTTAATATAATGGATTATTAAGGTTTGAGTCTGAAATGCCCCTCAAAAGCTCAGATGTTGAAGGCCTGGTCCCCAATGCAGCCGCATTCAGAGGTGGGGCATCTGGGAGGTGAGTAGGTCATGAGGGCTCTGATTAATCCATTGATGAAGTCATAGCTTACTAGGCTGTTGGGAGACTGTGGAAACTTCAGGAGAGGGGTCCAGGTTGGAGCAAACAGGTCACTGGGGCATACCTTAAAGAGGGTATTTTTTCACTGGCCCCTTTCCTCTCTGGCTTCTACCTACCTATTATCTATCTATCCACCTATCTGTCCACCTACCTACCTAGCTCTCCTTCTTGGCTGCCAGGAGATAAGTAGCTGTACCACGTGCTCCCTGCCTCCTTCGTTTTGGGTCCAGAAAGCTTGTTTTGGTGATGTTCTGCCTTGCTCACAAACAACAGAGACAGTCATGGACTGAAACCTCTGAAAACAGGAGACCCAATAAACATTTCTTCCTCAAGTTGGTTTTCTCAGGTATTTTGTTACAGCAACAGAAAGCTGAGTGATGCATGTATTAACTACAATCCAACCACCTCTCTCCACCCGTTGGCAATTTTACCCTGGTGCAGACAATCCTGGAAACACCCTTCAATGACTGTGATGATGTTCTAATTTTGTCCTCTTCAGCCTACTCAGCACAGTGACCAGAGTAACATGACACAACTTGGGTCATATTAACCCTCTGCTTGAAACCCTCCAACACAAGAGCAGTCAGAACCAAATTATCTTTGGAGGTGTTCAAAGCCCCACATTGAATAACCCCAGTCATGGTAGACTCCTTCGTGTTCTTCAAAAACACCAGACAGTCTCTTCCCTCAAAGTCTGCACCCAAAAGGCTCTTCCCCCCATCACCACTTGGCTCACTCACACCTCCATCAGGCCTATCCTCAATGGCCTTTTCCAAGTGAGGACTTGTTCTATCCGGTCTCTTTAAAATTTGTCACTGCTCTACCCAAATATTCCCTTCTTCTTTACTGTTCTCTATAGCACACATCTCCAGCTGATATATTATCTTTTCTACTCACTGTTTATTGTCTCCCCCAAAACAGAAGATAAACTCCATGAAGGTGAGGATCCAATTTTATTTGTTTTTCTCTCTCTAATTTCTAAAGTGCCAGACACAAAATAGATGTTTAAAGAATGCATGATATTTTCAGCTGAGGAAAATAAGGCATAAAGAAGCTTGGCTTTAGCCTAAGGACTAGGACTAGTAAGGTCATGAGTCAGGATTAGAATGCAGCTCTGCTGATTCTTGAACTTCTGCTCATCTACTCTCAAGCTGGTTCAGCAAAGAGGTGGAATCCAAGACCCAACCAGAAGAACTGTCAGGCTGTGATGTGCCTTGGGGGAGCACACAGCAAGATTCAAATGTAAATCCTGCTAGAAATGCTGAGCTGAAACAGAAACACCACTTCTGGCAGGACTGCTGACAGTTCCTGAGATTAAGGAAAGTAATTTGAAGGTATCGGCTGAAGCATTCCAGTCTTAAAACTGGCTTTAACTGTAGCTTTCTGGGATAATGAATGTGCCATATGTCTGTATCTCTAGGTTCCCATACAAATTAGGAAACTAAAAATGCCAGATGATTAAAACAGATTTCTGCTTGTTTCCATGGGAAATCAACTGCCATGAACCCTTAGAAAATGAAAGGAGAATGTGTATGGCTGGAGGGGTTCCCTGACAAATGGCTGTACTCTGTCTGTAACCCAGGTCTCAGTCCACAGGCTGTTCAAAATTTTGGCCCAGGAGAGAGATGCTATCCTGAGTGTCTCTGTGCTTCCCCCCATGCTCATGGCCAAGTGAAATGGTGGAGGTCAATGAGCTTGTCCTACTTCTTCAAGCTTCCACCACTGGGACACAGGGGGCTATACTCCAGGCTCCTCATGTTAGGTCCCCAGCTAACCATGCTGGGAAGAAACCCCAACTTCATCTTTCCAGTGTGGTTTCAACATTTGTGCGTGTGTGTGTGTGTGTGTGTGTGTGTGTGTGTGTTACTGGGGTTGAACCCAGGGCCTCATGTTTGCACACTTTGCAAGTGCTGTACCACTGAGCTGCACTCCCAGCCTTTTCTTTCTTTCTTTCTTTCTTTACTTTTTTTGAGACAGGGTCTCACTAAATTACACAGACTGCCTCTGGTCTTGAACTTGAAATCCTCCTGCATCCGCCTCCCGAGTTGTTGGGACTACAGGTGTGCACCACAGAGCCCAGCAGGTTTCAACATATTTTGAGTCCTAACACAGGTATTCTGGAGATCATGGGTGATACACTACCAAGGTTTCTTGCAGGAAGGGTCATAGCTGGCTACTACAACTTGTTGTTGTTGTTGTTAGGTGCCAAAGAGTCAGATCCAAATCATAGTGACCCTACGTATAACAGAAAGAAATACTCCTCAATTCTGTGCCAGGCACACAATCTTATTTATGCTTAACCCCATTATTGCAGACACTGTGTCAAACCATCTAGTGGAGGGTTTGATTTTTTTGTTGTTGTTGACCTGCCACTATTCCAGACATGATGTCCTTCTCCAGGGATTGGTAACTCCTGACCACATGTCCAAAATATGTAAGATGCAGTCTAGCCATCCTTGCTTCCAAGGAGCACTCTGGTTGTACTTCTTCTAGGACAGATCTGTTGGTTCTTTTGGCAGTCCATTTTTGCTTCCAAGGAGCACTCTGGTTGCTCTTCTTCTAGGACAGATCTGTTGGTTCTTTTGGCAGTCCATGGTTAATCAATATTCATCTCTAGCACCATAATTCAAAAACATCAATTCTTCTCCTGTCTCCCTTATTCAACGTCCAGCTTTCATAACCATATGATGTGACTGAAAATATCATGGCATAAGTGAGGTACACCTTTGTCTTCAATGCAACATCTTTACTTTTCAACACTTTAAAGAGGTCTTTTGCAACAGCTTTTCCCAAGACAATGTGTCTTTTCATTTCTTGGCTGCTGCTTCCATGGTTGTTGATTGTAGAACCAAGTAAAGCAAAATCTTAGGCAGCCTTAATCTATTCTCTACTTATCATGAAGTTGCTTAATGACCCAATAGTAAGGACTTTTATTTTGTTGATGATGTTGAGGAGCAATCCATACTGAAGCCTGTGTTCTTTGATTTTCACCCATAAATCCTTCAAATCCTCTCACCTACAACTAGACAGAGTTAATTCTGGGGGAGAGAGTGATCTATGAAATATAGCCATGTATGCCCTGGAGAACTGCATAAAGGATCTCTTTAGGAGGCTGCTATGACTGTTTGTTCCTGACTACCCCAGAATAAGCATCAATTTGCATAAAACAATGTGAAGTAAGAAGCTGAAAAACACTGCAGTGTTGTCTTGCCAGTGGAATTCTCTGACTTTAGCCTAACTTGAGGGTTGATAACTTCTCCCCCACCTCCTGACAAGCTGAGAAGGAGAAGGTAAACTATCTTTGCTTTCTTACATCAAAGTGTGACTTGGTCATGAAATTGTTGTTGTGGGATTGCTTCAGGAGTGGATTGTCATGTCCTTCTCCCATTTTTTAAAGGGCTGGGGATCAAATGGAGGGCCTCAGAGAGCGCAGAGAGGCACTCTACCAACTACACTAAACCCCAGCCTGGTCATGCAACAGAGAGGCCCAAAGCTGGAAACCGGGCAGTAAAGGAGAGAGTAGAGTTCAGATTTGAATTCAGTCAATGCTGAGTGCTGATGCTTATTCTTTAACTTGCTACCAGTGAGATCTCAGGGAATTCTAAGCCACAGTTTGAGTTTCTACAGAGTGAAGATAACAATACTTACTCTTCTAGGAGGTTCTAAAGATTAAATAAGCTAACATATGTATAAGCATTCATCCCAAACCTGGTAGGCAGTGGGTGCTGAATGCTTTGTGACTTGTCTTTTCTTTCTCTCTGTTGCTATGTTATGTTGCCAAAACTGGAGATAGCTTAATGAGCAAGAAATAGACAGCCCCCCTCCCCCATATGCCACCATCACCAGTACCAGCGGTGTGATTCTTCTCAGAATTGCTGTCTAGGATGTAGAAAGAGCACTGGATTCCAAATGTTCCCGTAAAACATGCCCATTTACTTGTAGCTCATCAGCCTGGCTTGGTTGTCTGGCCTAAGTAGAATGTTTCTCAGAGAAATTAAGTGGCAAAGGACACTTCTGTTCTCTTCTGCAAAAATAAACCATTAGTAGGATTCCAGAGAATTAAGAACATAGATCACAATGCATCTAAAATGCCTTGCCCTGGGATAATCAAAATATTTTGACTCTTGTTGTCTTCAAATGACTCACGGGCAGGATTCCTTAGCATGAGGCAATTGTAACAGGTTCTATATAAACCAGATTGGAGGAAATAGCATTATTATTTTATGGTCCTGGGAGGCCTTTAGTAAGTCAGCTTTTCCCTTGTTGTTGTTATATTATAAAAATCATGCTCTGATGACATGATCTATGTCTATAGTCCAGTAATCGCTACTTAATATTGTCTCTGTTCTGCTTCTACCACAACTCAGTTCTCACACTAGGTGCCCAGAGTTCACAAGGATTCCACACATTAAGGGCAAAGAACTCCCTGAGCTCACCCTCACCTCCGATCTCTGGTGCCTGCCACAAGTTTTGAGGGGTCTGCAGGACACCCACACTTGCTCAACTGGCCACTAATTCAGAGATTACCACAACCCCCTCAGGTTCAATAATTCACTAGAAAGACTCATAGAATTCAAGAAAGCGCTATTCTTATGATCATAGCTTTATTATTAAAGAGCATATTTCAAGAAGAGTCAAACAAAGAGGGAGGGCAGGGAGGGAACTCAGAGCCTCCATACCCATTCCTTGGAGACTGACAGACTCCGGGTGGTGAGGGGACCCACCCTCTCAGAGCACAAAAGTCAGCCTGGGGAGTCTGCCTGCTCTGGATAACCAGTGTCAGAACGGAGTTAGGGTGGAAATTAAACAGAGACAGTATGCAGCAACTTTTACTGGAATGTATAGATAAAGTCTCCAGAGCATGATTTTGTATAGCATAGCTATAATGGAAAAACTGGTTAACTAAAGTCCTCCTCAAGACAACAGAATCCATATTCAGCAGCCAGAGATCTCCACTGAACCTCAGTATCCAGAATTTTTGTAGAGATTTCTTTACATACACATGACTGATTAAATCATTGGTCACATAATGGAACTCAGTCTCTAGCTTCCCCTCCTGGTTAGCTAGGTTTTTAACTTTAATCATGAGGCTGGTCTTCCTGGTGATCATGCCCTATCCTGAAACTATCTTTTGTGTTGTTGTTAGGTGCTGTTGAATTGGATCCAATTCATAGCGACCCTAGGTATGACAGAACAAAACACTACCCAACACTTGCCATGCACTTCATCTCTTTATATTTGAACTGAGTGTTGCAGTCACTATGTTTCTTCTCATTCTGAGTCATGCTACAACAGCAACTGGAAGTCTCCAGGGTTTTACTCCATTTCCATCATTAAGGTCAACTCTACTTTGAGGAGGCAACTCTTCCTCAGTTGTCTCTTGAATGCCTTCTAGCCCGGGCAGCTCATTTTCCCACACTATATTTGATAGGTTAGCTCAGTTGATAGAGTGCTGTTCTGTGCTCTCTGAGACCCTGGGTTCAATCCCCAGCACTGCAAAAATGGGAGAAGGATATGGT
Organism: Pedetes capensis; assembly: GCA_007922755.1. Lineage (NCBI taxonomy): Eukaryota > Metazoa > Chordata > Mammalia > Rodentia > Pedetidae > Pedetes > Pedetes capensis. Next base: position 226,402 of record VMDO01001151.1, read on the forward strand.
GATGCTCTCCTGAAGCAATCCTGAAACAAAATAATCAGCCACTGAAAACCCTACCCTGGAATCCGACTCCCAGATACCTACCAACAACAAAATGTTTGACAGTGCTTCTCTGCTATTCATAGGGTTTTCAATGGTTAGTTGTTTTGGGAGTGGCTTCCAGATCCTTCTCTCCAGTCTGTCTTAGTTTGGAAATTCAGCTAAAACCTGCTTACCATGGGTGCCCCTGCTGATATCTGAGATAATGGCTGGCATAGCTTTCAGCATCACAGCAACAGGAAAGCTCCCATAGAAAAACAAGCTGAGGACACAGAGGAGTGAAACTGTCTAAGAACCCATTAGTACATTTTGGCATAACAAAGATGCTTCTTGGGGAAATTCTAAGGTTTTAGGAGTCCTGCTCTAGGAACTAAGGAAAAAGACCAAATATATTCTCTATTACACCACAGTCTCCTATTAAGATCGACAAACCATCAAGGACTGGAACTTAATCTTTTTCTTTTGGGTAGAGGGGAGTTGCTTTAAGCAAGCGGAAATTATTTACTGTTCAGTTACTATGGGACAGCCCTTCATAATATATGTGTTGAAAGCAGTGGTTTGGAAGATAAATCAGGCCACTGCTTGGAGGGTGGTCTGGATAAGCTGCCAGGGGAAGACTGGGGAAGAGGGAGGGGAGTGGCCACTGTGCAGGCATGAATTGATGAGGGCTAGATGAGGGGAGCAGACCAGACATGGACACGGAAAGGGAGAGCTTGAAAAACTTCCAAGGAAGACTTCAACTGATTTAGTACGTTGTTGCAATTACAAAATGCTGCAAAACAAATAGAGTTGAACCTGTTTGAAGAGTTAAACTGCTCCCTAAAGAGATTCAAATAACACTGATAAAGAAAGTGGCTCCTCGGTGATTTATATAGAACTTGTTGTTCTAAACATTAAAAATTCAACTACTTGAAAAGATCTTACTATTTTATCTCTTGAACAAACCTTAGGACACCTGTCTGAATCTTTAATAACATACTCACATTAGGTCTTCTGAACAAAACAAAATTGACTCTCTGTGGCTTCAAATGGCTGACCAGTTTTTGTTTGAAAATGAATATTGGCCATTTTTACCTTCCAAGCAGCCTTTTGAAGTTCATTCATTTTGGAATGTAAGGCCCTCCTTCACCTGTAGGTCACAGATTTATGAAAGGACTGTAGTCACCTTGGGATATCCCCCTGTGTAAATCCTGTGTAAAAGAGAACATGGGATATTGATGTGTGAAAAATGGCTATTTTTTCCTGCAAGCAGATTTCAGTGGACAAAAAATGTTGTATTTCAAAATTTGCCATGTGTAGCCTTTTTCTACAATAGGAACTAAGACACTGAATCACTCATTTCCACAGACATTGTGCAGTATTATTATTTTATGGTCCTGGGAAGCAATGTTTGATCTGGCAACATTGCAGATATTTTACATAAGAATTATTTGGGGCTAAAGATGTAGCTCAGTGGTAGAGTGCTTGCCTAGCTTGAACAAGGTCCTGGGGTTAGTG
>VMDO01001152.1:0-54655 GCA_007922755.1 Pedetes capensis
GTTGTTGTTGTTAGGTGCCGTCGAGTCGGTATCCGACTCATAGCGACCCTCATAGGGTTTTCAATGGCTGACTGTTTCGGGATTGCCTTGGGAGTGGATTGCCAGTCCCTTCTCCCATTTTTGCGGTGCTGGGAATTGAACTCGGGACCTCAGAGACTGCAGCGCAGCGCTCTACCCACTGAGCTAAATCCCAGCCCAAATAACAATATACATCATGCTAAACTAACAGGGTCAACTTGGGACTTTTTTTGCTTTAAAATATTTAAAATTTGCTTTGATTTTAATGGCTATTTAAAATATAAGGTATTTTAGCTCAGCTGGTAGAGCACTACTCTGCACTCTCTGAGGACCAAAGTTCAATCCCCGGCATGGCAAAATGGGAGAAGAATGTGGCAATTCACTCCCAAAACAGTCCTGAAACAATCAGCCATTGAAAATCCTATGAGAGTTGCTATGAGTTGGACCTAACTTGACTGCACCTAACAACAACATACTTAGTTTATTCATATTAAAGTAACATTATAATAAAAAGAATTTAAATCAATTTTTAGAGCCTTGTTATTTCTTTTTATCAGGGTCTATATTTCTGGAGTTTGAGAAAACATGATAATGTACAGAAGCACTGGTTTTAGTGTCCAACAGATCTGGATTGAAATTGTGGATACATTAATAACTGGCTGAGTGGCAAAAAAAAAAGTCATGTTTCCTTACCATTAAAATGAAGAAATAACAGTACCTTCCATAGAGTTCTGATTAGGTAAAATAACACAAGTAGGGAGCCAAGAGCAGCTGGCAGGTAATAAGTTCAAGATAAATGCTACCTGTAATTACCATCATTACTTTTTTTTTCCTGCTCTATAAGTCAGTGCTGAAGACTCTGGAATCATGAAAATCTTGAAATGAAGTGGAAAAGAGATGAGGGGTTCAACAAACAGAAAAATTATGACTCTCATTCTTCCCTTTTTGAAAGAAATAAGCCACATTTGATCTTGAATGGGAAAGGAACTGGGAGAGAGGACAGGGTGACCACGCTGTGTTTGCCTGTGTACTGCAGTCTCTGTGGGGTGCCCACCGTGAGGAGAACACAGAGAACAACACGTCCCAAATTGCAGACTTCAAATTTCAAGGAGGCCACAAGCTGTTATGACATGGAGATTTCATTTCTAAGAAGGCAGGGGACAAGGTGGCTGGTACACACAGGATTCCTTAGAGTGTGGAATGCCTTTTAATGCTGGAAAATGTCAACTATAGGAAGTACAGAAGTGCAGTCACATACAGAAAGTGGGCAGTCACATAGTGAGAATGTTATTCCCGTCTAATTCTCTTTCACTCATTCTGATCATAATAAGGAGAAAGTCTCACTTGGGTTTTTAGCACCATGCTAACACCTGCTTCACGTGTTCTTCAAACAAGAAAGATCAGACTTTTACTTCAAGCCCTGGGGGGAAACTGGTTCCAGTTAACATTTAATAATATTAATTTGTATGCATTTTACATATGTATGTATTAAAGCAAATACACATTTTCTATTTGCAGTTATAGAAAGTGTCTTTTTAAAATAGATCAATATAAGCATTAAAAAGTAACTTGATTGTAATATTAAGTATATAATAGTACAGGTGATACATGAATGAAAGAATGAAAGCAAATGATGAAAAGCTGAAAAATTGGGGAAGACCATCTCACTACAGACTCAGGGCCCTATTTCTTCCAACTATATTCAAAAGCAGTAAGAATCCACAAGAGGGCGCCCCAGAAAGGTGAGTCCACAGCAATTGCTATGCTTCTGAAAATAAATGCTTAAGCACTTACATTTTCTTCTCCTTCCTTTGGCCCCCTCCCTTTCCAGGTAACAATAATCACTATAAAATAAACAGATGCAATTGCTCACCTATGGTGATCTGGCTGACACAACTGTAGTAGCTGCCCGTTGTTGCAGAGGACAGGTTATAACTCCCACTGCTCACATCTTTGTCTGTCAAGAAAATAAAAGACAAGATGGTTAATTATAGCCTGGTAGACACCCTGACCATAGTGTAAACATATGACTGGCAGTAAACCAGCCAGTCTTCCATGTCTCTGACACGGGTAGTGGTCTCATGCTCATTCACTGGTTCATTCATTGATGTTTAGGTAGTGCTACAAGCCAGGCACTGGATGGGCACTTGGAACATTGCAACAGTCAACCCAGAAAGCCTCACATGAGCAATTGCAGTTCAGTGTCACTGTTATTTAATGAGGGAGTTAAGGGTACTTGGGCAGGGGCTAGAGACAGGTGAGAAAACACCAGAGCCAGACTAGATGGTATCAAGTAATGCTACCTACAGGAAATGTCACCCAAACTAAAATCTAAATAGTATGTACTAGCTGCCTAGGCAAAAAAGTTGATGAATTGGTGTGTGTGTGGGGGGGGGGTAGATAAGGGAGCTTTCAGTGTGTCTGGAGGCTCAGAAGCCACAGAGATGACTGTAGGGTAGCAGCACTTGACTGCAAAGGATCTTGTAAACCATCTTAACAAGCATAAGGTTTTCCTAGAAAGCAAGAGTCCATTTTCATTTCAGAAAGATCAGTCCATGGCAGTGTGGAAGACAGGTTGGAGGAGGGTGACAATGTATAGGAGGACAACAAGGGAGCAGAAAGACTCAGTTGTGAGGCAGCTGCAGTAAAAGTGGCCATACCATTGGAGGAGTGGCTGTGGAAACAGAGAAATGGATGCAGTTCCTTTCAGTGCTGTAAGTATAGTGTACTGCATCTAATTCCTCAATATTGGAACAGAAAATGCTGTAGGCAGAAGGGGGCAAAAGAAACCACGATCTTACCTCTACACTGCATTTTACCATATTTACCCACATGGTCTAATGCATAAAGCAGAATAGGCAGGCACCACCCCCACATCTCTGATGGAAAAACTGAGACCTCAGGCAGCTGAGGTCCTTGCCCAAGGTCACACTGACAGCGTGTGTTGGAACAGAGCTTAAATCCTGACCAGAACAACTTCAAATTGCTCATGAAACATGGGAGGAATGTAAGATTATAAAACTTCTAGAAGATGACATAGGAGAAAACCTAGATGACCTTGTGTATGGCAATGACTTTTTAGAAATAATACCAAAAGCAAGAGCCATGAAAGAAATAATTGAAAAGCGAAACTATAAAATTAAAAACATGTATTCCACTAATTGTAGCCCTGCGGCATCCGATCCCGTCAGATCTCAGAAGCTAAGCAGGGTCAGGCCTGGTTAGTACCTGATGGGAGACCGCCTGGGAACACCAGAAGCTGTAGGCTTGGGAGAAGGACCTGGCAACCCCCTCCCAAAAATCAATCTGCCATTGAAAACCCTATGAACAGCAGAGAAGCACTGACAATAGTGTTTCCCCTGTTGTACAGAGGGTCGCTATGAGTTGGATACCAACTCGATGGCACCTAACAACAACAACAACATTCCACTAAAGATACGTTCAAAAGAAGAGATGACAGACGACAGACTAGGAGAAAATATTTGCAAAAGACACATCTGATAAATGACTGTTATCCAAAATATACAAAAAAATTCTTAAAACTCAACAAAAAGAAAACCAATTAACTGATTTTTAAAAAATGGGTCAAAGACCTTACCAGATACCTTATAAAGAAGATATAGAGGTGACAAAGTGAAAAGAGATTTTGCATCATATGTCACCAGGGAAATGCAAATTAAAACAAACATGAGACCAATTACACCCCTATTAGAATGGCCAAAATCCAGAACACTGACAACAATGAACACTGGAAGAAGATGAAACAACAAGAAATCTTTCATTGCTGGTAGGAAGGCAAAATGTTACAGCCACTTTGCAGGACAGTTTGGAGGTTTCTTACAAAACTAAACTTATTTTTACCATATGATCCAGCAAATGTGCTTCTTGATCTTTACCTAATATAGTTGAAAACATGTCCACACAAAAACCTGCACACAAATTTTCATAATACCTTTATTCATAACTGCCAAAAGCTGGAAGTAATCAAGATTTCCTGCAGTTGTTGTTAAATGCCATCAAGTGGTGTCCAACTAATAGTCATTTCAGTACTACTTGGGGAGTGGATTGCCACATCCTTCTCCCATTTTTGCCATGCTGGGGAACAGAACCAGGTGCTCAGAGAGTGCAGAGCAGGTGCTCTCCCAACTGAGCTAAACATTTCCTTCAGTAGCTGAGTGAATAACTAAACTGTGGTAAATCCACATGTTAAAATATTAGTCAGCACTAATAAGAAATGAGCTATCAGCCTGGTGCAGTGGCGCATGCCTGTAATCCCAGCGACCCAGGAGGCAGAGGCAGGAGGATCACAAGTTCATGAAGAGTGGCAGTCTGCATAATTTAGTGAAACCCTGTCTCAAAAAAAGTAAACAACAACAACAACAACAACAACAGCAACAACAAAAGTGGGCTGGGCAGGCAACTCAGTGGTACAGCAAAGCATGCAAGCCCGAGGCCCTGAGTTCAACCCCCAGTACTGAAAAAAGAAGAAGAAGAAGAAGAAGAAGAAGAAGAAGAAGAAGAAGAAGAAGAAAGGAAAGAAAAAAAAATGAGCTATCAAGCCATAAAAAGATATGGAAGAAACAAGTACATAGTACTACATGAATGAAGCTACATACTGTATGATTTCAACTGTATGAAATTCTGGAAAAGATTGCCAGGAACCCCTGAGAAGGAACACCCTGAGTAGGTGAGAAGGATAAACAGGTAGAGCACAGAGGCTTGCTGGGTCACTGGAACCACTGCGTGTGATACCATAACTGTGGATATCTGTCATTGTACACTTGTACAAAGCCATAGAATATACAACATCAAGAGTGAGCCCTAAAGTAAAATATGGACTTCGGGTGATTATTATGTGTCAGTTAGTTAATTATAAGGCCTGCAGCTGTAGCCCTGTGGCATCTGATCCTGTCAGATTTCAGAAGCTAAGCAGGGTTGGGCCAGGTTAGTACTTGGATGGGAGACCTCTTGGGAACGCCAGATACTGTAGCTTGGGAGAAGAACCTGGCAATCCACTCCCAAAAATCAATCTGCCATTGAAAACCCTATGAATGGCAGAAAAGCACTGACTATAGTGTTTCGCCTATTGTATGTAGGGTCACTATTGAGTTGGATACCCACTTGAGGGCACCTAACAACAACAAGTTAATTATAACAAATGCACCAGTCTGGTGGGAGACCTTGATAATAGAGGAGGCTGTGCACATGTGGGATATAGGGGAACTTCTATAGAATCCTCTCATTTTTTTTTTCTGTGAACCTAAAACTTTTCTAAACACATAAAGCCTCAGAAAACTTCAACAAAACTCTACATGGGAGGGTGTCATGGTTTGAATATAAAATGTCCCCTAAAGATCATGTGCTTTAACATTCGGTTCCCAGCTAGTGGCTCTATCTGTGGAGGGCATGGACCTTTCGGGAGGTGGGATCTAGCTTTGCAGAAGTGGCTTCCTGGGGGCAGGTCTTTGGAGGTTTTTAATCCCAGACTTGAAGCCCAGGAAGCTCTCTATCACTGTCCTTCAGTGTTGCGAAGTTCTCTGCCACAGGCCCAGCTGCCTGTCTACATGCCTGCCCACCCCCCACCACACCCTGCCTCCATTACAGACTGATCCTTTAACTGTGAGCTTCTAATAAATGTTTTCATCTATAAGCTTGTTTTGGTTGGTTTTTTTGCTATAGTGACAGCAGTTGACTAATACATAGGAGAAAAATTATTTTTTAAATATCTTCTAATATGTGTCTAATACCATAGATTAGAAAAGTCAGAATAGTAATAACTGCAAAACCTAAAAGAAATATTTGAATATTATGTGACTAAAAAAAAACCCCTCTGATCTATAATGGTGAAAGTTAGAGGCCTGAGAGACAGAAATAATTAAGAATTAATCAAATGCATCCAAAAAGAAAGCATGTATAGAGTATCAGGAAGGAATATAATAGGTACCATGACCAAGAAGCCAGGAAATGGAGTCATCTGCAAAGGTGGTCCAAATATGCACTTCAAAAGTATTAACAAAAGCAGGTGTAGAACACAAGGGCAGAGAAATGGTGGTAGCCCACAGAGGTTATATGAAGATACTGTAGGTTCACCAATGGGGAGGTAAAACGCTAAGAAATATTTTTTAGACTACTTTCAATGTGGGAAAAATAATTCTAACAAGTGCATGTAGTCAGCTCCTCCTCTAAGCCATATTCCCAGACCATACCCAGCCTCTAGGGTACTTCCTAACCAGCTCACCTATATATCCAGTAACAGCACTGAGCAAGTGAGATTGTGCTGGTTAACATATCTCCAAACTCCTGGAATGTCGAGACCAGACACACACTATTCAATTTGTAAATTCCCCAGCTAAGTACTGTCCCTGGCATAAGGTAAATGCTGAATAAAATAAACATCTATCAGTTCATAGAAAGAAAAAAGGAAGGGATGAAATCAAAGAAGGAACAAGCAAATGACTGTTCCCACTTCCTACTAGATATAACTTCAAAGAGAATGTTGTGATCAAAGAGAAAAAGCAGTGGGCTGAGAGTCAGAGGACCTGGGGTAAAGCCCAGCATTGCTCCACACAAGTTCTTTGAACGTGGCCAAGCTGTTTAACTTCTTTTGCTACTCTTTCTCTATCTGAAAATAGTGACAATAATGCTTATCTTACTTTTTCAGGGAAAGAGGGATGAGGTATAGTTAATAAATCAGCTACACAAAATGCACACTTAGCAAATAATTCAGTATATGCTTGTAGAATCTGCTGAATCAACAAAATCCAGATATAAAACACAACAAACTACTCTAAAGTTGTCATTCCTAATTCTTTGTAAATCCTTCACTAGTGATCTGTCATTAAAAGATTTGGGGAGGGAGATCTTCAAGGAACAAAGTCAAGGACATCAAAAGTGTATACAATGAGAGGGGGCAGGGGAAGTACCTAAGTCTACAAGTGAAAAAATGTCTACGAATGGGAAAGAGAGCATGAATGAAGGAGAAAAGCAAAATGAGAAACTAGTAATCTACACAGAAGCAGGATTCTTAAATTAGGAACAAATATGTGATGAGCCTTAAATAGATTTAAATGTCAAAACTATCCAAATTTGAATCAAATCTGAATAAATAAAACTAGAACAACAATTTTGGTGGCAATATTTTGAAAAGCTTCAAGGAACAAAAGTACAAAGAGTCATGGCAATTTGAAGCTCAAGGTGACTGTGTGAAGGAAGGTGTTCTTACCTACAGGACTTAAATAAAAAATGCTGGACTCTATAAAACAGCCTTAATACCCATTTAATCCTTGCGGAACCAATTGCAGTTAAATGAAAATATCAAATAACTTGTGGGAAAACTTGAGACTATAAATGAGATCAATAAACACTGGGTATTCTGCAGTCAGTATCTAGAATAGACACCTTGGTCATGTGATTTTATCTCTATATGCAATGTTCCAAACTCTTGGGCATATTATTTTATCTCTATGTTGCTCTATTTCCTTATATGGAAAATGGAAATGAAGGTATCTACCTTATAAGATTATATGAGCATTAAATTACTTAATACATGAGAAAGCTTAATAACACCTACCATATAGAAAATGTTCAGTTAGTTTAGCTATTTTTATTTTATACTTAAATAGAACAAGGATATCCATATAATGGAATACTATGTAGCAAAGAAAATAAATGGAGTAAAGTTACACAAAGTAGCATGAATAAATCTCATAATACTGAATCAAAGCAGCAACCCAAAAACTTTACATGTAATTGTATTAATGAAACCTTCAACAACAAACAAAACTAAATTATATTGTTCACAAATATGTACACAGGTGATAAAACTACTTTTATGTAATAAAAGTACTTAGCACAAAAGTCAGCCCGGTGGTCCCATTTGCTGGAGGAGAAGGAAATTTGAATTATAAAAAGTATAGGTCAGCCAGACATGATGGTGCACGCCTCCCTATAATCCCAGCAGCTCCCTAGAATCCCAGCAGAGGCAGGAGGATTGCAGGTGAGGCCAGAGGCAGCCTGTGTAACTTAGCAAGCCCCTGTTTTAATTTAAAAAATAAAAAGGGGGGGTTGAAAATGTAGGTCAGTGGCAAAGTGCTTGCGCAGTAAACATGAGGCTCTGGGTTTGGACCCCCAGTACCACAAAAACAAACAAACAAACAAAAAAGGTGTAGGTCAGGGGTAGATTCTGGCAGAAATGCTCTGTTACTTGACCTAGGTAGTGATCCCATGGTATTCATCTTATATCTATTTATTAAATTATAAATTTATCTTTCCCACTTGTCCATATTATACTATAGTTTATAGGAACTTTTTAAAGAAATCAAGAAAGGCAGGGAAACCTTGGAATGTAAGTTTTGGAAAGAAAAAAGCAAAAGAAAGAGAAAGCAGTGGGAATAGACAACAGCCATCTAGCACCTGCTCTCTACTAGGTACTATGCTAAGCATTCACTATTTCATTTATATCTATTATTTCATTTGAACTTCAAAATAACTCTTTCAAGGCAGGTATGCTCAGACCACTATGCAGATAAAGAACTAATGGCTCAAACAAGTTAAGAAACTTGTCCAGAGTCACACTTCCAGGAAGTCACAAAACTAGAATTAAAATCCCGGGTTGTCTTATGCTATAAAAGTAATTGAGAACAAAGACAAAGACAGAAGAAAGACAGACTAATAAATCAAGCTGTGTTCAGTGGCTTCCTCCTCTATCTGACGCTGTATCTTTGAAAGTCACTTATCTGATGTGCTAAGCATTGAGGCTCTGTAGGTAACAAGATCTAATATCTTCAAGAGACCACTCAGCAGAAAACTGTGAACAAAATTAACATGTTTTTATGTGTCTCAAATTTTTTTCAGTATACTTATAACAATATGATCTTATAACAAAAGAAAATCAGGCCCATCTCAACTCTTAACCTATCTTACCTTTCACCCTAACCTTAGTGAAAAAGAATCATGCCTATGTATATCTTTCCACTGAATATGGAACTCTGACACAAATTATTCATAAAAAATAACAGTCTAACTTGGGAGGCTTGAAAAAAGAATTGAACTAAATTACTAAGTAATAATATCATATATACCATGGTTTACAAGCCAAAAGCTGAGTACTCAAAGTATTGTTCATGGAAAAGGTTAATGTATTAAATTTAGAACTATTAAACAAAATGTATGGGTCAAATTGTTAAAAAAAAATCTTAAGTAAAAGTACAAGGACAATTATTAAAATAATAGAAGTACACTAAATTTCTAAACAACTTCTGTGTGTTCAAAGGAGTAGAGCAGGGTAGTAGAGAGGAAGGGGAGAGGACATGTAACAAAAAAGTTCAAATTAGTAAAAGAAAATGAATGAGTAAAACTTCACAGGAAAAAAAAGACAAAGTGCAAAGTAAAGTGACAGAAACACGTCCAAGTATATTAGTCATAACAATATATGTAAATGCTCTAAAGTTCCTATTTAAGACATTATAAGATCAATTTCTTTACTGCTGGTGGTACTGTGGGGGCTTTTATGCTGCTATAATGCTGAAAGCTATGCCACGGGTATCTCAGATACCAGCAGGGCCACCCAGGGCAGACAAGTTTCAGCTGGGCTTCCAGGCTAAGACAGATTAGGAAGAAGGACCCAGCAGCCTACTCCAAAACAAGTAGTCATTGAAAACTCTATGAATAGCAGAGAAGCACTGTCAAATATAGTTCCAGAAAATCAGGCATTCAAGAAACAACTGGGGAAGAGTTGCCTCCTCAAAGTAGAGTTGACCTTAATGATGGGAATGGAGGAAAGCCCTGGGGACCTCCATTTGCTGATGTGGAACAACTTAAAATGAGAAGAAACAATGGGGTCAAACATAGAAAGATCCTGTGCATGGCACAGTGCTGGGTAGTGCTTCATTCTGCTGAACTTAGGGTTGCTATAAGTCAGATTCTACTCACCTGCACCTAACAGACACATTAGGGAGATCAGTATGGAGGTTCCTCAGAAAACTAAAAATAGAACTACTATATCATCCAGCTATACCACTTCTAGGAATATGCCCAAAAGAAGACAAATCATCACACCACAGGGATACCTGCACATCCGTGTCTATTGAAGCACTCTTAACAATTGCAAAGGTATGGAATCAGTCCAGATGTCCATCAACTGGTTTAAAAATGACTGGATTAAAAATGTGGTGTGCATTTAAACATTAGAATGTTATTCAGCATAAAGAACGAAATTATGTTATTTGCAGCAAAATGGATGGAACTGGAGATCATCATTTTAAACAAAATAATTCAGACTCAAGAAGAAATGGTACATGTTCTCACTCATCTGCAGGAGCTCCATTTACCTTAAAGGAAAAAAAATATGCACGCACACACACACACACACACGCACACAATTGTACATATCTAAGATTGGAAAATACATGAGTAGGGAGGGGACTCCTGAGATGAAGGAGGGAGATAGGAATAGTGGAAAACACAGGATGCAACCCTATAAAAATTCCGTAATGAATCTCACCCTACTGTACCCAACTTTTAAAAAAATCATAGTAGCTGGGCACAGTGGCACACGCCTGTAATCCCAGCAACTCAGGAGGCAGAGGGAGAAGGATCGCAAGTTCAAAACCAGAGGCAGTCTGCGTAATTTAGTGTGACCCTTTCTCAAAAAGTAAAAAAATGGGCTGAGGGTGCAGCTCAGTGGAACAGCACTTATAAAGCATGCAAGTGGGAGGCCCTGGATTCAGTACTGAAAAAAAAATCACACTATACCTCATAAATATTTACAATTATTACATGTTAATAAAAAAGTTTTTGAATACTATTTAAGGAGATGGAAGTGTCAACAACTCTGATTTAATAACTGCACTGAATATCTGAACTGAATTATTACTCTGTACTCCATAAATATGTACAATTAAAAAACTAATAAAGCAACTATGTGTTGTTTATAAAAGAAACATCAAAAGCAAATGATATAAAAAGACATGGCAAAAAAAATTAACCAGAATAAAACTAGACTAGCTGTTACTTTTAGGTGAAAAAGGCTTTAAGACAAAAACAATTATAAAGGATAAAGAGTGTAATTAATAATCAAAAAAGTTTCAGGATTCAATACTCTAGGAAGATATAAAAAATATAAGCCTGTATGTTCAAAATGAAATAACCTTGAAATATATGATGCAAAAATTAAAATTAATCAACATCTTAATATCTGCCACCATGGGGAGAAACTGAAAAACCCACTACTATAACTGATAGACTTAAACAAGTGAAATTTTAGTAAAAACACAAAATTTAACTTTCACAATTAATCTCAATTTAATGAACAGATATTAAACCCCACACCTGACAGTGTGGGATTTTGCGCATTGATGTAATGGTGAAAACTGTATTACCGGTATCACAGATACCAGCACGGTCACCCATGGGGATAGCTTTCAGCTGAGCTTCCAGACTAAGTCAGACTAAGGAACAGGACCTGACAGCCCACTCCCCATATAATTAGCCATTGAAAACACTAGGAATCTCAGAGAAACACCCTCAAATATAGTGCTGGAACATGAACCCCCACCCCCAGGTTGGAAGGCACTCAAAAGACAACTAGAGAAGAGTTGCCTCCTCAAAGTAGAGTCGACCTTAATGATGGGAATGGAATAAAGCCTCAAGGACCTCATTTGCTGATGTGGCACAACTCAAAGTAAGAAGGAACAACTGTAAATATCCAATAATAATTGTAACATGGAACATATATTGTATAATCTAGGAAATTAGAAGTTATCAAAAGGAAAATGGAGCACATAAACATCGACGTCTGAGGCATCAGTGAGCTAAAATGGATTGGCATGGGCCATTTTGAATCAGATAATCATCTGGTCTACTATGCTGGGAATGATAAAGAGCAATGGGGTTGCATACATCATCAAAAAAGACATCACAAGATCTATCCTGAAGTACATGTTGTCAGTATAGAATAATATTCGTATGCCTACAAGGAAGGTCAGTAAATATTACTATTATTCAAATTTGCACACCTACAACTAAGGCTACAAATGAAGATAAGGAAGATTCCTACCAGCTTCTGCATTCTGAAATATATTATACACACAATCAGGGATGTGCTGACAATTATTGGTGCCTGGAATGCAAAAACTAGAAACAAAGAAGACGACTCAGTAGTTGGAAAACATGGTCTTGGTGAACAGAAATGGTGCTGGAAATTGCATGATACAATCTTGTCAGACCAATGACATTTTCATTGCAAATACAGTTTTTCACCAATGTAAACAGTGACTATACACATAGAATTCACCAAATGGGGAATACAGGTACCAAATTGACTACATTTATAGAAAGAGATGGTGGAAAAGTTCAATATCAAAAGTCAGAACAAGACCAGGTGCTGATTATATATCAGACCATCAACTCCTCATATGCAGTTCAAACTGAAACTGAAGAAAATTAGAACAACTGTATGAGAGCCTCGGTATGAACTTGAGTATATTTCACCTGGCTTCACAGACCACTTCAAGAACAGGTTTGATGCAATAGGCACTAATGACTGAAGATCAAAGAAGTTGTGGAATAACATCAAAGACATTCACGAGGAAAGCAAAAGGTTATTAAAAGTCAGGAAAAAAAGAAAAGACCAAATTACATATCAAAAGAGACTCTGAAACTTGCCCTTGAGCACCAAGAAGCTAAAGTGAAAAGAAGACATGATAAAGTTAAGGAACTAAACGGATGATTTTGAAGGGCAGATCAAGAAGACACAATCAAATATTATAATGACAAGTGCAAAGGGCTGGAGATAGAACACTAATGGGAAAAACATGCTGTTTTTTCTCAAGCTTCAGGAATGGAAGAGAAAATTCAAGCCTCAAGTGGCAATAGTGAAGGATTCTACAGGGAAAATATGAAATGATGCAGAGAACATCAACAGAAGATAGAAGGAATACACAGAGGCATTATATCAAAAAGAATTGGTGGATGACCATTTCGAGAGGTTGCATATGATCAAGAACCAATAGTACTGAAGGATGAAGTGGAAAGTCCCTTGAAGGAATTGGCAAAACACAAAGCTCCAGGAATTGATGAAATAACAATAAAAATGCTTCAACAAACAAATGCAGCACTGGTGGTGCTCACAAGTTTACACCAAGAGATTTGGAAAACAGCTACCTGGCCAACTGACAAGAAGAGATCCATGTTTGAGACTATTTACCAAGGAAGAGGATCTGACCAAATGTGGAAGTTACCAAACCATATTGTTAATATCACATACAACTAAAATTTTACTAAAGATCATTAAAAAGAGACTGCAGCAGTTTATAAACAGGGAACTGCCAGAAAATCAAGCTGGATTCAGAAGAGTGCATGGAACCAAAGACATCCTTGTTGATGTCAGATGGATATTAGCTAAAAGCAGAGAATACCAAAAAGATGTCTGTTTATGTTTTATTGACTATGTAAAGGATTTTGACTGTGTGGATCATAACAAATTATGGATAACATTGCAAAGAATGAGAGTACCAGAGCACTTAATTGTACTCATGAGGAATCTGTATATGGACCAGGAGGCACTCATTCAAACAGAACAAGGAAACACTGCCTGGTTTAAAATCAAGAAAAGTGTCTATCAGGGCTGTGTCCTTTCACTGTACTTCTTCAATCTCTATGCTGAGCAAATAATCCTAGAAGCTGGACTTTATGAAGAAGAATGTAGCATCAGGATTGAAGGAAGATTCACTAACAACCTGCATTAAACAGATGACACAACTGTACTTGCTGAAAGTGAAGAGGATTTGAAATATTTACTGATGAAGATCAAAGAACACAGCTTTGAGTATGGATTGCACCTTCACATCATTTAAACAAAAGTCCTTACAAATAGATCAGTACACTACTTCACAATAAATGGAGAAACAATTGAAGTTGTCCAAGATTATGCTTTACTTAGTTCTACAATCAACAACCATGGAAGCAGCAGTCAAGAAATCCAAAGACATATTGCATTGGGAAAAGCGGTTGTAAAAGGTCTCTTAAAACTGTTCAAAGAAAAGATGTCACATTGAAGATAAAGGTGCGCCTGACTCATGCCATAGTATTTTCAGTCACATCATATCGTTGTAAAAGCTGGACAGTGAACAAGGGAGACAGAAGAATTGATACTTTTGAATTATGGTGTTGGAGATGACCATTGGATACACCATGGACTGCCAAAAGAGCCAACAGATCTGTCCTAGAAGTGCAACCAGATTGCTCCTTGGAAGCAAGGATCGCTAGATTGTGTCTGATGTATTCTGGACATGTTGCCTGGAGGGACTAATCCCTGGGAAGGACATCATGATTGGGAGAGAGGTAGGTCAATGAAAAAAAGGTAGACCCTCAACTAGATGGATTGACACAGTGTCTGTATCAATGGGCTTAAATATAAAAAAAGATCATGTGCCTGGCACAGATTTGGGTAGTGCTTTGTTCTGTTGTACATAAGGTCACTAAGAGTCAGACCCGATTCAACAGCACCTAGCAACAGCACTAAAGTCCATGTTGAACTATTCCAAAACTTGACCAAACATTAGGCCATGAAAATAAATCTCAATAATTTCAAAGTAAATCAGTATCATTAAAGAGTATGTTTTCTGACCCTAATCTATGAAGTCAAAAATCAGAGAAGTCTTTTTTAGGAAACAGAGTGAAGAGGAGAGGTGACTATTACAATTTGTGCCCTGTACATGAGTGAATTATCAATTTTTAAAGGGTTTTTCCTTAAATGTTGGACTAGTGGCCAAAAGTATAAGTGGTTATTGCTGGGTGCCATCAAGTCAGGTCTGACTAATAGCAACCCTATGGATAACAGAATGAAACACTACACAGCACTGCATCATACACCTGATCTTTTTTTTTTATGTTTGAGTCCATTGTTGCAGCCACTATGCTTTTTCTCATTTTGAGTCACGCTACATCAGCTAAAGGAGGTCCCAAGAGCTTTACTCTGTTCCCATCATTAAGGTCCACTCTACTTTGAGGAGGCAACTCTTCCCCAGTAGGTTCTTGAATGCCTTTCAGCCTGGGGGGCTCATTTTCTGGAACTATATTTGACTGTGCTTCTCTGCTATTCATGGGCTTTTCAATGGCTAATTGTTTCTGGAGTGGGTTGCGGGGTCTTTCTCCCTCGTCTGTTTTAGTCTGGAACCCCAGCTAAAACCTGTCCACCATGAGTGCCCCTACTGGTATCTGAAATGCCAGTGGCATAGCTTTCAGCATCACAGCAACACACAAGCCCCCATAGCATGACAAACTGACAGACCCTTGGGGGGATGGGTAACACACACACACACACACACAAACACACACACACACAGTAGCAGAACCACACAAATAAACTACAAGAAAAATATTTAAATTAAAAGACTGAAACATTAAGACTAGTTCCTTTCACCAGATCCACACAATACAAATCCCATGAATAAGTCATGATAACATTCACTGTGTAGCCAGTAACTACTCTTCTCTAGAGGCTACTCAGTGGAGACTCTGGACCAGCAAGATAAGCACCACCTGGAAGGCTACTAAAAACACAGAAAACTAGGCCCATCCCAGAATGACGGAATCAAGATCTTCTTTTTAACAAGATACACACATGATTTGCTATCTCATTAAAGTGAGCAGAACTGATCTACAGCATAACTTGAGCTAACCTCTCAAGCAAGGGCTTAAGATGTGTGGGATCTGCCCTGTGCTAGATGCTGAAAGAAGCAGAATGTGTCAGGAAGCTAGACATGCATTCAGAATATGGATAGCCTGGGGCTATGCAGAGAGAGGACAGATGTTGTGTATTTCAAGCAACTACTAATAAGGAAGATTTTCCCTAAGGAAGAAAGTCCCTTCCCTCTTCCAACAAAAGGAAAAAACAAAAAACAAACAAACTCACAAAAACAGCTGGCTGACTATAATCCCAGCTACTCAGGAGGCAGAAGCAGGAGGATAAAGAGTCTGAGGCCAAAGGCAGTCTGCATAATGTAGCAGAACCTTGTCTCAAGACAAAATAGTGAAACATGCTGGGGGTGTGGCTCATTGGTAAAGCACTTGCAAAGCATGCATGGGTTCAACCCCCCAGTACCACACACACACACACACACACACACACACACACAAAAGAAACCTTTTTTTTTTTTTTTTGCAGTACTGGGGGTTGAACCCAGGGCCTCACGCTGTGCAAGTGCTGGACCACTGAGTTGCACCCTCAGCCCATTTTTTTTTTAACTTTTTGAGACAGGGTCTCGCTAAGTTTGCAGACAGCCTCTGGTCTTGAACTTGCGATCCTCCTGCCTCCACCTCCCAAGCCAATGGGATTACAGGTGTGCGCCACCATGCCCAGCTCACAAAAACAATCTTTTAGTTGAAGTCTAATACACATGCAATAAAATGCCCAAATCCTAAATTTACAACTCCATTAAAATTATCATAAACTGGACACATCACATAACTAAGGAGAATTCATCCTCCAAGTAAATTCAGATAAGAAGACATCACTTAACAAAGAATTACCTGCAGATGCATAAGAACAGGTGATGCCTAGCAGCTCTCTCATCACCAGGTAAATGGCAAGTAAGACTGGCATCCAGATCAGGGCTGGATTCTGAGGGTTGCAACTCAGACTGCTAAAAATACAAGGATCCTGCCCTGCAGTGTGTTGATGTATTCACAGTTGCTGTGTATTTACAGGGTTATAGAAAGGCTAACATTCAAGCTCTCCTCTCTCCTCCTAGCTGGGTTATCTGTATCCTTTTACTTAATCTCCCCATATATTGACTTTCTCTATTTTATTGTGATTGAAATGCATCTACTTTAAAAACAT
The DNA here is from genome assembly GCA_007922755.1 of Pedetes capensis. NCBI lineage: Eukaryota > Metazoa > Chordata > Mammalia > Rodentia > Pedetidae > Pedetes > Pedetes capensis. Next base: position 16,859 of record VMDO01001152.1, read on the forward strand.
TGTGTGCCTATCATGTACAGTGAACACAGACTGGCTCTGTGTAGAAACAGGTGCCCTGAGAGGTCTCTCTAAGGTGCTAACAAATCCATCCAAGCATAGCAAGTGTGTTTACCCTCAACAGAGCTTCTCCTATAAAAACAGATCTCTTTAATAATAAAATAGAGACAACCAACACGTCAAAGTACTGTAGCTCTCTAGGTTTTCATAGAGTATCGCAATGGCTCTTCCGTGTTGTCTTTGCCACCACCCCAGAAGCCAGGCCAGGCAGGCACTGGCTGCAGGTGTAATTGAAGCAGCTGTGTCCTGGCTGCATCCTCCTCCAGACCTGAGCCAGAGCCACACTCCTAAAGGGCGAAGGCATCCCTCGGGCAGCTGTGTCCACAGTGCTTGGCTCCACCTTCTGTGCACAGAAGGCACAACAAATGTTTGCCAAAGCCTCTAGAAAGCTTTCAAATACTTTAATCACGATTCCTGCATCTTAAACATTGTGCCTGATCCTCATTATCTTAGCTTCCCTTGGATTCCACTCTAGCAGTGGGCACTGTGACAAAAGCCCTTCCATGAACTCTTATAAGGGAAAAGCCTTTTCTTCCCTTTTTACACCTACTTGATTCAGTGTTGAAAATCATATATTCCATTTTCATTTTCCTTAGAGAGCAAACATCGGTGCCTTATTATTACATTGTAAGAGTCATTAAACAGGCAGTTTTGTTTTAACTTCCAGAACCAGTAACAGAACGTAACACACAGTAAGTTCTCACAAAGTCTAGGCTGAATTGTTTCTTCTAGAAATTTCCTTGGGCACTGTGTCTAGGTCAACGGTCTCATAGAAAAATCCACATCACTATTTCTTATGAGCTGAATGTTTGTGTCCTTCCAAGATTCACAGTTGAAACTCTGACTGCCGATGTGATGGTATTTGCAAGTGGGACCTTTGGGAGATAACTAGGCTTAGATGAGTTCATGAGGAAATGACCCCCCTGAGTGGTTTAGCGCCCTGGTAAGAAGAACACAGAGAGTACACTCTCCTCATGAGCACACACCCAGGAAAGGCCATGTTAGCACACAGTGAGGAAGCAGTTGTCTGTAACTGGGAAGAGTGCCCTCACCAGACATGGAATCTGCCAGCACCTCAGTCCTGGACTTTCCAGTCTTCAGAATTGTGAGAAACATATATCTGCTGATGAAGCCACTCAGTCCACAGTATATATAACAGCCTGGAGTGGACCTAGACATCCTTACAAAAAAGCATAATGTTTTAAAGGAAAGAATTAAAATGCTTCTTCACAGGATCAAAATAAAATTTTAATTTTACCCCACAAAGAGAGTTATACAATGTGAAGGACGGAAGGTCAAAGAATAATCTGTAGATGCTTTGCTACAGCTTCTTAATCAAAGGGATCCTAATCAACATTGACCATGAATGCCTGGATTGCATAATAACAAGCAGAAGGAGGGGAAAAAACAAGTGAAGTAATCAAATAGCTCCTTGGATTTATTTAGTAGCTAACCATGTGTCCTAGTCAGCATGCATTTCATTTCAACACAGAGCATGAATGCTTTTACTCTTCTGTCGATTTCTTTTTTCTGAAGGGTAAAGGTTTTTTCACTTGCTATTTCCAATAGGAAAATGGAGTTTTAAAAACTTGTGCATGAATATGGGCATGGTGGTATGCACCTGTAGTTCTGGCTTCCCAGGAGGCTGAAGCTGGAGGATCACTTGACCCACGAGTTCAGGGATAGCCAAGGCAACATAGCAAGACTGTCTCTTAAAAATAGAAAAAAAATCTTATGTGCATGGTGTATTGCTGCCTCCTAGAGTCCATTAATTCCTTCAATCAAGCAGATAGCCAAGTATTGGTCACTTACTACAGTGCTGGACACTATGCTAGGCACCAGGAATACAAAGATGAAAAATATATGTCCTTGCTCTGTGGGATTTTACATTCCACTTATCAGTACAAAATGGAAGCTGTTAGGTAAGTCTCTCTTAGGACCAAGAGGGGCACCAAAGTGACACAGAGAGAGTCAAGAGGGAAGGAAGGGGACCTGGCAAAGTAGGACAGAGATGTATTTCAGAGCAAGCTCCAAGAAAACCTAAGAAAGCCTTCAACCATCTGCATCCCTGAAGGATAGGATGCAGGGATAAGGGCAGCAAGAGAAAAGGATGGGGAGGTTAGATTTCGACTGTAGGCAGAGTTTTAAACAGAGAAATAACAGAATTGTATTTTCAGTTGGGACCAGAAAGGACAAGGGAATAGAAGCATTGGGACCAGTTGGGAGGCTGCTAATCAGACTGAGCAATAGCATTGGCCTAGACGAAGCAGAAGAGAAAACAGAGTTAAAAGATGCTAAGGAAACAGGATCAATAGGACTCGGTGGTTGAGAGTTTATTGGCTGGGAGAGGCAGTTGATGGTAACAACTGATGTTTACGGAGTATAGCACTTGAGCTGTGTCCAGAGAGTCAATGAACTGAGGATAGAAAATATTTGAAACAAAGAAATTATATGTGTACTGAATATCTACAGACTTTTTTCTTGTCATTATTGCTTAAACAAGATAGTATAACTATGTGCATTACAAGATATAAGTAATCTAGCAATGGTTTAAACGATACAGGACATTATATAGTGGTTATATGCAAATACTATGCCACTTTATATAGAGAATTTGAGCATTCATTGATTTTGGTATCCATGGATACCAAGGGTCAACTGTACTTACATTGAACTGTACCACTCATAGATGCAAGTACTATAACATCTAAACCACAAAAGGACACTACTTTGCAAGGTAAAAAATCAAAAGCAGAGCAGGTGGTAAATTTGTTTACCCAAAGTCACTATCAGTACATGCTGGTAAAGGAGAACTGGAGATGATGCCCAGGATTCTGCCCTGGCAGAGTGCACTGACCCCTGCCCATCTCTCTGGCCACTCCATATCTCAGATGTCCTGCTCCATCAACATTCTGGGGCTCTCAGCCACCTTCACACTCTCTGACATTTCTCCTTTTCATCTTTATTCATGCTGTTGTCACTCCCTGGAATGCCTTCCTTCTCTTGGTTTCTTAACATCATCTCCTCCAAGAAACTGTTCTTAGCCTATCCCTTGCCACCCCCACCCAGCCCATTATAATTCTCCACTTAGAAGTCTGTCTCCTCCAGCTGACTCTACCATCTGGGAGAGAAATAGTGACATCTCATTCATTCCAGTAACCCTGGGTTCAGGCAAGAGGCTGGTGCATAGGTTGAGCTAAGTAGTAGGAAATATTCCATAGGAACTAGGTTTAGGAGAGGAAGACAGGAATTCTGCTTTGGACACATTGCGTTGGAGATGATAGAAGGGCATGCAAGTAGAAAAGTCTAGCAGACAGCTGTATGTGCAAGCATAGCACCTGCAAGAAAGCTGGTCTGAGTTGGTAATTTCTCTGCAAGAGTCACCTGAATAAAGATGAAGTCACAGAAGGGGAAATTATGTACTGGGATCACTCTCTTCTCACCTCCTTTGATTCCCATGTCCTTTGCTTAGGCTTACCTCCACTACACACTTCTCCTGTATCACCTCCTAATAAAAAATACTGACCTCATCGTCCACTGTCCTCTGGGCTTAGCTCAAGACAACCTTCTCCCTGAAATTAGCTACATTCCTACCCATGCATTTGCTCATATTTCTTCTTCCTAACTACCTCCAGCCCAGGCTCTTCCTACATCTGTATTTGGGCTGCCCACTTTGTAAGGCTAAGCAAGTTCCTTAACCTTTCTGTACCTGAATTTCTTCTAATTAACATGGGGCTAATATCAGACCAACTTCTTAAAGGTTGTTGTGATGATGAACTGAGCTAATTCACATAAAGTGCCATTACTATTCTTTGTGTCCAGGTTTACCTCACATTCTACTCATAACTCAGAAAACTTTGTTGCCCCATGTTAAGCTGCCCACCAAGAGACAGACTGTATAGAGGGCCATTGTCTAGCATTTGGTAGTTATCAATCAACATCATCCAAATATCAACATAAATGGAGGATGCCACAAAGAAGCACTAACTTAAGAGGAGGAAGATGAAGAGATTATAGTTATAATAATATGGACTTTGACTGCATTTTCTTCCTGTCTTCTACTTGTTATATCTGCTCTAGACACATTGACCTTCTAGCTAATCTTGAATATGACAAGCTCATTCCTCCCACATGTGTCTGTCAGGTTGTCATGCTGTGGGGGCTTGTGTGTTGCTGTGATGCTGAAAGCTATGCCACTGGTATTTTAGATACCAGCAGGGCCACCCATGGTGGACAGGTTTCAGCTGAGCTTCCAGACTAAGAAAAACCAAGGAGAAGGACCTAGCAGCCCACTCCCAAAACAAGTAGCCACTGAAAACTCTATGAATAGCAGAGAAGCACCTTCAAGTATGGTGCCAGAAAATGGGGCTCCCAGGTGGGAAAGCACTCAAGAAAGGACTGGGGAAGAGTTGCCTCCTCAAAATAGAATTGACCTTAAGGGTGGGAATGGAGTAAAGCCCCTGGGACCTCCATTTGCTGATGTGAGATGACACAAAAATGAGAAGAAATATAGTGGCTGCAACAATGGCCTCAAACATAAAAAGATCATGTCCATGGCACAGTGTAGACTAGTGCTTTGTTCTGCTGTACTTGGGGTCACCATGAGCTGGGTCTGAATCAATAGCACTTAATCACAATAAACAACATTCTTGCCATGGGGCCTTTGCACTTACTATTCACGTTACCAGGGATCCTCTCTCCCATATACTGGAATGTCTTGTTCCTTTCCTTCGTTTAGGTCTCTTCTCAAATATCTCCTTAGAAAGGTCTTCCCTATCTGAAATAGCCACTACTGTGCTTTGTCACCTCTTTGGGCTCCTTATTAAGCCTTCTCAAATCTGAAGCTGCCAGCTCAAAGCCAGGCCTGCAGGTCTGATAAGGCTCTTCCTCGTTTCGTCTGGGACAGGACCCCAGTCTGCTTTCCTTTGCATGGCCAAGACCCAGTCACGTCTCACTAAAAGAGTCTTGTGCATATGATTATATCATGAGCTAACAGTGGTTAAGAACCCTAAACTATTTAAAGGACAAAGAGAGAAATGTCAATTGTGAGGATAAAGGGTTGAGGCTTTAAAAATTCCGAATTTTAAAAATGGCATCATTCATTCAATGTATATTTACTAGAGGGCATATTACAGTGATTTAATACCCTCATCTCACTTCACATTTCTAGAATATATGAGTCTAGACAGTGGTCTGAAAGTAAAAATTTGTGCTTAAATATAGAAAGAGCAAGTTCTAATACAGGATCAAAAATGCACATTGGAAGGAAAACTAATGAGGTTTACTGGAGGTTGCTGCTAATGGAATGCATACATAGCCAAATTCCTCTCTCTTCTTAGGAACCTAAAACACACCGTCTACAGTGTAACTGTTCATTCTCTTGGCAACCCTTGAGCTAAAGATAGGACTAAAGCATTTATTCAATCAATCAAATGAATGTAAAAATTGAACCCTCTAAATTCCAGGGGGAAAAAACTTAGATCATCTTTCATCATGATACCTAAACCCAAACTCAGTAGCATTGAAAAGGGGCATTTTTTTTAAAGCAATTCAATTGTCAGAAAGATAATTTGTTGTGGGAGGGGCTGAGCCCACCAAATTCTCATAAGATAATTATCTCAACAGCAGTTGGTGGGTGAAGAATATACTGAATGCGCTCGTTTGGTTTTTCCTAACTTGTTCGCTAGGTTGAAAACCCTAACAAGATAGGACTAACCTATCTTGTCACCTCTTGAGTCACATAGCCACAACCTAAGAATTAATGGGGACTTGGGAGCCAGATGTCTTCACCAATTTAGGAATGGGGGAGGGAAGAGAATGTGTCAGAAATATATTTAAAACAGCACAAATTCTGGCTATTTTTCTGTTTCTTTCAAGGTTCTAAAGAGAACTCCATGTAATTCTTAATTGCAAAAGAAAAAGAAAGAAAGAAAGAAAAAATTATCAGCCATGCTTTCCTTTAGTTACCTAATATTCTTGCTTTTCAAAATAATTTCACTTATTCTGACTTCATTTTCTCCACCTAGGTGCCCATTTAAGCTTCTAAAGCTCCTAGACATTTACAGAACTGATTTTTATTTAATTCTATTGCTGACAGTATCCATAGAGCAGCATCTAAAATGATGTAAAAGATCAGAAGTTGGATCCCTCTGATAGGAAAAGGTGTAAAAATAAATCTTTATTTTGCAAATTGAATATGCCTATAACACCATCAGAATACTGATTTATCCAATGTTGAGTGATAATGTATGTGAAGTAAAGACAACTCACATACCAGTGAAGACGCTGGGTAAAAAAAAGAAAAGATAGGCTGCTAGTATGTAATTTGTAACCTGCTCACAATTTGTTAGTGATTCCCAAGCATCCATTACAAATCCTCTGAGTTGCTTAAATAATCATTTTAAACTGTCTGAATGGGAGAGAGGGATAGGGAGAGGGCAAAAATGAGGGAGAGAAGGGAGGGGGAGAGACAGCGGGAGGGGGTGACACAGAGGGATGGAGAGCAAGGGAGAGAGAGGGAGAGAAAGAGAGGGGGAGAGAGACACTGCTTTAACCTTGGGAAAATGAGGAGGGGACACCCCTGGGTTCTGAAGTCCACACCCAATAGCAATATTTTCCTTCCCACCAACCCCAGGATTTCAGATGTCCAGGCAGAACACTCCCCAACAAATTGTTAACAGCCTTCCTTCCGTTGCAAACTCCAAATCTAGATGTTATCACAGCTGATTGCAAGCAAGGCGCAGGGAAGATGGACTACTTGAGTTTCTGCCTTCTATAACCAAGTCGCAGCAGCATTTCTGATAACAGACTAAAGAGAATGGCTTTTTCCACACAAGCAGGAATGTTGATAAGAAAAAGGCTTGCTGGGTTTTCTAGCTGAGCCTCAAACCTGCACACTGATTTTGTTCTCCTTCAGAACTGTGCAACGCCGTGTGTGTGTGTGTGTGTGTGTGTGTGTGTACATATATACACATATATATGTTTTAACCCCCTCTAAAATTGGGATAGGGAGTAGTGCCTTCTATTGCCTCAGAACTTTTCTTTCCAAAATGACTTCCCATTTGCATTAAAAACACACTTCAGTGCATATTATTTTAACTCCACAGCATCTGTCAGAGATGTTTTCATTTCTCATTGACAGAAGGAGAAACGCAGGAGCAGAAAAGTTTAAATAACTTACCCACTGCGAATAACTGACCACAAGGTCACTCAGGGACGAGTTGGGCGCTGACAGAACGTCCATCTCCCAACTCCAAGCCCCGCACCCGCATCCCTTCCCCCGAGGGGTCGGAAGCTACTGGAATTTTTCCGGATTCTCGAGCTCCCAAAGCCTCCCACATTTGAGGCGTTTTGATTTCACAGACTCTTCCCGCAAAAGCCCCCTTCCCGGGTTGCAGGCAGCCGCCCACCCCGCGGAGCCGCGGTCCCCCGGCCCGATGGGCGGCGCGCAGCCGGCTCCCTCCCTTCCAGGCCCCCTCGCGGAGCCGAACCCCAAAGTTTCCTGGGGTGCTCGGGCTGCTCCCAGGGCCCCGTCCGCCCGCCCTCGCTGCCCCGGGGGCCCGCATTACCGTAAGCGGTGAGGGAGGCCATCCCGGCCCGCGTCCTGCCCGGGCTGTCGGCGTGAGCAGCCGCCTGCGCGCCGCGCCCCTGGACGGCCGGCGCCCGCCCGGCGAGTGCACGCGCTCGGCTCCCGCGGCGCCCGGCCGCCCGGCTCCGGAGCATGCCCAGTCGGCCCGCCGCGGCCCCGGAGAGGTGCGGGCGCGCAGGTGCGTCCGGCGGGGGCTCGGCGGCGAGGGCGCGGACGGGGCGCCGCGCTCCGGACCTCCGCGGGGATTGAACCCGTGGCAGAGGGCGCGCGGCCCGAGAGAGGAGGGGCGAAGCCGGCCGAGGGCGGTGCTGGGCGGAGGCGCGCGGCGAATTCGACCCCGCGACGGGCATCTGGCAGGACCGCCGGTGGGTCCGCGCCAAGCAGGGCTTCCCGCTACTGCGGTGGTGGCGGCCGGGTTAACCCCGCAAAAGCGAGGTTGATGGGGGCGGGGGGGCGGCGTGCTGCCTCCACAGCCTCCCAGACCTCGCCTCCAGCCCCCTTCTTAGGGAAGTCCCACTGGAGAGCGCGCCAGGGACGCAGGGGGTGGGTCCTGCCGCCTGTGACTCTGGCGCGATTCCCAGCCTAGGGGACAGTCTTAGGAGTCTTGGGAAGGGTTTGCCTCCGAGGCCAAAGCCCAGGGGAGAGCGGCACCTTGTCCTGAGGACTTTATTTATGAAGCCGATGATTGCTAAATACCGAATTCTGATCCCACTGATTCAGACCTGTCCCAGCGCATCATCCTGTATCACCCTTATTCCTGCTTATATAAAGACCAAAAGGTTATGGCCAGCATCCTATTCCACTCTGACTATCCCGCTCCTGACTCAAGGCGGGACTCCAAAGTTTGTTGAATGACTGGATGTCCCAGTCTCCTTTGGCTCACCCTCCCTGGAAGCCCACGCATCCTATTATGAGGGGTCTCCGTTTCAAATCAGCTGTAGGGAAAATCGGGGGGCAGAAGAGGGAGAGAGACCTGAGAAGCCAGTGGCTCCTGTGGGCAGCGGCGCAGGAGAATAGGGAAGGTGGCCTATTGCTTCTGTGGGTCAGGCGCATGCGAGGCTTTGCAATTCCCAAACGTAAAATCGTGGCAACACAGTGATCACCTCCAGGGCGTCCTGGGACTATGCTGATAGTCCTGATCACCAAGGAATCACGGTCTTGAAATAGAACAGCGACTGGCAAATAGAGCGGGCCAATGTTGTCAAGGCTATTCACCTGCATTTGGGGTTGTGCCAACTCAGGTGTAAGCACACAGTACAAAGAAATCCAGCGGAGCAAAACCTACTGTTTCTTTAGAAGCTTCTGACGTCTCCAGCTGTGGTGCTCCCCAGGCCTACCCCAGCTGTCAGATTGGGCATTTCCAAATTCCTCTTCCCTCCCAGACTTCTGGCTCTTCAGAGATATCAGCAGTTGGGTGAAGCTCTAAGATACAATGTCAGTGCCCCTAAGTCCTCCTTTTGAGAGAAAAGCTCAGACTTCAGCCGGTGAGGGAGAGTGGGAGAGTCCTGTCCTGGGTATTGAAAGCACAGGACAGTTTATTCGCAGTAGGTCAGCCACCTAGCAACTGTGTGACCCTTATTCAGACACCCTCTCTGAAGTTCATATCACCACCTGTGAAGTCATGTTACTGCTATGCCCACCTTATAGAACAGTTGCAGGGATCGCGTGGGTTGTGGACGGCATCATTCTGGAGGCTCTGTCTTGGAAACTGCTTCCTGGCTCCACCACACCCCTTGAAGGCCCCCCAGCCTCTCTCCCATGTTTCTTCAAATTCACACTCTACTTACTCCAGACTGAACTTGAGCACATGGTCATGCATCTAGCCTGCCATAGGGCTGTGCACCCTGCCTGCCTCTGCCAAGCCTCCTCCTGGGCCTCCGCATGTCCTGTTCACCTCATCTCCACCCCTCTGCTCCTTAGCAGCTCTGGTTGGGCACTCATCTTCATTTGTTCCACCTCTGATGTCTCTCCCTAAATCTGGAACTGCCCCTTGGATCCCCTCTGTGCAGGGGCTGAATCTCTAGGCTATGTGTATGTTATCTTCTGACCTCCAGTTCTTTCCCCTCCCTTTACCACCGGGTTTCAGCTCAGGTAGAGTCATGAGAAAGGACAATTAAAATGAGTTACAAATTGCACTTTAATTCTTCTTGGCAGCTCTTTCTAATTAGCAGGAACTAAAATGTAGAGTCTAATCAATTAAACCACCCTAGAGTCTAGTCTCCTCAGATCTCGGAAGCTAAGTAGGGTCAGGCCTGGTTAGTCCTTGGATGGGAGACCGCCTGAGAATAGTGAGTGCTGTCAGCTTGGGAGAAGGACCCAGCAGCCCACTCCCCAAACAATCAGTTATCAATAACCTTGCAACTAGCAGAGAAGCACTGACAACAGTGCCAGGCATGGCACAGTGTCGAATAGTGTTTCGTCTGTTGTACATAGGGTCTCTATGAGTCAGATCCTACTCGATGGCACCTAATAACAATAACAATTAACCTCTCATAAGGCTATGTGAACTTCCACCCATGTAACATTACTTCAAATCCTTGAGATACTTGGATCCCTCAACAGGATTAAGATTGAGAACAGTAGACCTGTTTTTGAGGAATTGGTGATTAAATACACCTCGTTCCTTGTCATAATTTCTATGAGTCTTCAGGTGATAATGAGGTCTTTAAGCAGCAGCCTACCTGGCTCCGAGGGTGTGGCAGGAGGCGGGATCTCCACCTACCTCACATCCTTGTAGCAGACAAAGGCAAATGAAGAATTAGTGTGTCCTCATGAAGCACAGTTATAAAAGCTCCAGAGAGAGCAAGTGGTTCTCTTTGCAGGATTCACACGTGACTTTACCAGAGAAGAGATGTTTGAAAGATGAGGTCCAGGATTTGTAAGTTGCCAATAAAATTTCTTAAAGACAACCTAGTCATTCAAAATTTTCTATTTCATTCATTCATCAATGTTTTCAGAAGTAAAATATGAATTACCACAACCTTGATAAAAGCTGTGTCCTAAATCTTTCCAGGAAATTTTTTTTTCACATGATAGATTGGGAAACTCGTTCTCTTCTTTTCAGCATGCTCTGAACTTGAATTATTTGATTCACCATTACTGACCTGAATGTGATTATACTGTATTTGCCACTGTAGCAGACTGACTCTCTGCAGTTAACATTTTTAATAATTCATTTTAACTTTGTGGTTTAGTAACTATTCTACAAATACACGTTCTATAATACTACTGAATCTGAAAAGTAATTTAGTTTCCATTTGCCCACAATCAATCTTAGAATTTGATCTATTATTAAAAATTTAACAAATTAAACATTTAAAAATATTGTTGTCCCCTACATTCCAGTAACATTTAAGATCTTTACTATAGCATTTATCACATCATGTTATAATTTACTTACCCATCCATTTCCCCACTGGAAGCCAGAGACTATGTCTTATCTTTCAGGGTATCTGTATTAGTCCATTTTCAGCTGCTAGTAACATTATTCTACAGATTGAATAAGTTTTAAGGAACAGAGGTTTATTTTGGCTGATGGTTCTGTAGGTCCAAGGTTAAAGGGCCACATGTGGTGATGGCTGTCTTGCTGGCAGAGTTGCAAGTTGGTACAGGGCAAGAGACAGGGAGTGTACATCTGTGTCTCTGTGTCTCTTCTGGTCTCTGTCTCTCTTCTTGTAAAGCCACCAGGATTCAATCATGAAGGCTCACCTTAGTGACTATCAATCCTAATAATCTCCCAGTGGCTCTACCTCTAAGTAGAGTCAGAGTAAGTAACCATCCTCCTAATGCTTCACAATAGGGATTGCACTTTAACATGTGAAATCCTGGGGGACACACTCAATATGAGGTGGTGGTTGTTGTTAGGTGCCCTGAGTCCTGTTGAACTCATAGTGACCCCCTCATAGGGTTTTCAATGGCTGATTGTTTCAGGATTGCCTTGGGAGTGGATTGCCAGATCCTTCTCCCATCAATACTAGGTAAGCTGTGCTTAAAGGCAGTAAAGTAGAATGATACAGAGGACGTTAAGAACACAGGTATTCTCTCTCTCTGCTTCCTGACTGCTGTGATATGTGCTGCTGTGCCCTGCCCTGCCCTCCCCACCATGATGGACTACGACTTCTGAAGTCATGAACCAAAATAAACCTGTCCTCCCTTAAAAAGATTTTAAAAAAGACGCTGAAGCTTTCCTCAGTATCTCGGGGCCAGCCAGTTGAAACAAATTGCCCAACAAGTAAACTTGAACAGAGAGTTCTTATCTCAAGGAAGAGAACAAATTATTCTGACATCTTGGTCTCCATTTCTCAAATGTCATGACAGTGTCTCTTCAGATTATAACAGGAAGCACTTCTACCTGTAATATGGTGTTGGGAATCACTTCATGAATCTGTCAATGAACACCCTTTTGTTACATTTACCACACTAATTATCCTTATGACAATTTAACTGAATTTAAAACAGACTTAAGATAAAATAGTTGTTTGGGGCAAACATTGACTTGTTACTGGATCCCATGCATTAAGACAGAGAAAATTCATTATAGAATCCAATTTTATTTACCTTAAATGTGCTTTGTCATATTTTATAAATGGCATATGACTCTTTTCTGAAAATGGACACTTGTATGCCATCCTTGAATTCTGGAATTTGTAATGGCTATATAGGTAAAAACATTTTATATTCAGAATCATCTAGATGGACTTCAGGCTGACCTTTCATATTTATGAAATACATTATTACAAATCTCTGTCTCTATGAGAAAAACAAAACTCTGTATATTTAAAAGCCGTTTTCCGTGTTATAGAAAGCAACCCATGAAAATATTACCTTTCTGAACTGCAATGAGCACTGTTAAGTCAGGAGTCCTGAACACCATCTATTTCCTATGGAGTCTGACATTAAATGGGCTCTCTGATATGAGAAGGAGTGTGTGGGACTCGTGGCATTCAGAACAGGATAGGAGGCAACGTGGGAAACTTGACTGAATTCACAAGCCAATGAACAACTCACAGCCAGAATTTAGGTCTTCTCTTTTTTTTCACCCACAGTGCTTTGCACATGACTTTGGACAGTAGAAGCCGAATAAATGTTTATCACTGACAGACTCATGGAAGGTCAGAGCCATGAAGAGATTAGAAAAGGGCACAGATTCTGAGGTCAGCCTGAGTTCATACTGTAACTCCAGCACTTATTAGTTTTGTGGCTTTGGACAAACACTTAAAAATGAGCTTTAGTTCTTCATCCATAAAATGAAAGCAACAGTTAATACCTACCACATAGGTTTATTTAAAGTATGAATGATTTTATACAAATATATATATGATATATATGTGTATGTATGTATGTATATATACATATATACATATCATGTGTACATATATACATACATGTATGTATATATACACACATAGATACACATATATATCAAGCCTTTGAAATAGCTCTCAATACATATTAGCCACTATTAATATTATGTCCAGTTTTCCAGGATTCCCTTAAGGAACATCAAGAATGTGGACCAAGTAGTACTTTCTTTCCATTCTAGTCACCAGGAATGATATTCAGAATATTTAAACAACTAATACTGCACCAAGTAGCACAAATCAAACAGGAGCCCCAGATGTGCCAGTCTTAACCTTTTTAGCTGCTAGGATATGGAGAAGTCCAGGAGACCCAAGGTTCCAGGCAGTAGGAGCCTCTTAAGGATCTTAGAAAATGGCTTGTCTGTTACCAAACAGTATGGAAGTTTTTCAGTACTTTAACTCTGTTACCAGTGTCTCCTAGCTGCTGTCAGTTCTACTTTATATTTTTCCCCCCTTGACATCTAAACATCTGAACTTCCTGATTATTCCACAGAGCAAACTAGACCTTCTCAGCCCAAACATCATTGCTTTCTTCTTCCCTACTGAAAGAACTGAAAGCCAACATACTGGGACTATCAGAATGCAGATCATGAATGGATATTTGAAGAGACATGTAAATCTTCTATTTGTGAGCACTACTTATTAAGAGATATCTTAAATATCTCTTTAATAGAATATGTATGACCAAGGGATTTTTAAATAACATCAACCAAATCATCCAAAATATATAAACTAATAACCAAAAGAAATACAAAATGGATTTTGCTAGCTACCTACTGAGAATAAATTCATGTAAGAAGAATATGGTCATAAAGGAGGAAAATATTTGCCTCTACTGCAGAAAAGCAGACTGAAAAAAGTAAAAAGTAAACAAAACTCAGAGAGCATTAAAAAATAGTGGCAGCAAAATCTTTAAGTGAAAGGAATATCTTAAAAGAGCTCTCAGATTCTCCATTTATTGACTTGAACTGAGGTTTATCCATTTGATAGAACAACCAAAAGCCCAAGAAGCTAATGCTAACCTTGTCTTTTATACCAGGTTAGATCATCCTCATCCTCTCTTCCATGCAGCACTTTTGTGGTTCCTGAGAGATTTCTCCTCTGGGAATGTCCAAGCAATACAGCTGCTCTGGCTGGCTGTGATTCTTCCCTCAGTCCCCAAGAGTTTAAGGGGTCCTTCATCTCACTTGTAATACTTTATATTCTGGAGTTGAGTTTAAAGGCTGGTTGTTGCAAAACACCAGTACTCAATCTTTTCAGTTGCAAGTTCTGGGAGAGGAATGTAAGTTTTGTTTTGCCTATGATCTTTTGGGGGTATTAGCCAAAAAAGGGGGAAGGGGAAGAATTCCATTTATATATTTTCTGTTAATCAAACTTTTTAATATAAATTCATAAATATTTATTTAAGATGCTTGCTCTATATTTCTTCAATTCCCAAGAATGCTATGAAAAGATATGGTAAATTCTACCTGCCATTCCATAAAGTTAATTATCTTGCAATCCACATAAAAATGCACTGACTTGGGTGTTAACAGCATAAAAATATTAAACCATACCAATGAAATCTTCTAATCAATCAACTGACTCTGCTTAGAGTAAGCCTGGGTGAGTGGATGATAGCCATGAAAGTACTAGATCCTATGGAAAATCAGTATGGAAATAACTTGAACGAGTGGCCTTGCTGGTTGCCTAGAGCACATTAATCACCCTTTGTTAGCTTTACAAACTCATAAAGTGTTCCTTAATTTTCTGTTTTTTTTTTTAATAAATCCCATGTGCTTCAAGGAAAGTGTGCCCACTGTCATGCTTCAACAGGCCCAAGTGATCTCAAGATAAACTCATCCGCCCGATGGTATCCATTTCAAATAGCCAGGTTGAGCCAATATATTATGGCAGTCTACAGTCCATACACTAATACTTTTAAGAATGAGAATATTAGCAATGTATTATAGAGTTAAGAAAATTTAAAGTTATATAACAATAGCAGAACAAAGGACAATAAGGGATAAGAACATATGCTGTAGAAATAGCCTTCCATTATATGTGAAGTAATATACGACAGATTCATACTAGAAAAAGATGAGCTAAGGAAGCATGCTTTAATCCTTAAGCAACAACTTTAAAAATACAGCAAAGAGTCAAAGCTAACAAGAGATAAAATAGAATTTTTTAAATACTCATTTAATCTGAAAGAAGGCAGGGAAAAAGGGAAAGGAGAAAAAAATAGAGACATAAAAAGCAAATAGCAAGAAAGTATATCTATAAATGTCAATAATTACAATATAAGTTACACATGCCAACTAAAGGGAGATTTTTAGACTCAAAAAAAAAAAGCAAGACCAAACTGTGGACTATTTACAAGAAATGTACTTTAAATAGTAAGATAACAAAATGTTAAATGTAAACCTATGAGAAAAAAACATGCAAACACTACTAAGAAAGCTGCAAGAGATATACTGACATAAACCAGAGGCAGCCTCCATAACTTAATGAGACCCTATCTCAAAACACAAAATAAAAATGGGCTGGGGTACAGCCCAGTGGTAGAGCACTGGCAAAGTATGTGTGAGGCCCTGGGTTCAACACCCAAGTACTACAAAAAAATAAAATAAATAAATAAAAATTTAAAAATATTATCAAGTAACAAGGAGAAAAGAGTCATTTTATTAAGAGACTATAGCAATCCTAAATGATTATGCAGCTAATAACAAAGATTCAATATATGAAACAAAAACTGACAACTAAAGAAATAAATGGATAAATCCATGATTATAATTGGCAATTTTAATAGTATCTCATTTGTGGACAAAACAAGGATATAGAGCATTCACTTAGATTATGCTGTGCTATAAATAAGCATCAATAAGTTTAACAGGGCTGAATCCTATAGAGTAGGAACCCTAATCACAAAGAAGTTAAATTAGAAATCAATACCATATAAGTATCTGGAAAATCTCAAAATATTTAGAAATGAAACACACATTTCTAAATAATCTACAGGCCAAAAAACAAATAAGAGAATATTTTAACTGAATAAAAATGAAAAACAATGTATCAAAATTTGTTGAGTGCAGGTAAACCAGGGAAATTTATAGCTTTAACTGATTGTATTAGAAAATAAGAATTGTCTCAAATTAGTTATCTAAATTTTTCACCATAAGATACCAAAAAAAGAATAAATTAAATCCAAAACATGTACAAAGGAGTAAATAATAAAGGTAACAGTGGAAATCAAAGAAATAGAATTCACAAAATCAATTTAAAAATCAGTATACTCTAAACCTTGTTTTTTGAAGGGATTGTTGTTGTAGTTATTGTTAGGTGCCTTGGAGTCGATGTCCAACTCATAGTAACCCTGTGTACAACAGGTGAAACAGTATTGTTAGTGCTTCCCTGCTATTAATAGGGTTTTCAATGGCTGATTGTTTTTTGAGAGTGGGTTGCTGGGTCCTTCTCCCAAGCCTATAATACCTGGTATTCCCAGGCAGTCTCCCATCCAAGTACTAACCAGGCCCAACCCTGCTTAGCTTCTGAGATCCGACAAGATCATACACCTCAGTGGTATGGCTTCAGGCTTGAAAAAATTAATGCAATTGAAAATATATAGCTAAAATGATCAAGAAAAAGGTGGGAGAAAACATAACTCCCAATATTAGGGATAACAGAGGAATATTATGATAACTTGATGTCGCTAAGTTTGACAGTTTAAATGAAATGAATGATCTTTAGAGGCACAAATTACCAAAACTGAAAAAAAATTAATTCTATTCCTATATACTAACAATTTTAAGTTCCATTTGCAATACCATAACTACTCAAAAATAAATTTAATGAAATTTGTGCATAATCCATATTCTTAAAACTAGAAAGAAATTGAAAGAAATTTAATTTATTGAAAGAAACTTAAAAAGATCCAAATAAATGGAAATATGTTATAGTTTGAGTGTGTCTTCTCTCTGCTAAAACTCATGTTGAAATTTGGTTACCAATGAAATAATGTTGAGAGGTGGTGGGAACTATAAGAGACAATTAGGCCATGAGTGTTCTAACTACATGAGTTACAAAAGGACTAATGTAGTTGTCTTTAGAGTGGTTTAGTTATTGCTAGAGCAGGTAGTCATGAAGCAAGTTTGACTTCACTGGCTTTCTATTTCTTCTCTTTGGATCCTCCCACTTGCTCCTCAACTTTTCCATCATGCAGGGAACAGCATGAGACTCTCATAAGAAGCCAAGTAGAACTGTGAATTAAATAAACCTCGTTTCTTTATAAATTACCCAGTCTCCAATGTTCTGTTCAGCAACAAGAAATAGACTAAGACAAAGGATATGTCATGTTTGTGGATAAAGGCACTCAGTATTGTTAAGATGTCAATTTTCCCCAAAATTGAACTATCAATTCATATGAAATTCCCAGCAGCCTTTTTGTAGAAATTAACAAGATAATTCTAAAATTTATATGGAAATACAAAGAGTTAGAATAGTCAAAGTAATTTTAAAAGAGAAAAAACATCTTGGAAGATTTATACTATCTGATTTAAGACTTTAAAGCTACAGAATCACGACTGTGGTATTGGCAGAGGCATAGATAAGTAGATCAATGGGATGGAATAGAGTATCCAGAAATAGTTCCACATTTACATGGTCAATTGATTTTCAAGAAAGTAAAGTAATTCAATGGAGGAAAGGGCAGTCTTATCAGCAAACATTTCTGAAACAATTGGACATATGTATGCAGAAAAAAGGAAGAGATTCAGATGTGGTGGCATTTGCCTGTAGTTCCAGCACTTTGGAGGCAGAGGCAGGAGGATCATGAGTTTAAGACCAGCCTGGGCTACATAGGTAGTTTCAGTCCAGTCTGGGACACATAGCAAGACCCTGCCTCAAAAAATAAATAAAAATAAGGATGTAAAGAAGGAAGGAAAAAACGAAGGAAGAAAGGAAGAAAATTAGGAAGGGAGGAAGGAAGGAAGGAAGATAAAAAGGGAAGAAGGAAGGAAGAATGGGAGGGAGGAAGAAGGGAGGGAGGGAGGAAAAAGGAAAGCAGGAAGGAAGGAAGGAAAAAAGGAAGGGCGGACCATACCTCTATCGTATACTATGTACAAAATTTAATTTGAAATGAATCATAGCCTTAAATATGAGAGTTAAAACTAACACTTCTGATAAACAGAATAAGAAGAAAATCTTTGTCATCCTGAGTTAGGTAAAAATTTCTAAAATGAAACACAAAAATTATAACCCATTTAAAATAAATATACATTAGACTTCATCAAAATTATAAAGTTTGCTATTCAAAAGACACCATTAAAAATGAAAAAGGCAAACCCTAAGCTAGAAGAAAATATTCATAATATTTATATGTGACAGAAGGAGGACTAGAATTCAGAATATAAAAAGATTTCTCATAGCTCAATAATAAGACAAATAATTCTCCTCTGAAAACCAGCAAAATATTTAAATACTTTCCAAACAAATAGTATAAATGCCCAGTAAGTGCATAAAAACATGCTCAGTTTCTCAGTAGCTCTTTTGTGGTGCTTAAAATATTCAGAATTGAGTTGGGAATCCAGATGTCATTCCTAGCTCAATTCTGGGTGCCTAGACATTGTCTCTCAAGTTCTGCAATTTACTTCAAGCATTTATCTAAGGAATAGTTATTGAGTACCTACTTACATGCTTATTAAACTACCAAAAAGTTAGTATGTTTCAAAGATGGCTAGAGAAGATATAAAATGAGAGATAATAGTACTCTTATTGGCAAATGTATGAGTGAGTTTTTGCTCCATAAGAAACCATCCAGAATCTTATTAATTCAAAACAGCAACAATTTAGTTGACTCATGATACTTCTAGGAAGATGTTCTGGTATGGGCATGGCTTGGCTGATTTCTGGTGGGATTTTTCATGTGTTTGTGGTCAGTTAGTATATTGGCTGGGTTTGGCTAATCCAGGAGAGATCAGCTAGGACAACTGTTTTCTGCTCCATTTGATCTTTCATTATTCAGAAAGTGACCTGGTATTATTCACATGGCAATACTGACCCCTCAAAAATGCAAAGAGCATCAGGAGAGAGCAAGCCCCACTGTGTACCTGCTTTTCAAGCCTCCTCTATCTTGTGTTTGGGAGAACCTCTTTGTCCAAAGCATATTGTATGAATAGGCTCAGAGTTAAGAGTGGAAAGGCTCTCAATGTTTTATGGTAAGTGGGTATGAATATCTGGAAAGGAAGAATTTTTGGCCATTTTTGCAATCTACCACTACAAATAACAAAGTGAAGCTAAAAGAGAGATTATTGGTTCAAATTATTGGAAATTCCAGGGAACAAACCACAGATGAATTGAGTGGTGCAATCAGTAGAACTCAATCTCATTCTCACCACTTCTCACCTCTCCTTTATTGAGTCCATCCCTGGAAGGCTTTTGCACTGGTCACCAAACGACCTACAGTAGATTCCAATTTTCATCTTATCCCCTAGCAACCCAAACAAAGAAAAAGAAGTGAATTCTATGTTTACTTCCCCTCTCCAGTGTAAGTTGCAAGATTCACTTATCCTGGACCAAATTAAATAAAGTACTCTATCTCCATGGTCAGTAAGAAAGAATAAACTTGTTTTTTGAATCTTGGTCATATGCCCACTCCTAGTGGTAGGAGGATAGGAGCAATCCTATATAAACAATATGCATTGAGATGAAAAGATGTGAATTCCCCAAAAGCACTAAATGCTGAGCTGCAAAAATAATAGGCACCCTGGGCTACAAAGATGTCTTGATGAAGATGCTTATTTAATTATGTGATTGGTAAGACACTTTTACTGCCTCTGTTGTTAACCGGAGATCACTATCTACTAATCATAATGAATTTGTTTTGTGCCAGGTGCTAGGTGCTTTATGAACATCATATTATACACCTCTGGATCAAGACAAGCCAAATGTTCAGCTGAACTATGCTTCATTCTGAACTCTTACTTTGAAGATGTGGTGAAATGGAATTCCTGGGTTTCCTCCATGGGCAAGGGGAACTGGTTTCTGTATGCAGCAAGGAGAGCACATTAAAAACTGGGTGATGAGAAAAGTAGACTGGGGTATCTATCAGTGCTGCTTACCAACATATCCAGTTCCTTCCATGCCTGGTACACAAGAACAACACATTTCCCCTGCTTGTTGAAGTGGGGAATTTCCATGAAACTGTTGGTTAGGTGTTTTTTGTTTGTTTGTTTGTTTGTTTTGTTTTTTAATGTGAGTAGTATAATAAGTGTCATTTCTAGGCTAAAGTATTTAATTGCCTTTGTGATCATGAAAGAACATGTTAACCTGTTATTAGCATGAAACTGAATGCTGATCCATGAAAAGTAACTCAAATTCATAGAAGTCTTTGCTTGGGTAAGAAATAAATTTGTGTTACAGAGGCCACTGAAACTTTTGGAGCTATTTGTTACTGCAATGTAACCAAACCTAATGATACTGTGGGACAAGTATATTTACTTCAATTTCATAGATGAAGAAACTGAGGCACAGAAAGTTCAGAAAGTTTAAACAAGCTACCTGGAGTCCAAATCTAGTGAACAGGCCCAGGATTCAAATCCAGACTTCATTCCCAAGTCCATGCATTGAGCTTATTTTCCTCTACTCTCCAAAAAGAAAGAGAAAAGGGAGG
This sequence comes from Pedetes capensis, assembly GCA_007922755.1. Lineage (NCBI taxonomy): Eukaryota > Metazoa > Chordata > Mammalia > Rodentia > Pedetidae > Pedetes > Pedetes capensis. The sequence continues at coordinate 37,512 of VMDO01001152.1, forward strand.
AAGGAAGGAAGGAAGGAAGGAAGGAAGGAAGGAAAGAAAGGAGGGAAGGGGAGAAAAGGGAAGAAAAACAAGGGAAAGGGAACAAGAGGGAAGAGAAGGGAAGAAGAGGTAAGAAAGGAAGGGAAAAATAGAAGCAAGAAATAAAGACATTACTTTTTAATCACTCTAACTCCTTAACCTATCCTCAAAATATGAAAAGTATATACATAAAAATGAAAATATAAAAACAACTTCTTAACAGAATTTGTTTGCAGTTCACTTGCATAATCTGGACATCTGTGTTTAGTGGGAGAATTCATTGGAGTGAGGAGAAGAAGGCACAAGTTACAGTTCTGATCCTGTGATTATCCACGTCCTTAGTTATGTCACTTAACTCTTCTTGCTATAATTATATTTGTACATACTTCAATATTGTTTTTCTTTTTTTGAAGTACTTGGAGGTTGAACCCAGGGCCTTGTACATGCCAGGACGTATTCCTCCACTAAGCTGTGCCTCCAGCTCCTTTTTGGTTTTGTGTTTTGCAACAGGATCTCACTAAATTGCACAGGTTGCCTCTGGCCTCAAACTACCCATCCTCCTACCTCAGCCTCCTGTGTCACTGGGATTACAGGCATGTACAACAGTGCCTAGATTAAAAATATATTTAAAAAATTTTAAGAATACATTTTAACATTTTTAAGACATATTTTTTAAAATAATGAGGTCCAAATCTACCGAAAGTGTGATAAATGATAAAATATCTTGTGTAGGTCCCTCCTTCAGCTTTCTCATCTACTTGTCTGCCCTCCCTGAACTCATTTCCATTTTCAAATTAGCCTATAAATTGACTGCTCTCACCAAGTGCATCAGCTGAGATTGGAACATGATTTGATTTGTCCCAAGATTTAGGGAGATGCTAGTATATTCTAGATACATGCCATCACCGTATATCTGCGTATACATTCATCTTAGACGTTGGACAAATTAGTCATTAGAATTGAAACAAATAAATGCACATAAATGTCTTAAATAATTTGAAGTTTTCTTGCTTACTTTTCTATAGTTTTCAAGTTTTCCATGTAGAACATAATCTGAAAATATTATAAATTTTTTAAAAGGAAAGTTTGAGAGCCAGACAATTTAAAGACATTAGAATAAAGAAATTAGGGGAGAAATTAGGGGATGTTATAGTAGTCAAATAGTTATATTCATTTTACCCTGGATAAGCATATTATGGGTTGAATATGAAATGTCCTCCATAGACTCGGATGTTAAAGCCCAGCTGGTGGCACTAATTTGGAAGGTTCTGAAAATGTTAGGAGGTAGGTCCTAGTTGGAGCAAGTAGTTCACTGGAAAGGTGGGTCCTTGATGGTATCTTGTCCCTGGTCCATTCTTATCTCCTTCTCTCTGCTTCCAATCCACTGTAAGGTAAGCAGCTTCCTCTGTCACATGCTCCTGCCACCATGATATTTTGACTCACCATAGGCCTGAAACCAATGGAGCCAAGGACTGTGGACTTTAACCTCTGAGACTGTGAGCCAAAGTAAATCTTTGCTTTCTTAAGTTGTTTCTGTCAGGCATTTGGCCACAGCTATGATAAAAGTCACTAATACAAGGCATATCATTAACTTTCAGCAGTATCTAAGATGTAAATGAAATGCAAACTACATATTTCAATTGTAATTTCTGACAAAGTAAGTAAAAATGTCATACTCTTGAGAAAAATCTCAGACAGATACTTGCTCAATGTTCACAACTTTACTTAGTTCGAAGATGTATCATTTTTGCAGAATCAGGGTCCAAAAGTTCACATTGCAGGCATCTTCATAAGAAACTCCTGAGGCATGGCCTATTTTATATTGCACACCTCAGGACTATAAGATCTATTTATATTCTGGTTAAGCTCCTGATGTAGTTTGAATCTTTTTTTTTTTTTTAACTTTGTGCATTTGGGGAAAACAAATTTCAGTGAATTACAACTGCCTCTCAATCATATTCCAGTATGTATTTTCCCCTAAATATAATTGATGGCTTCAGAGAAATGAGACAATTTTATAAAAATGTCACATTCTATAATTTTGCAGTGGCAGGTAAATTATATTGCCATGCCATTGTTATACCAAAAATGTTTTCATGACGAAAATATGATTTCTAAGTTTTGTTACAAATATTTCGTAGTATTCTGGAAGCTTAAACTAAGAGAACATCATATAGAACTCTTCAAAGTTTGTTGTGATGTGTTTTGATCTCTATTTACTACATTACTACTCTTATTCTTCCTATGATGGAAAAGAAAATGGATCCAATTCATAAACATCAATTACATTCCTGGGCTTCCCTCTGAGAGTAAATCGTGTTAGTTGCCTTCCCAATATACTTTCTTTACTTTATCTTACTAATAGAATTCCAGTTATGTCTGGGATAACAAAGTATCCATCTATATACTTAATTTCCCAGCTTCCTCTGCAGTTAGGTGGGGGCCACATGGTGGTCAAAGCCAGAGAGATTTAAGCATGAGGTCTGTTAATACTAATGATTGCATGAGATCATCTGGTACTGTTTTTCCTATACTCCTTTCTCCTCTTTCTTTCCTTCACTGTGGGATGATGATTAGAATTCCTGTAGCCATTTAGGGACATTGAAAGAAAAGCCAAGTGAATTTCAAGGATATAAATGTAGACATTGTTGAGCTGATACACCAACACCAGCTAACATTGGTTTCCGGATTGCATTTTATATGAAAAACTATTTAAGCCTCTGAAGTTATGCATTTTATTACCTTCAGCTAACAACAGTCCTAATGATTAGCCTCCCTCAGTCCAGTCTTTGTACAATCAGGTAGATAACAAAGCTTTTCTCTAATCCCTAATGCAAAATAAGAATGAGGATTCCTTACACATTAATTAGAACATCTGTCCTTGCACCTGTCTCGCTAATGAGCCACCTCATAAGAATTTTTGCTGCCAACTGAAAAATCAGCACTCCAATAAGCAATTATTTATATTACTCTGAAAATTGCCCTGCCCCCAACCCAAATCCCTAAATCTACCTGAAATAGTCATCTGTTTAAGAAGGAGTCATGAGGACGATGGGAGATTTTCTCAATTCTTCATGATGCTACTATGGCACTGGTCTGAGCATTAAGGAAAAATTGGCTGTCATGGGGGAAAAACACCAAGGGAAAGACTATTGCAGGTGAATAGGTGAAGGCTCAGTTGGTTACAAAGGTCTAAGCTCAAAGCATTAGTGGTATGTTAAACATAGGATGCAATTTCTAAATAAGAATAAACCATGTAATTTAGGAAGAAAAGTAGTAGCATACTTTCTGACAAAGTTAGAGTCAAGAACCATGAAGTACACTATCAATGATCTTTGGGTTAGAAGTGAAAATTAGTAAATAAGATGGAACTGAAGCTGGTCATACTGGCACACTCCTAGCTACTTGAGAGGCTAAGGCAAAATGATTACAAGCTCAGGGCCTAGGCCACATACCAAGCCCCTATCTCAAAATAAACAAAAAAAAATTTTTTTAACTTGAAATTTAGGATTAAGTAATGATAATAACTGCAATGAACTTTCACTGAGCACTTGTTCTGAGCTTAGGAAAAGTACTTTAACATTCACAAACATCCTTTAAGGAAGTCATTATAGTACATCCAGTTTTTGGATGAAGAACCAAAGACTTGGAGAGGTTATACAATTTACCTCACCTTATACAGTTAGCGAGAAGCAGAGTAAAGATTGTCTAATGCCAGAGATATATTCCCTTGGCCCAGTTTTGTAACCAGTATGCACCTAGCTCAGTATCTCTCAATATTTCAGGCACACAAATTTCTTGTATCAACCATGATTTTAAAATTCATTGGTTGAAAACATACATAATGACAAAAAATAGCTACATATTCAATAATGTTCTTAAATGACTGTCTATCATCCATATTCATTTTATAAGTTGCAATCCATATACATGGATTGCATGGTGCAATCCATGTGAGACCTAGGATTCACATACTCCAAAGACATTGCTTGCTGAACATCAGGGTTTATGGACCCTAATTTTCTTGGATCTGCCAAGGATAGAAGTTGTATCACTTCTGGTCCTCTGAGTAGCAGACACCAAGACAAGATTAGATGTACAGGAGATCAGTTGAGGGGAATTCCTGTGATGGATAAATGGGGTAGGAAGTTGAGTAAGCTGGGAGAGACTGTAGATCCAAATTAAGGTCCAAAACCTGCAGAGGGGAGGGGCAAAGAAGGACTGCACAGGACAAGCCTCAGGCTGGAATTCAGTTCTAAGAAAGTCCTGGCCAGCTGATGGCTAGTCTCTGCCCACTAGAGGGACCTCATTGGGCCAACACAGTGTTCCAGCCATATTCAGTCATTGGCCAGAAGCTGTCAGTCAATCACGTTTCCCATAGCAGGTTGTTTTGACAGAGATGGAGTGGCACATCACCAAGACAGTTGCAGATAAGGAATTGTGGATATGGTCCATTACCTTCATTTCTCAGATAAAGAAAATGAGGCCCCACTACATTAATCCACATAATTAGGATGCAAATTTATTTGATCCAACTCTCACGTCAGCCAATGCTTAAGCACTTTGGCTCTGGAGTAAAATTCACCTACAAAATGAGGTACATTGGGCAAGTTATTTAATTTCTTTTAGCCTCATCATCATCCTAAAATGAGAATAATAATAACATCTGTCTCATAAGATTGTTGTATTAAAAGAGAAAAATATGTAAAGATGTTTAATACAGAAGCTGATTCATACTAATCACTCAACAAACGGTGGTAACTATTGTTTCCAATACAATGTTTTCCTACTAAATTCAGATTAACTTAAAATGTGCTTTCTACCCAATTTATCCTCTGCATTCATTGAAAAGTAATCCAGTTCCATGGGAATTATTCCTAAATGAACCCCCATGTTTACAAATATCTCTACTGTTTAAGGATATTGTCAATATTCCAAATATCATAAATCAGATGGCCTCTGTGCTCAGAAGAGAAAATTGCATTGAAAATAAAATACTTTTAGGAAGCCTTATTCAACAAGTATTCAGAGTTGAATCATTTAGCACTTTCAATATTAATTCAGTTAAGTTTTATGCAGGATAAAAATAAACATCTGATATTTAAAATCCAGTTCAATGCCTTAAAATATTTACCAGAGTAGGAGGGAACAAATCAATGCTGTACTTCCAAGGTCAGGAGGGAACGTACATGTTCTTGGAGAGTCACCACAGCTCCCAAGAGCTCATCTCTGGCCTTTCACGGAGCTTCCTGAAAGGTAAAGGGAGGAAAGCAGAGCCAAAGCCAAAGCCAAAGCTAAAGCTGGGCTGCCTTTGGGGTGCTGTATCATAATCAGAAATGGGACTTTTATTAAAGGCTGTGAGCTCTTGGTACCAAGGAAAGCATAGCTTTATCTTCCTTGGCTTAAAGACTCCTCTCCTCTCTGTCCTTTAAAAAACAAAACCAAAAGGAGTGTACTGGCACAGCAATGTGAATATAGTTGACACTACCGAACTGTACACTTAAACATCGTTAAGATGGTGGAAAAGATACATAGATAGATGATAGATAGGTAGATAGATAGATAGATAGATAGATAGATAGATAGATTGATCTTCGGGAACGCTGGTTATCTATCTAACCATCTACCCTCCCTTTCAGTTCATTCATTCATCCATCTGTGCATCTATTCAATATCTATCTCTGGAAATTCTATCATTATGGAAGTCAAGGACTTAGTTCCTGGTAACATCACCAGAAAAACAACTCTCTCAAAAACAGAACGACAATTACCTCCTAGATTCTGAGATCAGGAACAAGTAAGCATCTTCACTTCATAATATTTCTACTTAATACTACATAAAAGAGGGGTGGGATTTAGCTCAGTAAGAAAATTGTTATTTTTAGGTGCAAATAACTCTTTGGAAGTATATGTTTATTGTTGTTAGGTGCTGTTGAGTCAGTGTCCAACTCATAGAGACCCTACGTGCAACAGGCAAAATACTATTGTCAATGCTTCTCTGCTATTCATAGGGTTTTCAATGGCCGATTGACTTTGGAGTGGGTTGCCAGGTCCTTCTCCCATTTATTAGTTTATTAGTGATTTATATGTTTATTAGTGATTTAAATATTAGCAATAATTTATTAATATCCATGCATTGATATAACCAGCCTGGATTGGAGCTTTGTCTGTGAGAAAGGAAAGGACTGCTATAGGGCTACATCATTCTTTGGTACCTTTGAGTAACCTCCATCATGGGAACTTTCACACCCTTCTAGTTACTCACTGATTAGCTCTTGCTCCAAATTTCAATTCAAAGGCCACCTAATATTGGAAAAACATTATTTCCTCATGTCTCTGGTTTGGGTTATCTTTTTTCCACCCATATCACATCACACACACCTGGGCTAGGCTCTTTTAACAGTGTGTTGTAATAAATGATACTCTTACCTCTCTCCTTAAAAGGCTGTGACCCTCCTTTACTATCATTTATCTCTGAATCTCCAGGCCAAGGCCAGATGCCTGACACATAGTAGGGATTTCATAAATGTTTGCTGAATAAATGTTAAGCATGAATGATCAGAGTATCACTTCTGGTCAAGATAGTACAATAGAAATTGGATTTAATCCTCCCACTTTAAACAACTAGAAAACCCTACAAATATATTGGAAAGCCCGTTTCAGACATTGGAAACAAGGGGCACAGAAGTTATCCACGTGAGAGGGAAAGGGAAAGAGGTGAATTCTGTTATCATCCCAGCTTCTTGCCTACGGCACATTTTGGATAGTGGAGCAGGAAAGGAAATCCCAAGCAGAATATAGGGGCCTCTCTGAACTAAGGAGATAGAGTCTTGAGTTTAAGGAGCCTGATGTTACTAAAAGTTATGAAGTAGAATTCTACAAAGAAAGGAGAGACTTAGAGAACAAGCCCAAAACCTGCACATGTGTCCACTTGAGTCTCTGCTGAACACTCAGATGCTCATACCTAGAATGAAATTCTACAGTCAGACAAAGACAAAGGGCTTGTGGGCTGACCATGTCCCAAAATTCACACAGGACTAGGAAATGTTCTGCTTCTACTTTTTACCAGAAAAGGAGGATGTTCTTATGGATCATTTGAAAAGTCAATATAAACTTCAAAAGATCCACACTTTAGAAGAGGGACCAAACTATCCCTATTGTAAAGGCTAGCCTATCCTCACTCTAACAAGGCTTGAAAATGAGCCTTGAAATGACCAATGTGAATGGTAAACATTTTGACATTCTACTGGAACAAAGCTCTAGCATTCAACACCAGATATAATGTCCAATAGTTAATCAAAAATCACCTGACAAGGCCAGGTGTGTTGGCACACACCTATAGTCGTATCTACTAAAGAGGCTCAGGCAGGAGGATCACTTGAGCCCAAGAGTTTGAGACTAGTCTGGGCCACATGGGGAGAGCCTATCTCAAAAATAATAACAACAAAATTACCCAACATGCCAAGAAGCCAGAAAATTCTCCATAACAATGTCAGTCAATGAAAACAGACCCAGAATGGTAGAGATGATGGAATTAGTAGAGAAGGATATCAAAACAGGTATCACAACCATATCCAAGTATTTGGAGGAAAGTATGAACATAATGTGGGAGAAGGACAGGGCAATCTATTCCCAAAGCAATCCCAAAACAATCATCAGCCATTGAAAACCCTATGAGGGTGGCTATCACTTGGACCCAACAAGATGGCACCTAACAACAAACAACAATGAACATAATGAACAGAGAAACAAATGATATTTTAAAGAACTAAATATAGCTCATATAGAAACATAAACTATAAACTATTTGAAATTTTAAAATTCCAAAATGAAGGATATGGCTAATAAGCCAAAGCTTGAAAGAAAATGAAACCCTAAAATATACTCAGTTAATCCAAAAGAAGGGAGAAAAACAGAGAAAAAACACTGATAACCAGCTGGGGAAACAGAAAAGAAATAGCAAGATGGTAGACTTAAATTTATCTATATTAATAACTATAGTATATTGTATATGAATAGTCCATGCACTCTAATGAAAAGAGAAATGAAATCAAAGTAAGACACAATTAGCTGGGCTTGGTGGCATAGGCCTATAATCTCAGCACTCAGGACTCTGAGATAGGACAATTACATGTTCAAAGCCACCCTGTGCTATATTTTTTAAATAAAATTATAGGCAGGGCATGGTGGCACAAGCTTGTAATCCCAGTGACTCAGGAGGCTGAGGCAAAAGGATAGAAAGTTTTAGGCCAGAAGGAGCCTGCATAACTTAACAAGACCCTGACTCAAAAGAATAAAAATAACAATATGCTGGAGGTATAGTCCAGTGGTAGAGGACTTGCAAAGTACATACAAAGCCCGGGGATCAACCCCAAAAAACTGCCAAAAAATTATGTTCTGTCCATCAGATCATACTATTAATATAAACATACAGATAGATTAAAAATAAAAGGATGGCAAATGAAAATACCATGCTAGTTGCCTCCTCAAAGTACAATTAACCTTAATGATGAGAGTAGAGTAAAGCCCCAGGCACCTCCATTTGCTAATGTGGCATGCCTCAAAATGAGAATAAACAATTACAAACATCCATTAATAAATGGAACATGGAATGTATATAGAATGAATCTTGGAAAATTAGAAATCATCAAAAATGAAATGGAATGCATAAACATTGACATTCTAGGCATCAGTGAGCTAAAATGGAATGGTATTGGCCATTTTGAATCAGATATGGTCTACTAAGCCAGGAGTTATAACTTAAAAAGAAATAGAGTTGCATTCATCATCAAAAAAGACATCTTAAGATGAAGTAAAATGCTCAGGGGTAGAATAAAATCCATATGCCTACAAGAAAGACCAGTTACTATGACTGTTATTCAGATGTGCACACCCACCACTAAAGCCACACATAAAGAAAGAAAAGATTTTTACCAAATTCTGCAGTCTGAAATTGGTCAAAGATGCAGTCAGGGTACACTGATAATTACTAGTGACTGGAATGCAAAAGTTGGAAACAAAGAAGGCCCAGTAGTTGGAAAATATGGCTTTGGTGACAGAAATGATGCTGGAGATCACATGAAAGAATTTTGTCAGACCAATGACTTTTCATTACAAATATATTTTTTTCAACAACATAAATGGCAACTATGTACATGGAATTCACCAGATGGAACATACAGGAACCAAATTGACTACACTTATAGAAAGAGACAATGGAAAAGCTCAATTATCAGAAGTCAGAACAAGACCAGGTGCTGTATGTACGATCAGATCATCAACCGCTCATATGTAGATTCAAATTGAAACTGAAGAAAATTAGAACAAGTGTACAAGAGCCAAAGTATGACCTCTAGTATATCCCACCTGAGTTCAGAGTCCATCTCAATAACAGATTTGATACATTAGACACTAATGATCAAATCCAGATGAGTTGTTGCATGAAATCAAAGACATCAATCACAAAGAAAGCAAAGGGTTATTAAAAAGCCAGGAAAAAAGAAAAGACCAAATTACATGTCAAAAGAGATTCTGAAACTTGTCCTTGAATGTCAAGCAGATAAAGTAAAAGGAAGCTGTGACAAAGTTAAAGAATTAAACAGAAGGTTTCAAATGACAGCTCAAGGAGACAAAATCAAATATTATAATGATGTGCAAAGAGCAGGAGACAGAAAAATAAAAGGGAAGAATATGCTCTATTTTCTTCAAGCTTAAAGAATTGAAGAAAAAATTCAAGCCTTGAGTGGCAATAGTGAAGGATTCTAGAGGGAGAATATTAAACAATGCAAGAAACATCAAAAGAAGATGGAAGGAATATAGAGTCATTATACCGAAATGAACTGATAGATGGTCTCCCATTTCAAGAGGCTGCAGATGATCTGAAACCCATGAAACTGAAGGAAGAAGTAAAAGCTGCCATGAAAGAATTGGTGAAACACAAGGCTCCAGGAATTGATGGAACACCAATTGAGAAGTTTCAACAAACAGATGTAGCAGTGGAGGTGCTAACTTGTTTATACCATGACATTGGGAAAACAGCTATCCGACCAACTGATTGGAAGAGATCCATATTTGTACCTATTCCCAAGAAAGGGGATCCAACCAAATGCAGAAACTATCAAACAATACCATTAACATTACAGGAAAGTAAAATTTTACTGAGGATCATTCAAAGTGACTGTAGCAATATATTGACAGGGAACTAAGGGAAAACCAAGCTGGATTCAGACAAAGGCATGGACCTTGGGACATCACTGCTGACATCAGATGGATATTGACCAAAAACAGAGAATACAAGAAAAATGTCTATCTATGTTTTATTGACTAAGCAAAGACATTTTACTGTATGGATCACAACAAATTATGGATAACACTGCAAAGAATAGGAATACCAAAACACCTAATTGTACTCATGAGGAATCTGTATATGGGCCAGGAGGCAGTCGTTCAAACAGAACAAGGAAACACTGCTTGATTTAAATTCATGTAGGTGTGTGACAGGTGTATATAGGTGTATCTTTTCACCATACTTCTTCAATCTCTGTGCTGAGCAAATAATCTGAGAAGCTGGACTTTATAGAAGAATGTGGCATCAGTATTGGAGGAAGTTTCATTAATTTGCCTTACGCAGATGACACACTGCTTGCTAAAAGTGAAGAGGGTTTGAAACATCTACTGATGAAGATCAAAGAACACAGCCTTCAGTACAGATTGCACTTGATCCTTAAGAAAACAAAAATCCTTACAACTGGATCAGCATGCAACTTCATGATATATAGAGAAAATATTGAGGTTATCCAAGATTCTGCTTTACTTGGTTCTACAATCAACACCCATGGAAGCAGCAGTCAAGAAATTAAAGGACGCATTGCACTGGGAAAAGCTGTTGCAAAAGACGTCTTTAAAGTGTTGAAAAGTAAATATGTCACATTGAAGACAAAGGTGTGCCTCACTTATGCCATGGTATTTTCAGTTGTATTGTATGCTTATGATAGCTGGACAGTGAATACAAGGGATAGGAGAAGAATTGATACTTTTGAATTATGTTGTTGATGTTGTTGTTCAGTGGACAAATATGAAAGAACCCATTACTGGCATAAGCAATGACATGGATGCATCTTAAAACATTAGGCTGAACAAAAGAAATAAATATGAACAAGAGCATAAAATCGTGTGTGATTCCAATCAAGTGAAACACAGAGGGAAGTTTCATTTAATCTATAGTGACAGAATGCAGACCAGTGGTTACCTGACTTCAGGAATGAGAGGAGGCAAAAAGGGAAATTTAGGAATGAGAAAAACATCCTACATCTTGATAATGGTGGCAGAATAGGTGTGAACATTAGTCAAAACCTCTCAAACTGTACATTTAAAATGTGCATATTTTATTGTTTATAAATTGTACCTCAATGAAGATGATTTAAAAATACAGAATTCCCCTGTACCCCTTAATCTCCAGTAATCTGTCTGTACTCCATATCTTCTCTCTCATGTTAGTAACCAGCCCTGGGGATCCACCCTTGGTTTCAAAACTAGTCTGTTGAAATACCGAGGCATGGAATACTTCATCACCTGGAGTCAGGGCTTACCTTCAGATGGTGACTCTGTATAGTCACTTTTGACCTCTGATTTAGGCAAGGGGATGCCCCCAGAAGGCAACTGCTTTGCACCCATCATGAGAAACCCTGAGTCATCCATTTCCCTCCATTTCCAATGCTGCACGCATTTTTAGCATGGTTTCTGAGGATACTTTCAAGCTTAATGGAGACACTATATTCTTTCTTCCTGCCCATGAGCAAAAGTGGTTTGTGGACTAAAGACAGAGCACTCTCTCACCTTACTTCTTTGACAAGGTGATTTTCAGATCAATAAGGATGCTGGTGAGTTTGTTTTTGTGTTTATTGTTTTTCCTCCAGTTTGCTTTGCCAACTATATTTGTGGATGAAGCATTTTCAACTTTCTCTTTTTACATAAGAAGATCACGCTGATAGATGGCCAATCTGATTCCTGGCAGAGCACTTTCATCCCATCAGAGAAGAAAGATCTCATTTTTCTAAAATTCTCTTTGGGTTAACAGTGTGGCAGAAGTAACTATTCTGCACTTGCAAAGCAGTAACTCCAATAATTCAACCTCTCTTGTATTTAGTGATTTTGTTTGCTGAATGCAAGATTCTTAGCAGGGAACCTTTTCAAAAAAATTGCTGGAAATTCAAAAGATTTCAAGTTATTTTTCAAATAAAAAGGAGAAAAAAAAAACCTACAAAATCAGTTGATTTGCATAGACCCATCAAACTGTTTTGTAGGCGTTGCTATTGTTCTGCCACCCCACCTTCATCCCAGGACTCTTTTCAGGCAAATTGTAAGCAGAAAGCAATTTAAGCTTTATGTGAAAACTTTGGACTTCTTTTCATTATTAAATGAGTATAAAGATGATGTCAAGTACCCTGAGCCAGTGTTGATAATCTTTTTTTATTGGAGGGGGGCATTACCAGAGTTTTGAACCTAGGGTCTCGTGTAAACTAGGCAAGCACTATACCACTGAGCAGCAATCCCAGCACCTGTTTTTTGTTTGTTTGTTTGTTTTTAATTTTCAGACAGAGTCTCGCTAAATTGTGCCTCTGGCCTTGAGTCCACAATTCTCCTTCCTCAGCCTCCCAAATCACTGGGATTATAGGAGTGTGCCACCATGCCCAGGTCAGTCTTGATAGTCTTCTATGTGAAATATTCTGCTCCGAGATCTCTGACGGCATCAGAGTAGATGCTTCATGTGTATAATTGCACGTACTCCTGTGTTTTCCAGATTAATAAGACTATCTTTCAAGCTGTTCCATTTCAATAATGCTGTCCTTATCCTTCCTCAGGTTTTCAAAATCTTTTAGGACCAAATAACATGATTTTTGAAAGTTTTTTCTGAACTTAAAAGTTAGAAACAGGAATTAATGATTTTTGGAAAATGCATGAAAAACTTACCTGATTATAAAAGATATGAATCACACAGAGATTCACAAGTAGATTTTACATATATGAAAAAGGCTCAATTTCACTCATAATAAGAAAATAGAAATGAAATTTGCAATGAGATGCCATTTCTCAAATATTCAACTAGCAAAAAGTCAAAGCTTGACAACACACTGTAGGGTAAGACCATGAGAAGAGAACATTTTTATGTTGCAAGTGGGATAGCAAAGGGGTACATAAAGTCCATGTGGAGGGGAAATAGGAATTTTCTAGCAAAATTACATGGTCATTAAACCTTTGACCCAACAATCCTACTGCTAGAAATTTACCCTGAAAATATGCATTCACAAATACCAAAAATGTACAAGTCATTTATTACATTATTTGTAATAGTAAAATATTACAGATGCTTATCCACAGGGTATGAACAAATCATGGTTCAATCACACAATAGAACACTATGCAGCCATCAAAAAGAAAGAGGATGAGTTCTGTGATCTGATATGGAGATGTTTGCAAGATATACTGTCAAATGCTAAAAAGAAAAGCTCTAAAGAATGCTATTTTGTGTAAGAAAGAGGAGGAAATAGATGTATATTATACGATTTCTTTATTTGTGCAAAAGAAAGCCAGGAAGGATAAATAAAAACAAATGATTATAGCTGGCCTATAGATGACTGGGCAGATGGCATGTAGGAAATAGGGATGTCAGATTTCTCTAATTAAAATATGCATATATATGAATATATATATATGTGTGTGTGTGTGTGTGTGTGTGTGTGTGTGTGTGTGTGTGTGTGTTCAACCCCTAGCCCAGCAAAAATGGGAGAAGGATGTAGCACTTCCAAAGCAATCCTGAAACAACCAGCCATTGAAAACCTTATAAAGGTCATTATGAGTCAGATTTCACTCCATAGCACCTGACAACAACAATGTATACTGTATGTGAACACACACATGCACACACATATATTTGAGACAGGCTCTCACTATATAGCCCAGGCTGGTCTTGAATTGTCAATCCTCCTGCCTCCACCCTCCAATGCTGATTACAAATATGTACCACCAGGCCAGGCAATAATTTTAATTTTTAAGCCATGTAAATATTTCATATATTCAAAGAATAAAAATAAAAACAAATCTTAATATTGAATTTTACTTTGTACTAGACAGATAAACAGCCACAGAGAAAAACGAGTTAATTCAAGTGAAATCTGGCACATTCAGAGAGGTATGGGGGTAGATAGTTAATTCAAATAACTTATTAATACTATACTTATACTATATGTCTTTAATGAAATATACTTTAAGACCAAAAGAATTGCAAAAATTTTTGTTAGATTTACTGTTTAGGTTTACTTAATTGGTTTTTTTGTGGAAGTGTTATTGATTACTGTATTTCTGAAATTTCTTTTTGTTTACTGCAAGATAGTATAAGCAAGCAAACATTTTCTTATTGGGAACAAAATTTTCACTGAAGGAAAATACACACAGTGAATAAAGGAACTGAGGTTTGGGGTTTTTTTAATTTGAATTAATGAATCATTTTGAATTCATTATTTTTTGTAACATTAGCTATAAAAGATCCCCAAAATAATGACACTTCAATAGCAATCATCACAGGTATCACTCAGTTCCTTGTTTCTAAATTCAACTTCCCATTTAAAGAAACCAAGGCTTCTTAGGGATATGGTTATCTCTAGGTCTGAGACAGGGAGTAGGGCCTGGCGAGCCACTCCTGAAACAACTAGGCATTGAAAATCCTATGGATAGCAAAGAAACACTGTCAGATATAGTGCCGGAAAATGAGCCCCCCAGGTTGGAAGGCACTCAAAAGACTACTGGGGAAGAGTTACCTCCTCCAAGTAGAGTCTACCGTGATGACAGAAATGGAGCAAAACCCCAGGGTGCACAACTTGCTGATGTGCCACGACTCAAAATGAGGAGAAACAACTGTAAACATCCATTAATAATTGGAACATGGAATGTGCATAGTATGAATCTAGGCAAATTAGAAATAGTTAAAAGAGAAATGGAGAGCATAAACATTGACATTCTAGGCATCAGTGAGCTAAAATGGACCGGCATAGGCCATTTTGAGTCACACAATCATATGGTCTACTATGCTGGGAATGATAAACTAAAGAGAAATGGGGTTGCATTCATCATCAAAAAAGACATTTCAAGATCTGTCCTGAAATACAATGTTGTCAGTGATAGAATAATATCCATATGCCTACAAGGAAGGCCAGTTAATAAGACTATTATTCAAATTTATGCACCCACCACTAAGGCCACAAATGAAGAAAGGGAAGACTTTTATCAGCATCTGCAATCTGAAATAGATCAAACATGCAATCAAGACATACTGATAATCACTGGTGACTGGAACGCAAAGGTTGGAAACAAAGAAGAAGGCTCAGTAGTTGGAAAATATAGTCTTGGTGACAGAAACGAAGCTGGAGATTGCATGATAGAATTTTGTCAGACCAATGACCTTTTCATTGCGAACACATTTTTTCAACATCATAAACAGAGACTATACACATGGACTTCACCAGATGGAACATACAGGAATCAAATTGGCTACATATGTGGAAAGAGATGATGGAAAAGCTCTGTACAAAATGTCAAAACAAGACCAGGTGCTGATTGTGGATCAGACCATCAACTTCTCATATGAAAGTTCAAACTGAAGGTGAAGAAAATTAGAACCAGTATACGAGAGCCACGGTATGACCTTGAGTATATCCCACCTGAGTTCAGATACCACCTCAAAAGTAGATTTAATGCATTAGACACAAATGACAGGAGACCAGAAGAGTTGTGGCATGACATAAAAGATATCATTCAAGAAGGAAGCAAAAAGTTCTTAAAAGACAAGAAAAAAAGAAAAGACCAAATTACATGTCAAAAGAGACACTGGACCTTGCCCTTGAACGTCGAGCAGCTAAGGCAAAAGGAAGACATGATGAAGTTAAGGAACTAAACAGAAGATTTCAGAAGGCAGCTCGAGAAGACAAAAACAAATATTATAATGACATGTGCAAGGAGCTGGAGGCAGAAAACCAAAAGGGAGAACACGCTCCGTGTTTCTCAAGCTTAAGGAAGTGAAGAAAAAATTCAAGCCTCGAGTGGCAGTAGTGAAAGATTCTACAGGAAAATATTAAATGATGCAGGAAACATCAAAAGAAGATGGGAAGAATACACAGAGTCATTATACAAGAAAGAATTGGTAGATGACCAACCATTCCAAGAGGTTGCATATGAAGAGGAACCAATGGTGTTGAAGGACAAAATGGAAGCTGCCTTGAAAGAACTGGTGAAACACAAGGCTCCAGGAATTGATGGGATACCAATAGACATGTTTCAACAAACAGATGCAGCACTGGAGGTGTTAACACATTTATGCCAACAGATTTGGAAAACAGCTGCTTGGCCAACTGACTGGAAGAGATCCATATTTGTGCCTATTCCCAAAAAAGGGGATCCAACTGAATGTGCAAACTATCGGACAGTATCATTAATATCACACACCAGCAAAATTCTACTAAAGATCATTCAGAAGTGACTGCAGCAGTATATAGACAGGGAATTACTAGAAAATCAGGCAGGATTCAGAAGAGGGCGGAGAACTAGGGACATCATTGCTGATGTCAGGTGGATATTAGCTGAAAGCAGAGAATATAAAAAACATGTCTATCTATGTTTTATTGACTATGCAAAAGCATTTGATTGTGTGGATCATAACAAATTATGGATAACACTTCGGAAAATGGGAATACCAGAACACCTAATTGTGCTCATAAGAAATCTGTACATGAACCAGGAGGCAGTTGTTCGAATTGAACAGGGAAACACTGAGTGGTTTAAAGTTGAGAAAGGTGTGCGTCAGGGCTGTATACTTTCACCCTATCTCTTCAATTTATACACTGAGAAAATAATCCGAGAAGCTGGACTTTATGAGGAAGAACATGGCATCAAGATTGGAGGAAGACTCATTAACAACCTGCGTTATGCAAATGATACCACTTTGCTTGCTGAAAATGAAGAGGATTTAAATTATTTACTGTTGAAGATCAAAGATCATAGCCTTCAATATGGGTTACAACTAAACTTCAACAAAACAAAAATCCTTACGACTGGGTCAGCACGCAACTTCACAATAC